>CM068964.1:34541916-34553574 GCA_035128595.1 Eptatretus atami
GTCTCATCACTTTTTCAAGAAGGTTGTAAGATCTGAGTGGTCGTCTCAAACCCTTTTTCAAGAAGGTTGTAAGATCTGAGTGGTCGTCTCACACACTTTTTCAAGGCAAGTTGTAAGATCTGAGTGGTCGTCTCATACACTTTTTCAAGGCAAGGTTTAATTGCTGAGTGTCGTCTCATACACTTTTTCAAGGCAAGGTTGTAAGATCTGATGTTCGTTCATACACTTTTCAAGCAGGTGTAAGATCTGAGTGGTCGTCTATACATTTTCAAGGCAAGAGTTGTAAGATCTGAGTGGTCGTCTCATACACTTTTTCAAGGAAAGGTTTAAGATCTGAGTGGTCGTCTCATACACTTTTTCAAGGCAAGGTTGTAAGATCTGATGGTCGTCTCAACCCTTTTTCAAGGCAAGGTTGTTAATCTGAGTGGTCGTCTCATACACTTTTTCAAGAAGGTTGTAAGATCTGAGTGGTCGTCTCATCACTTTTTCAAGGCAAGGTTGTAAGATCTGAGTGTCGTCTCATCACTTTTTCAGGCAAGGTTGTAAGATCTGAGTGTCGTCTCATACACTTTTTCAAAGCAAGGTTGTAAGATCTGAGTGGTCGGCTCATGCACTTTTCAAGGCAAGGTTGTAAGATCTGAGTGGTCGTCTCATGCACTTTTTCAAGGCAAGGTTGTAAGATCTGAGTGGTCGTCTCATCACTTTTTCAGGCAAGGTTGTAAGATCTGAGTGGTCGTCTCATCACTTTTTCAAGGCAAGGTTGTAAGAATCTGAGTGGTCGTCTCATACACTTTTTCAGAGAGGTTGTAATCTGAGTGGTCGTCTCATACACTTTTCAAGCAAGGTTGTAAATCTGAGTGGTCGTCTCATACACTTTTTCAAGGCAAGGTTGTAAATCTGAGTGTCGTCTCACACCTTTTTCAAGGAAGGTTTTAAATCTGAGTGGTCGTCTCATACACTTTTTCAAAGCAAGGGTAAGATCTGAGTGGTCGTCTCATACACTTTTTCAAGGCAAGGTTGTAAGATCTGAGTGGTCGTCTCAACACTTTTTCAAGCCAGTTGCCCACCCAAGCCCACTTCCTTCAATTCCCCTGCTTTCCTTCCTGAAAGTCCCTGTAATGTCCATCTTGTATACCCCGTGTTCCCCGTCCCATCCCCATCCCTCTCCCTTCCACAGATCTCTTAACGTGTCTGTTCCCCACTGTTTTGTCCCTCCCACTCCGCCCCCCTTGTCTCATGCCCCTTGCTGTGCATTGTGTGTAGCTCTCATACGAGCCTCGACAAGGTATACAAAAAAAAACAAAAAAAAAAACAGAGATGTGATGCTGGGGTGCCAGTTCATAAGGAAGTCTAGTACTCCACTGAGCTATGGACAAAGACCTTGGAGACTGAGTAGTTCTGATTCTACAAGGAATGAGTTTGAATAATGGAGGATGCCCAGTCTGCAACTGGACAAAGAGAAGATCCCTTCCTCCCGCCTTGTTACTGAAGCTCTGGTGGCGAGCGCAGTTGTCCTGAAACAACTTGCCTTTGCCTCATGGAAAGCAAACCCAACTGAGGGCAATCTCTGTTCCTTCCACAAAGCTCGGAACAAGTGTGTATCTACCCTCAGGCAGAGCCAGAAAACAATCTTCTCATCTCAGTCTGAACTCTCAAACCTCTCTCCTCGCTACAATCTGGTGGCGTTTAAATCAAACTGTGTCTGGTGTATGTTCCACTCCATCCCCTCCCTTACCTCAAATGGCCGCACTGCTGACTCACACACATGATAAAGCTGATGCCTAAACTCGGTGTTTGCAGTAAATCTTGTGTCCTAAACCCATCACTTTTCTCTACCCACCTTACCCAGTCGCACCCAACTGTCCCTGGACTCTGTGTCCTTTTCTCCTGACAGGTGGAGAGCTTGCTTTCAAACTCGACTCAGATTCTGCAACCCGGTCCAGACGGCATCAGCCACGTGTCCTCAAAGCCTGCTCTTCTGCTCTTGCTCACCCTCTCTCTGTTCTATTCACCCTCTCATTTGCTCAAGGTCATCTGCCATCTGCTTGGAAATCTGCTAACATCACTGCCCTGCATAAAAAGGTGCAAAAACAGATCCCTGCAACTACAGAGCAATCAGCCTTCTCCCAATCATCAGCAAGGTTATGGAATCCATCATCGCTTCAGACATTAAATCCTTCCTCTTCTCCAATGCGTTGATTTCTGATCATCAATTTGTTTCAGACCAGGTCACTCTACCCTGGATATGCTGCTTCTGCTCTCCCAACAATGGATGGAAGCCCTCAATGCCAGACAGAAAATCCGAGCCGTATCCCTGGACATATCACGTGCTTTTGACACAGTCTGGCACCCTTCCTACTCCCCAAACTCTCTTCCCATGGTATCCAAGCCATCTCCGCTCATGGCTGCAGACTTCCTCTCCTGTCACAGTCAACGGTGCCCTAAATGGAGTTCTTTCATCCCCTCTTCCTGTCCAGGCTGGAGTTCCTCAAGGTAGCGTTCTGGCCCTGTACTTTTTCTGGTTTCATCAATGATCTCTATATCTCTTTGCTGATGACTCCACCCTGCGTCATCTGTCATCCCTCAGACCGGCAAGCAGCAGCTTCTTCGCTCACTGCAGATCTGGATAATATCACAAACTGGTCCAACACGTGGAACATGTCTTTCAATCTAGACAAATCTCACACTCTCCTATGTCTCTTCGAAAGGACCGTTTAGAACCCCCCCCCCCATCCACTTTCTCAACAATCCTCTGGAAGAAGTCTTTTCTTTCAAGCTTCTGGGTCTCACTATCTGCCATGACCTTTCCTGGGAAAGTCACATTTCCAACCTCGCCTCAAAACCAGTCACCGACTGGGGATCCTCGTCGTGCAAAGTCCTTCTCGCCCTCTTGAGCTCCTGACCATTACAAAGCTTTTGTCCGTAGCCTGATGGAGTACTGCTCTCTCCCCCTCTGGGCTGGTGCTCCTGCCTCCCACCTTTCCGGCTTCACGCTGTCGAAACCAGGGATTTAGGATCATCGGCATCTCCCGCATGAAGCTGAGTCTTTGGGCCTCTCACTCAATCACCGCAGGTTGGTCGGTGGTCTTTCTGTCTTCTAACCGTCTCCTTCTCAGCCTTGCCCCCCCCTGCTCTCTCTGCGATTTGTCCCCACCACATTTCCACAGGCGCTCAGGTCCGCCAACAACCCTTCTGGTAAAACACAAATCACGAATCACTGCTCACCTTCACTCTTTCATTCCTCTTTTTCCCGCTTTGGAATAAACTCCCTCACTCTATTCTTTCCCATTCTTCCTCCTAGGCTTTCAAAACAGCTGTTCACCACCACCTCTTTATCATCCCCATCCATATCTCTCATCTTTTCTACCCCGATCATCCCAAGCCCACTTCTTCAATTCCCCTGCTTTCCTTCCTGAAAGTCCCTGTAATGTCCATCTTGTATACCCCGTGTTCCCCGTCCATCCCCATCCCTCTCCCTTCCACAGATCTCTTAACGTGTTCTGTTCCCCACTGTTTTGTCCCTCCCACTCCGCCCCCCTTGTCTCATGCCCCCTTGCTGTGCATTGTGTGTTAGCTCTCATACGAGCCTCGACAAGGTATACAAAAAACAACAAAAAAAAAAAAACAGAGATGTGATGCTGGGTGCCAGTTCATAAGGAAGTCTAGTACTCCACTGAGCTATGGACAAGACCTTGGAGACTGAGTAGTTTGATTCTACAAGGAATGAGTTTGAATAAATGGAGGATGCCCAGTCTGCAACTGGATTTGAATGCAGTTGACATAGGAGAGAGACCATAGTTGATGATGAGGCTGAGAAGTACAAAAGACGAACCTCTTCCAGTGACTGACAATGGAAAGATTCATTTGATGATCCTCCAGAAGTGAGAGAATGAGACTAAAATGCTAAGATGGAATAGCATGTTCAATTTGTCAAACGAACAGTTACTCAATTACAAATCAGCAGCGTAATGCAATGCTGGTCTGTGTCTATAAGTGGGAGGCAGTCACTGGACAACACATCAACTTTAAAAAGTAGGGTTTCCTTGTGGGCTGCGCAACGCTCCAGTGTTCATGGGAAATCGACTCCACAATGCTGTTGGCATTGAAGGACTTTCCCCTCCATATGAGTGGAACATTCAGGGCAAAGTGCTTCCTCTTAGGGTCGTCTTCTCCACTTTATAGTCGTCCCATACTTCCCCATTAGGGTCGTCCTTCCACTTTATGGTCTCATACTTCCCCATTAAGGGTCATTCTTTCCACTTTATGGTCGTCCCATACTTCCCATTAGGGGTCATCTCATGCACTTTCGGGTCATCTCACCGCACTTTTTTGAGGTCGTCTTCCACTTTAGGGTCATCTCACGCACTTTTTTGAGGTCGTCTCTTCCACTTTAGGGTCGTCCCATATATATATAGGGTCGTTTCATGCACTTTAGGGTCATCTCACGCACTTTTTTTGAGGTCGTCTTCCACTTTAGGGTCATCTCAGCACTTTTTTTGAGGTCGTCTCCTCCACTTTAGGATCGTCCTTATTATTCTCTGAATGGTTGTAGACTATCGTCTCTTTTCAGGCAGTTTAAGATCTGAGTGGTCGTCTCACCACTTTTTCAAGCAAGTTGTAAGATCTGAGTGGTCGTCTCATACACTTTTTCAAGGCAAGGTTGTAAGATCTGAGTGGTCGTCTCATACACTTTTCAAGGCAAGGTTGTAAGATTGATGGTCGTCCATACACTTTTCAAGGCAAGGTTGTAAGATCTGAGTGTCGTTCATACACTTTTTAGGCAAGTTTAAGATTGAGTGGTCGTCTCATACACTTTTTCAAGCAAGGTTGTAAGATTGAGTGGTCGTCTCACACACTTTTCAAGGCAAGGTTGTAAGATCTGAGTGGTCGTCTCATGCACTTTTTCAAGGCAAGGTTGTAAGATCTGAGTGGTCGTCTCATACACTTTTTCAAGGCAAGGTTGTAAGATCTGAATGTCGTCTCATACACTTTTCAAGGCAGGTTGTAAGATCTGAGTGGTCGCTCACACACTTTTCAAGGCAAGGTTGTAAGATCTGAGTGTCGTCTCATGCACTTTTTCAAGGCAAGGTTGTAAGATCTGAATGGTCGTCTCACACTTTTTCAAGGCAAGGTTGTAAGATCTGAATGGTCGTCTCATACACTTTTTCAAGGCAAGGTTGTAAATCTGAGTGGTCGTCTCATCACTTTTTCAAGGCAAGGTTGTAAAATCTGAGTGGTCGTCTTCAAACACTTTTTCAAGGCAAGGTTGTAAATCTGAATGGTCGTCTCATACACTTTTTCAAGGCAAGGTTGTAAGAATCTGAGTGGTCCGTCATCACACTTTTCAAGGCAAGGTTGTAAGATCTGAGTGTCGTCTCATACACTTTTTCAAGGCAAGGTTTGTAATCATGAGTGGTCGTCTCATGCACTTTTTCAAGGCAAGGTTGTAAGATCTGAGTGGTCGTCTCATACACTTTTCAAGGCAAGTTGTAAGATCTGAGTGGTCGTCTCATACACTTTTTCAAGGAAAGGTTGTAAGATCTGAGTGGTCGTCTCATACCTTTTTCAAGGCAAGGTTGTAAATCTGATGGTCGTCTCACACACTTTTTCAAGGCAAGGTTGTAAGATCTGAGTGGTCGTCTCATACACTTTTTCAAGGAAAGGTTGTAAGATCTGAGTGGTCGTCTCAACTATTTTCAAGGCAAGGTTGTAAAATCTGAGTGGTCGTCTCATCACACTTTTTCAAGGCAAGGTTGTAAGATCTGAGTGGTCGTCTCATCACTTTTTCAAGGCAAGGTTGTAAGATCTGAGTGTCGTCTCATGCACTTTTTCAAGCAAGGTGACACGTTTCTCATTTACACTTTTGTTGCACACCTCTCAGACGGATCTCCACCAATACACATTATTTGCACATCTTTACACAAGATTCTCCACCATTTGTTTTACTATTTATTTCGTTTTAATCCTAACAATTAGACACTTCAATGCATTTAAAAGGCCGGGTGACCCAATATCCAACAGCACATCCTCAACCCAGAACAACTGCATGCACAAACCACGACTTGCCACATAAACACGAAGCACGAGCAAACAAAAATACAGAAATAATGTGATGAAAACAAGAACACTTGTTGCAATCACTAAATCGAAGAATAACGAGCAATCGTGAGAGATGCAAAGGGCATCGAGACAGCTGCTGTCTGAATAAACGCTTATCATATTAAACAGCAAATCGTTTTAACAACAAAACACTTAATTAACAGTTAAACTATGACAAATGGTAATTAAATACCAATGGAACATATTCGCTTCCTGTCGTTGTCTTATGTCTTATCCAAATCAATCTTGGACAGCAGGGTAGCTGGGGGAACAATGAGACTTTTATTTATTTTTTAATATTGATATACTTAGTCGAGGCTCGTATAAGAGCTAACACACAGAACATTAACAAAGGGAGCAGGAGACGAGACTTTACCCTGACCTGAGCTTTCAATCTGGCTTTGAGTTCAGGCCCCTGTGCAGGTGTTAAGGAGGATGCTGCATCAGGAGCAATGTCACCTTAACCGAGTCCAAGCAGGTGCTATAAGCAGGGACACTACATCATGGAGTACCACCTAACGTGAAGCCGGAATTGTGCCGCTGGTGGTATACTGTATATGACAGAGTACTCTTTACAAGGAAATACAAGGGACTTGACACAGTGGGAGCTGCAGGCCATTTGGCCCATCATTCCTGCGCACTCTATCAATACTTTTTGGGGGGGGAGGTGTGTGGAGGGTACAGGGTCTAAGGGTTGGAGAGAAGCTGTGCACACACATCACACTAATATATCATACACGCTGCCCGTAAGAGGGTTTGATTAGGTAGGGTTATTGTGTGGAAGGAGCGGAATAGTAGTTAGACTGTGGTGCATGACTGCTTAAATCCTGGAAGAAGAGAGTGGGGACTTTGAACAGCTTCTGGAAGGCAATTCCACAGATGTGGAAAAAATGAGGATCTAAAAGAGCTTTGCAGTAACCTTGGATTTGGGATTTTAACCAGGAGAGTTGCTGGAAGAATGGATGCATGCTGGAGGAGCTCGGCAAGGCCTGAGGGTTGAGAGAGATGGAGTGAGACTGGAGGGGAAGTGGTTAAAAAAACATTAGAGGTCACCAACTTGTCTGTGATGACAGCAAAAGTCTGTGCTTGGCCTCATCACAGGAAATTCCATAATGTTGAGAGATTCTCGATTTATGGAATCTCGGAGAGCAACAGTTCCGGGTTCTTCCGGAAGCAACATTTCACTTCCGTTCCGGGTTTGGAGCGAGGAGAGTGTCCTTAGGGGGCTCTTCTGCTGACGTTCTCAAGTTAAGTTTCCGGTCGTTTTTTCCGTTATAACTGTTTTAATTTCTCACCTACATGTTACTGTGTGTTCCTAGTTCGGTTTTGTTTCAAAAATCGTGCTATTTTGTGAGTTTTTGGTCGACGTTCTTACGGTGTTGAGGCCTAGGCCTTGGCCTAGCTTGAGGCCTAACCGGTCCCTCGGCGTTCGAGTCGTTTTTTTTTTTCTCCCCATTACCTTCAATTTCTATCCTCCCATTACTTCATTTCAATCCTCCCCACTTTCCTAACGTCCCCATTCTCCCAACTAATCTCTATTTCTTATCTCAAAAAAACAAAACAACACAATACAAACAACAGCGAACCTTCTCCCGATTCTCTTCTTCTCTTCCTCTTATTTCCTCCTTTCTTCTCTCGATTTTTTTCTACAACCCTTCCATGACCTCATCTGTTGAAAAACTCTCTCAACATTAATAATACACAAAACGATCTTATAATGCTTCATCTTCCTCTCTCACACATGTGGTAGTCTTTACTGTTTCATAATGCACTACTCTCTGCTATTTTAAACGACTGCTCTCAATTCGACTCTCCTTCTTCCTTGCCTAAAAAAATCCAACTATTACAGGCGCTTCTTCTCTCCATTCTCTGATTCGCCTTCATTTGCATCCATCAATAATTGTTGTTAAATCGCATCTCCTGACCTAAAACTTTTAAAAACAACAGTTTGCTAATGGATGTTCGCTTTCCATCAACCATTCTTTTTTTCCAATTCAGTGCCAACTCACCCCTCACCCTCACTCTCACTCTCAAAGCAACCATCCCAATCTTCTCTCCTCCAAGCCTCCCTCCCACTCTCTCAAAAATTCCCCTCACTTTTCTCCACCTTTCATCCCTCTTCACCCTTCTCAAAGTTGCCCCCCCTCTCACCACCAAGCCGCCTCCCTCCCTGCCCTCTCACTCCATCTCTTCATCCACCTCTCAATCCTCACTGCCTTCTTCCCCCTCTCTTGTCCCCCTCTCCCCCAGCACCACAGAGCCTTTCTCCTCCTCATCGGCCCTCCCCTAGCTATTCTGCAATCCCCCACACTCTTTCAAAACCCTCCTTTACCTCCCCCTTCGTCCCTTCTCTACCTCCCTCCCCCCCCACCCCTGCAACCCAAGCCTCTCCCCTACCTCTTCATTAAAAGTGTGGACCTCAAATATCCGGGGCCTTCGCTCAAACCTTTCAGATCTTCTCCATACAGGCTGCCACTGACAAGCAGACATTAATCTGCCTAACAGAAACTTTCCTCCTCCCAAGACGTGTCTGACTCCAAGTATCTCCCGGTTACTCCCTCCTCGCGTATGACAGACCTGAGCCTCGTCTGGTGGAGGTGTTGCTCTCTTCATCAAAAGACTCTATTCCTCACTCTCATGCCATGCCTCACTCCCCACACCCCAGAGAATACCTTCTGCTACGGCTTCCCCTCACTCCCACCTCATGTTTATTGTGTACTGTAACGTCCACAAAAGTGATGACTCCATCTACCCTCACATCCGAAAACATGGACCATCTTCTATCTTCTCATCAAACTCTCTCTTCCTCTTATGTGGTGACTTCAATTGTCATCATGCAGTTGGCTAGGTGTGGGTACTTCTCACCTGTCATGGCATAGCAAAAGCTTTCCTGCGACTCAATTGGAACTTTCACGGATCTCAACACTGGTACTCCATCTCTTCTGGATTGATTTTGACAAATTTCCCTGACAATATCTGCTGCTCTTCTTCCGCTCCAATCGCTTCTTCTGACCATGTGCTTGTCAAAGTGGACATCTCTCTGGCTATTATAGAGAACCACCTCACCGCCGTCGAGTCTGGCATTTACTCAAGCCGACTGGCAGGGTCTCCTAGCAGCCATCAAACTTACAGACTGGTCTCCTATCACTACTTTCTCAAACATCAACTCATCCTGGGAATTCTTTCAAAGAAACTTGCTCTCCCCTCATGCACAGATTTATCCCCTCTCGTGTTCAGTTGTCCGACCCTTCCTCCCGCCCTTGGTTCACTGAAGCTTGTGGTGAGGCAGTTGTCCTGAAACAACTTGCTTTTGCCTCATGGAAAGCAAACCCAACTGAGGGAATCTCTGTTCCTTCCACAAAGCTCGGAACAAGTGTGTATCTACCCTCAGGAGAGCCAGAAAACAACATCTTTCTCATCTCAAGTCTGAACTCTCAACCTCTCTCCTCCTCAAAATCCTGGTGGCGTTTAATCAAATCTGTTTGGGTGTTATGTTCCCTCCATCCCTCCTTACTCAAATGCGCCGCACTGCTGATACCACACATGATAAGCTGAATGCCTAAACTCGGTGTTTGCAGCTAAATCTTGTGTCCTAAACCCATCACTTTCTCTACCCACCTTACCCAGTCGCACCCAACTGTCCTGGACTGCTGTGTCCTTTTCTCCTGACAAGGTGGAGAGCTTGCTTTCAACCCTCGACTCAGATTCTGCAACCGGTCCAGACGGCATCACCCACGTGTCCTCAAAGCCTGCTCTTCTGCTCTTGCTCACCCTCTCTCTGTTCTATTCACCCTCTCATTTGCTCAAGGTCATGCTGCCATCTGCTTGGAAATCTGCTAACATCATGCCCTGCATAAAAAGGTGCAAAAACAGATCCGCAACTACAGACCAATCGCCTTCCCAATCATCAGCAAGGTTATGGAATCATCATCGCTTCAGACATTAAATCCTTCCTCTTCTCCAATGGCTTGATTTTCTGATCATCAATTTGGTTCAGACCAGGTCACTCTACCCTGGATATGCTGCTTTGCTCTCCCAACAATGGATGGAAGCCCTCAATGCCAGACAGGAAAATCCGAGCCGTATCCCTGGACTATTCACGTGCTTTTGACACAGTCTGGCACCCTTCTACTCACCAAACTCTCTTCCCATGGTATCCAAGGCCATCTCCGCTCATGGCTCGCAGACTTCCTCTCCTGTCACAGTCAACGTGTGGCCCTAAATGGAGTTCTTTCATCCCTCTTCCTGTCCAGGCTGGAGTTCCTCAAGGTAGCGTTTCTGGCCCCTGTACTTTTTTTTGGTTTTCACAATGATCATTTCTCTTGCTGATCCTCCACCCTCTGCCGTACCATCGGTCATCCCTCAGACCGGCAACAGCAGCTTCTTCGCTCACTGGGATCTGGATAATATCACAAACTGGTCCAACACGTGAACATGTCTTTCAATCCAGACAAATCTCACACTTCTCACTATGTCTCTTCGAAAGGACCGTTTAGAACCCCCCCCCCAATCACCTTTCTCAACAATCCTCTGAAGAAGTCTTTTCTTTCAAGTTCTGGGCGTCTCACTATTCTGCCATGACCTTTCTGGGAAAGTCACATTTCAACGGCGCCTCACAGAAGCCAGTCACGACTGGGAATCCTCCGTCGTGCAAGTCTTCTCGCCCTCTTGAGCTCCTGGACCATTACAAAGCTTTTGTCCGTAGCTGAGGGAGTACTTGCTCTCCCTACTGGGATGGATAGCCCTGCCTCCACCTTTCTGCTGCTTCACGTGTGAAACCAGGGCAATTTAGGATCTAATCGAGGCATCTCCCGCAATGAGCTAGTCTTTGGCCTCACAGTACGCAGGTTGGTCGTGGTTTTTCTGTCTTCCTAACGCGTCTCCTCTCAGCCTTGGCCCCCCCTGCTCTCTCTGCGATTTGTCCACCACATTTCCACAGGGCGCTCAAGGGTCGCCAACAAACCCCCTTCTGGTAAAACTACCAAAAATCACGAATCACTGCCCTCCACCTTTTCACTTTTCATTCCTCTTTTTTTCCGCCTTTGGAATAAACTCCATCACTTCGTATTCTTTCCCATTCTTCCTCAGCTTTCAAAACAGCTGTTCACCACCACTTTATATCCCCATCCATATCCTCGATCTTTCTACCCCCGATAATCCAGCCAAAGCCCACTTCCTTCAATTCCCTGCTTTCGCTTCCTGACAAGTCCCCTGTAATGTCATCTTGTACTACCCCGTGTTCCCCGTTCAGCATCCCCATCCCTCTCCCTTCCACAGATCTCTTAACGTGTCTGTTCCCACTGTTTTGTCCCTCCCACTCCCGCCCCTTTCTCATGCCCCTTGCTGTGCATTAGTGTGTTAGTCTCTCATACGACCTGCGACAAAGGTATACAAAAAACAAACAAAAAAAAAAACAGAGATGTGATGCTGGGGTGGCCATGTTTATAAGGACAGTCTTATCCACTGAGCTATGGACAAAGACCTGGAGACTGAGTAGTTCTGATTCTACAAGGAATGAGTTTATGAATAATGGAGGATGCCCAGTCTGCACTTGGATTT
>CM068964.1:34558295-34575927 GCA_035128595.1 Eptatretus atami
ATTCCACATAACAAAGCTGGGCAAGGGATTACACTGGAGTTATGAACCTTAGGGGCTTCTCAAAAGTGTTTCGGGCTAAAAGTCAAGGTAACACTTTTCCACCCCTCTGTTGAAATATGACAGGCAAGGGGAACTGAAGTGCGACCTTCGTGAAAGAGATCTGTTAGAGCAAGCAACAGTGCAGCCTTTTTCAGTGAAGAGCGGACAGACCAACACCTAAACCTGCTATCGCAAAAACAAGGGTTCATGGCAACGCTGGTTGACAAGTTTTTAAAACCCAATGCAGTCGGACTTATACAAAGTATAAATGAGACCGGCGAGGAGGAGTGATGCAAGCGACATTTTTCTTAATGATATGATTGATGATAGGGCTCGAGATTGATGGGGGAAGGGTTAAAATAGTGCTATATTGGCATTAAACTCCCCAAAATGGCGATGTGTCGCTTACATCACTTCCCTCCTCGCGGCGCCTCATATTACATATACATATAAAATTGAGGCCCGGCAGAGGGGAGCGATGTAAGCCGACATTTTTATGATTATGATATGAAGCTCGGATGATGTGGGAGGGTTTAAATAGTGGCTAATATGCATTGACTCCAAATGGCCATGTGGCCCTTTAATTCACTCCCCTCGCGGCGCCTTCATATATACATAGACTATAAATGAGGCCCGGCGAGAGGAGTGATGTAAGCGACATTTTTATAGAATATGATGATGATAGGCTCGGATGATAGGGAAAGGGTTAAAATAGTGCTATATGGCATTGGACTCCAAAATGGCCGATGTGCCCTTACACTCACTCCCCCCTCCCCCCCCTCCATCGCGGCGCCTCATATATACATATACATGATAAATGAGGCCGGCGAGGAGGAGTGATGTAAGCGGACGCTTTTATATTATGATATGATTGTGATTAGGCTGGATGATAGGGAGGTTAAAATAGTGCTGCTATAGGGCATTGACCTCCAAAATGGCCGATGTGCCCTTACATCACTCCTCCTCGCCGGCCTTCATTATACTACATATTTACAAGTTTATGAGGGTCCGGCGAGGAGGAGTGATGTAAGCGAACTTTACTATGATATTGATGATAATAGGCTCGGATGATAGGGGGAAGGGTTAAAATAGTGCTAAAATGCATGACTCCAAAGATGGCGATGTGGCCCTTACATCACCCTCTCGCGCGGCCTCATATACATATACATATAATGAGGACCCGGCGGGAGGAGTGATGTATAGCGGACAATTTTTTTTATATGATATGATGATGATAGGCTCGATGATGGAGGGAAGGGTAAAATAGTGTATATGGCATTTGGACTCCCAAAATGGCCGATGTGCCCTACATCAACTTCATTCCTCGCGGCGCCTCAAATGTTCTGGTATGAAGTTATTTTACTAGGCCAGCGAGACGTCCTCGTAAACCCTGAATATTCATCTGTGCTATGAACCACCGCTTGCACGACTTCTTCATATGGAGATGGTAAAAAACCCGAAACGTGGTATTTTGTTTTTAATACATTTTTGGAGTGTGTTACAACAGTTTGCCATTTGCGTTATTTCATTACGACATTTGGAGAATAAATGCTTGCTCGCAGAATGCGAATGATCATTTGATTATCCCGCACCCGGGAACGCACTGCGATACAATGTCATTGAAAGCAGCGTGAGGAAATTGTCCAGAAATGAGCCAGCCAGATTAAAACTGGTTCCCGATTTGGTAGATTTCAACTTATTATATCCTCTCTCCGGATCTGTTTACGTGTTATATCAAGCAACCAAAGCTTAATTGAGTTCAAATCGGGGGGGAAAACCATCCGTCATTGCCACGATTTTTTTTGAATTCAAGCGTTGGGTGTTTGTTTCCAACCTACAGTGTAATTCGAAGAGTCCTTCACCCGGTTTCACCGCTGGTCCCGATGATCCATCGAGGATATGCGGCCAATTATTGGACGGTCTCCAACCGGATTGCTTGATGCTCAAGGAACCCGTCACCGTCCGTCTGCGAAGGTCGATTTCCGGTGATGGTGCGAACATGACTCAGGGATTTATTTAAGTCTGAATCCTTTGCCAGTGCATCTCACAGTCAGAGACGAGAAAATGCAGGGAAAGGAGCTTCCGTTATAGCAAAAGGACCCGAGCATCGGTGTGGAGTTAATTTTCTGCCGACAAGACTAGTCCGCATGTCCTCGTGTCCCACAAAGGACGCTTTGGAAGTTACGCCTTCACTCTGACCATGTTGCAACGGGATTCCTGGGTCGGGGTCGAGCATCGATTCCAACACCATTTTCCCTGCGCGAAGAGCTCTCCGGAGATTTCGCATGAATTCTCCTTCGGAGAGACGTACTTAGCCCATTCGCTTTTCCCCTTTTGTTCCCAATTTGTCTCATTTCATTACAACCAGGCTTTTTTTTTCATGTCCTTCATGGTTTTAACGCCTCTCTGTTCTGAAAGTGTTCACTTCCCATAGAGGAATTTTTTATTCACAGGTTTTCACAATTTATATCGAATATAATATTAAAGGGAGAACAAAGCAATCTTGATTCCTCCCCTGGTTGAATCTGGCAGCTTTTTAAAATAACTGCCTCCTAGTTGGAGTGCATGGGACTTCGGGTGAGTCGATTGAAAATGATTATTGGAAATTTCTGCTCAACGGTTGATGGAAATCGAATATGACATCGGGTTTAAGACAATCATGGGCATAATATTTTCATAGAAACGTTTCATGTTGCAATACATTCTCTTATATGCAATCTCTCACTTTCATCCGTCCCTTTTAGCATCATCTTTCATCTGTCTAGGCCTTTCATCTCCGCCCAATGTTGACAGCTTTACGGACGCGCAACGGATATAAATTGCCGGGCCATGTTAGGCCATTGAAGCTCAATGGGACAAAATTATGACACGGCTCAGTTGCTTTCTCTTTTGTTCTCTACTATAGCCAGGATGGAGAAGAGGTAGTGTTCCTTCAAACTGTGGTAGCCTGGGTTCGATTCCCGAGTTGGGGCTATAAACTGTTCGGATTGGTGCTTTGCAGGGCAGGGCAGGTGGCATCACAAGTTGTCGCCCCTCGGTAGGTGATATTCATTGGGATGGCTCGCTTTCTCTAGAATCTAGTTGGTGGACGCTTAAAAAATCAAACGGGTGTCTTTCGCGTAAGGAGTAAGTGAGTTATTGCAGTACCCTAACAAATTTACTAACTACCAAAGTGCATTTGCAGCAGAGGCATAAACCAGTGTCCTGTGTGTTGGAAGGGTCACACCTGCAGGCGTGAACTCGAATTGATTGGCATCCAGTATCGCATATGAACAACGAATGTATTACAGGCTTGTATGGTTTCACCTTAATTTGTATTCAACTCGTTACAGCCTCACACCCCACCGTCATGCACTGCTCACAGCATGGCCTAGTAAAGTGCAGAGGCAAACAATGAGCAAATTTCAATTCATAACCACACACACACACACACACACACACACACACACCACACTGATGGGTAGAAGTTGACAATTGCGAAGAATGGGGAAGATAACAGGGTGGTTGTTGCTTTGCTCAACCTTTGTATTGGGGCATTTTATTTCGGGCTTATTTATTCAGATCAGTTATAACAAATTCATGCCATAAGAGTGACAGCTGATTGATGGAAAAGAACCCGCAATTCAATGTCGACTGGGTTCGGGATAGATAAACGTTTAACTCCGGAAAAGGAGTGAGCTAAAAAACAAGAACAAGAAACACACAATAACCCTCACCTCATCCTATTATCCAATCCTAAACCACAACCAGTCCTGGAGTGATCCGAGCCATCATACAACCCAGTCGTCCTCTTTGATGGGAACAATGTTTATCCCGTAAAAGATCATTCACAATTGAATTATATATGGACGATAATGTTCAAACTCGATCTTTGTAGCTGTCAATAATTATCTATCTATAATTCCAGCCAATCTCTGTCTGTCTGTCTGTGACCGCTGTTTTCTCGACACCACTGAGTCCGATCTAATTGAAACTTTGCCAGGAATTATTTGCTGGGGACCTGAGGATGTGCCTTTCCAAAAGGTTTTGATATTTATCGACAAGTGGGGTTCCCAGTTATGGCCATTTATTTACCAAAACAATGACTGACACGGCTATTGAGTGTCACAATTGAGTCACCAATTTTTCTTTTTTCTTCTTTTTTTGCACGTACGGCCACGCATAGTTCTTATAACTGATACGAGAGGGTTCAAAGGTTCTAGATGAGATACCACCCCATTATTTCAATAATATTGAGTAGTATATTAAACTACCAGGAAATATTTTTGATTTCATTATTACATAAACGTTAGTAGATGGAAAAATTAAAAAGTTGATGTGTTTGGACTACAATGCCCTTTGAAATGACGTTAGAATTGCTTAAGGCCGTATGCGTACATTTCACACGGCGGGCTGTGGGGTCTCAAAATTTTACGGCCATAGCAATTATACGGCAGGCCGCAGTATTTCCACAGGTTCACACACAGTAGCAGTCACATATGTCTTATTTTTCGTGGTAGCGCACGGCCGTATTTAGAAATCGTGGAGACCGAAAAAAACGTCGATGTGGGGTTGCCGTACGGTCTTTTGATTTGATGTCGCACGGTGACCTCCGAGGCAGTTCCTGCGCCGCCATTAGAATTTTTCCAAAGGCAGACGCAGGCGACCGCAGGGGGACCGCAGGGGGGCCCTAGGCGAACGGTAGAAATTGAAAAAGTTGAACTCCCGCGTTTATTAATTCCACGGCGACCTTACGGGCCTGATAAAATATAGGCCAACCGGGCGTAGGGCCACCCCTGAGGCCCTCAGAAACTCTGCGGCCGCCGCACGTTTCTGGTCCATCAGAGGGCGTACGGCCGCCGTATCCTCGCCGTAGAGCAATGTGACTTAGGCCTTAATGAGGTGTTTGCGCATTGTGTTGTGTGTGTGTGTTTTACAGTTTACTCCGTTTGCTCTGACGGGCACTTTTAACTTTGCCATTTGTTGGCGGGAAATCTGTGATTCATAAATTCGTTTGTTTAAACATAACTAGAATGTAAGGACCCTTCGCTTCCGAAGAAAAAATATATAAATTAACTTTCCCTTTTAAAAATTCATGCGAATAATGATTAAATATCAGCTGCTTTTTTGTTCTATCCGTTTCCTCACTGTGTTGCATTACAGTGGCCTGCCTTTGTTATGCTTTAAAAAAGCGGTGAATAATCGAAATTGCTGTTTGATGGGCGACATGAATAAAATGGGTATGTGAAAAAAAAAATGAGTTGAATATACGAGATGGTTATAGATATGGAATGGGATTGAAGAGGCTTCACATTATTATATGTGAAAAAGATTGTGAATGAGAAAGGTTTTTGTTTTTAATGCAAATTCAAAACCGCCCCATTCTACCTTCAACCTTACTCCACTATATTCAGACACTTGTTAAAACGGCCCATCCTTCTCTCACCTACCCAACTATATCATACTGTTTAAAACGCGGCCCATTATCCTCACCTTACTCCAACTATAATCGAATACGTTTTAAAAACGGCCCCATCTATCCATCACCTTACTCAATTATCATGATCTGTTTAAAACCGCCCTTCTATTCTCACCTTACTCAACTATAGTCATACTGTTTAAACCGGCCCCATCTATCCACACCTTACTCAATATATATACTGTTTAAAACCGGCCCATCGATCACTCACCTTACTCATTACATATCATACCGTTTTAAAACCGGCCCCACTCTTATCCTCCCACTTTAAAAAAAAAACCCCAACTACTGATTCAATACGGTCGCCATTACCTCTTAAATATTCATACTAAACCGGCCATCTATCCTCTATCAACTAAGTCCTTAACGCCCATCATCTTACTCAACTATATCATACTGTTAAAACCGGCCCATTCTTACTCACACTATCATTCTTAAACGGCCTCTACCTCATATCTAATCATTTAACCGCCCACTATGCTCACCTATGATATCACCACTGTTAACGGCCCCACTATCCTCACTACCCCTATATTCTTTTTAACGCATCTATCACACTAACTATTCATTACGTAACGGCCCCATCCTACACATATCATATAAACCGGCCCCTTCCACTTCTAATCTTCACTTTTAAACCTCAGCTATTCCCACGCTTACTCAACTATATCATACGTTTGCAGATTGGCTTGATTAGTGGTATTCCCCTATTGGACAATTGTTGAACGGCCGGATGGGACACACAACAGGGACCCATGCAGGATGGATGGAAGCACGGTAGGGATGACAACACAGGCACGCCGAGACTAAGCTCCCTTTTATTTTATAGATTATAGCATTTAGACGAAAGATGCAATTCTGTATGTTGTTTTGCTCTACCTCACCAACCCAGGTCTCCTTCACCAACCATTGTATCAAGCATAATAGTTCCCTCCGCCCCCCCCCCCCACGAAAGTCCTTTTGGAACTGGCTGGCGCGAGTGTGAACGATCAACTAAAGTTGGTTAGCCATTTTAACTCTGATCAACGGTGAGTGTATAAAACCCATCTGCTCTTCAACAGCCAACGTTGGATCTTTAAGCATTCCACAACGACCAGTGCTGGCAAAGGGACCTTGATCCAGGATCACATGACAGATCACTTGTTAGATTTCAAGTTATTTCTCCTTGAAATCACTCCATCATGCAGGATAATAACCTATACTCTCAAAGTTAAATGATCAACAAAAATGATTATATCAATGACTGTCATACATTGTCAAATTATATACTTATACTATTGCACTGACCAGTATTCATATAATGGATAAATGACGTCATATTTTAAGGTCACGCATTATTATGCGTCAAACTTCGCCCAATTGATTACACCACTGCTGTCTTCACGTGCTACACTTACCTACAGAAGTGATAATTACACATGGAATGACTCTTAAATAGTTGAAACCGTTTTTATGAGTGACCCATGTTTGTAAGGGACCGTGTCGAATAATTGATGCTGAAAAGTTGCACTTGAGCCATGCTTGGTATAAACAGAAAGTCATAAGAAAATATGCTTTCCACGATTAGTCTATTTTTACAATGAAACAAACACTTGCTAAAGGCTATATTAGATACTCCAGAAATGTTTGCACTGGAATTAATAATCAGTCAGAATGAACTAAAGTGCTTGGGCAAAAGCTGTGATGATATGCTTAGAGTTTTGTAATCATGGAGAGAGAAAAAATACCTCCCCACGCAGAGAAGGGGAAAAACATGGATGATCATACCTGTCATCCCTTTCACAAGTGACCTCCACATTAACGTTGAGGGGCATTCATATGCCGACTGCTGTAGTTGCTTACAGTTTATCTCCCCCAACCAGGATAAAACCAACTGGGAGCTCATTAAGGTTCCCAAACCAAAATAGCAACCGTGCGTGAAGCTGAAAAATGGATGCGAGTATTTGCCTAATTGTTTAATTACTCGATCATCGCATCCGGCAGGACTGTGCCATGCGAGGAATGGTGATGTTGTCCTGAGTGGAATCAGTTAGGAAGTGCCTGATGCTTTTTACCCTGCTTTTCGAGGTGGTACTCAAACTATTTGAATAACTTCACTACCTCAATACACATTCAGGGGCAAATCCAGGAATTGGGTATGGGGGGTTTCCAAATAACAGAAAAATCTACAGTCTATGAACGTTATGAAAGAACTTTATTGCAGCTTTCAAATAAATGACATGCAACATATTTTGATACTGCATGTATTGTTGTGCAAAAAGAATTAAAAGTTCAAATTCAATTATAATATTTAAATGCATAACTAAAAATCAAATAGCTTGATTCAATTAAACTTCAAGTTTCATCTTAATATTTTCATGGACTAGTGAGACCTACCCTGAGTGTGGTAGTGTCTATATACATACTAAGCAACTATATGGACATTATATAAGGAGTTCTGGTGACCAGGGAACCCTGGATTTTGCCACTGCATTACTGCACTTGCGCAGACACAGGCTTTTTACTGAGGGTGCGACTTAAATGGGTCGGAGGGGCTTCAGGTGCAGATCATGATGGATTCTAGACCCTCGTACACTGCATATGGATGGGATGTTGCCAGACCCCCCCCCCCCCGCCCCACCCCAATGTCATTGCTGGAGCTGATGGAGCATGGAATTTGGCCTGATGCTACTGTAATCATTCTGCTCAGAGCACCTTCTGTTGCCTGTGTGAATAACTTGACCTTGGTTCCTAGATGTTTTGAATTCTAAATTGTTAAAAATATAAAAAACTGTGAAAGTTGTAATATGCTCTATTCATTAAATATATCACACACCACACCACAAAGATGTGATATGTTTCCACAGCCCACACATGAGGACAGATATTGGATAAAGCGGGCTGTCTTTCCCATTTGGCTTTTGCATATAGATGATGTTACAAAACATTGACGAGGGCAGAATCAAGTTGCTCCCAAGCTGAGATAGTCAATGTACCGCAGAGTGGCCGGTAATTTAGAAAATACGTTAATATGGCAACAGCTTGAAAGCAGGTTGTTGTTTCAGAGAACAACTCGCTCAGGGTGATGGAGCACCGAACGCGACTCGCTCAGGGTGCAGGATCACGAACCATTCGCTCCAGGGTGATGGAGCCGACGAACCACTCGCTCAGGGTGATGGAGCACTGAAAACCACTCGCCAGGGATGATGGAGCATGACCACTCGCATTCAGGTGACGGAGCTATGAACCATCGCTCAGGGTGACGAGGAGCATTGAAACCACTCGCTATGGGTGACGAGACATGAACACTCGCTCAAGGTGATGGAGCACGAACCACTCGCTCAGGTGATGGAGCACGAACCACTTCGCTCAAGGTGATGGAGCACGAACCACTTGCTCAGGGTGACGGAGGCACGAACCACTCGCTCAGGGGTGATGAGAGGCACGAACCAATTGCAAGGGTGATGGAGCATGAACAACTCGTCGGTGATGGAGCCGAACCACTTGCTCAGGGTGAATGGAGGCAGCGAAACCACTCGCTCAGGATGTATAGCAGCACAAACCCACTCGCTCAGGGTGATGGAGCACGAAACCACTCCGCTTCCCCGCTTCAGGGCGACGGAGCACGAACCCACTTGCTCGGTGTGACGGAGCAGAACCACTCGCTCAGGGTGACGGGCAACGAACCACTTCGCGTCAGGGTGATGGATAAAACAATGCGCGAGTGAGGAGCCCACGAAACCACGCGCTCAGGATGGAGCCGACCTCGATCAGTGATGAGCACGAACCACTCGCTCAGGTGACGGAGGCAACGAAACCACTCGCTCAGGGTGTGGAGCACGAACCACTGCTCAGGATGAGGAGCCACAAACCACTCGCTCAGGGTGATGGAAGCACGAACCACTGCGCTCAGGGTCTTGAAAAACGGGAAGGCAAAAAAAACGAGAACCCACTCAACTCAGGGTGATGGAGCCCACGTAACCACTCGCTCAGGGTGATGGAGTAAGTGAACGCCACTCGCTCGGGTGATGGAGCCACGAACCACTCGCTCATGGTGATGGAGCACGAACCACTCGCTTCAGGGATGATGAAGGCCACGAACCACTCGCTTCAGGGTGAAAGGCACGAACCACTCGCTCAGGGTGACGGAGCATGAACCACTCAGTCAGGGTGATGGAAGCACAACCACTCCTCTGAATGATAGTGGCACAGCAAAAGCCGTTGCGAAAGTGAACAATTCCGTCAAGAACGACCCCCGTAGCGTGGAACCAATACGACAAGGTGCTGCTCGGCATGTGCTTAAGCTATGGCAAAGCACTCAATCGTGATAAGAGATGGTGGCCCAGGCTGTCGTTTGCTAACCATAAAGGATCCCTTTGACTTTTAAAGCCTGGCTATCACTGTGCACGCAGCAGTTAATGAAATAATTAATTAGGGAAATACAAATGACTTATCCACAAAAGAGTTTGCAGCTTAATGCAGAACAACCCTTGTAGAGCCATCGCAAAGTTAAATTGCCCGTGAAGATAAACCCTCGCAGCATATCTGAACATTTTTGCGACTGCCTCATCTGTACACGCGTCACGAGGTCATCATTCGCCGGTCCGCCACACGTGATAAACTTGTTTTATTAAATGTCAGTTGTTTTTTAACCAGATCTTGCTTTGATTATCTGCAGAGCACTCACAAAAGAATCCGAAAATATAGACAACAGATCTGGACAGGATGCTTAATGGATGGCAGTCCGTTGGGGGACAGGAGTGTGAGGTCTTGCAATGAATGCAATTAATCATACAGGCTCAATGAAAGCTAGTTAATTGGTTACTCAACATAATTCTCGTCGGTGGCGTATTTATGTCTGGTGGGAGTTGTCTCTAAAGCCGTGTTTATAGTATGAACAGTTAAGAAAATGGATTTCACCACAGTATTTTGTTTTCATTTCACTGTTGTTCTATTGAGAATCATTGTGAACTGATACAGTAATGAACGTAATTAAAGCTCCACCACACGTTCTGCTCTTCCTTCTCTAACCGTCACACTGTCTTCCCTATCCCCAACCTCTCTCACTCTCCCCTCCCTTCCTCTCTCCTTTTCCCCTCTCACCTCTTCTCACTCTCCCGCCTCTCTCTCCCCCACCAACCCCTTCTCCCTCTCCCTAACCTTCTCCCCGTCTTCCTCCCTCTTTTTCTCCCTCCCCCTTTATATTACTGCAGCAAAGCGATGATTGATATATTGCGCATGTCAATAATAAGTGTTGTGTGGTCGTTGTGTGTTGTCCTTCAGTACCTCTAAAAACCATAAAACTCTAGCAGCCTGAAAGTTTGCATGCATACTAAGAAAACTCCAAGGAAGTGCAAAGCGTGAAAATTGGTGTTTTGAGTTAATTAAAACACCCCTTGAGAGATAATATCGGAGGGTGCTCATCACCAACAACAAAAAAGCCTTTCCGAAAGTTGTGACATTTCACCATTTTGGTCAGGCCCTCCGTCGCATCACTGGGATTCTTCCGCTGCCATTTGGTTTGGCCTGACCAAAAATGCTTGCCTTGGAAACCACGAGTGACCCGTCATCAGGTCTCTGGACGAAATATAGTGTCGAAAATCTGGAGTGAAATCTGAAAAGTGATAGAAATTAGCGATTCTTATAACGAAGTTGTATTTATTAAGGCAAGCTTGGTCATCCTTCATTCTGCACTGTTGTCTTCATTCATACCTCCATGGATAGAGTGTCACCTGCTGGTGCCTGTTGATATTTGGAGAAAACCCAAAGATTTTGAAACCATCTGTTTTTAACAATTCCCTCTTATGACATACCCAGATTGACGTTATTTCCAAAATACTAGTACTGCCCGTACTGCATGCCGTACGTTGCAGTGGCTGTACGTGCAAAAAAAACTTTCAAACAACCACAACAGGCCCGTTCCTTCGCTCTCGTAAATGACGACTGGATTGGTGGGGGCATTGTTTTATTCTATAAATGCATAAGAATCGAGAAAATTATTAGAATAACAGTAGTCATCACTGATCCGGAAGTCCGTACGTTTGTACCCGTAATGGGGAAGCCGCGCCCCCTTCCTTTCCCCTAAATGGCCATAACTTGGGAACACTTGTCCGATTAATTTCCAAAGCTTGAAAAGGCAAACAAACAGGATTGCTGGAATTATTAGATAGAAGATAGATACTTGGGTGCAAACGCCAAGCACGTTGTCCTGTCATTGAGTTACTGAGGTCTCTTCCCCCAACGGCCATGCACTAACGCGCAACGTGTCCTGTCATTGGTAACTTGAGGATCTCTTCCCCAACGGCACGCCTACGTAGCAACGTGTCCTGTCATTGGTACTACAATGCGCCCTTTCCCCATCGGCCGACGCCTATTGTAGCCACGTTCCTGTCATTGGTAACTAAAATAGCGCCTTTCCCCCATCGGCACGCACGTATGTAGGCAACGCTGTCCTGTCATTGTAACTAAATGGCGCCGTTTCCCCATCGGCACGCCTAGCACACGTGTCCTGTCATTGGTAACTAAAATGGCCCCTCTTTCCCCATCGCCACGCCTATGCAGCAACGTGTCCTGTCATTGGTTTGGTTAAAGAAATGGCCATAACTTGGGAACCACTTCTCCGATTAATATCAAACCTTGAAAAAGGCACATACTCTAGGTCCGCCGCAATATTCCTGGCAAGTTTCAATTAGATCGGACCAGCGGTTGTCCGAGAAACAGCGGTCACAGACACACACAGATTGCTGAATTATAGATGGATGAATGAGGTGGGAGATTGGAGCTGTTCGATCTGCTGAACCATTTTCGGCCCATTTGAACCAGAAGCATTCCCGACTCTGAAGGAGGTTCTGGAGATTTTAGAGAAAAGAGCAGGAAATCCATATCGCTATTATGGATTGCTAAAGCCTCCCCTTCGTTACCGATGCTATATCTGGGCACGTGGTGTTTATAGAGCTTCGCAACTTCTGAAAAACGCCGTTAAACTTAATAAGCAGAAGGTTCCCTCTCTCCATATTCAGCGGATTGGACGAGTGGAGATTTGCCACAACTGGTCGGTTATTTTGAGAAAAACCTGCACAGTTTTACGTCCAACGGTGTTTCACACACATCTTTTTACGATGCAGCAGTGCGTGTTGTGTGTGTGTTGGTGTGTTGTGTTGTGTGTGTGTGTGTGTTGTGTCGTTGCGTTCAGTCTATGGAACAAGGTAATTTAGGACAAAAAAAAGTGTAAATAATTTTTATAAAGGATATAGCTGCATATCGACGTCATGGACTCTCAATTGAATACTTTAATTTCGCTATTTGGACCCCATTTCAGTTCTGTGCAGCTTATAAACACTGTTCATGACGTCTCCTTACGAGTTATAAATGTCACCTAAGTGTAAAAATCATTGAAATAAATATACATGGTGTTCAAGTGATTTTCGAAAATGTGTCGCTGCATTATGACGTCATTGACTTAAATTAAATACTTCTGTTCTGCTACGTTGTGGTGCAAATAACTTACATTTTTGGGAGTCTGCAGGGAGGTAAGGGTGAGGTGGGGGTCGAGAGGAGGTGTGGTGGCGAGCGGGGGAGAGGGGTTGGATGATGTAGGGAGAAGGGGGGTGGTAGTCCATGAGCCAGGCCAGATATCGGTACACCTGGGGTGACTAAACACGAATGTACTCTAAAATGTTTATAGAGTGACTGTAATACATTAAGATATTGATTAGCCTTCCCGCACTGGTAGCTTAGTCTGATTTTGTGATTGCAATGGGGGTTGCATACCCATAAAAAAACGATTTTCAGCGTGACGCTCGGGGTTTTCCCATTTTTCTTTAAAATCCAATCACACGATCAACCGCGAAACCTTGGACACCTATGTAGAATTTGATTCTCTTACCAGAGTTGTTCCTAGGTATTTTTTCAATTTCCTCATATTTTGGGATTTACCCTAAAAAAAAATTAATTTTGGGTATTTTTTCCCATCAATCTGGAATAAATCCTAAATATGGGAGAAATGAGAAAAATTATATTCTAACGGCTCTTGTAGCTAATTTGATTCTCTACAAGAGTTATTCTCCGATGTATATTTCAAGTTTCCCCATATTTAGGGTTTATTTCATATTTGGTGTTTTTTTTTGTGATATTTTGGGATAATTTATTTATGAAGGAGCAAACATATTAGACATGGTTTCCATGTAAATGTGTTGTTTGTTTGTTCATGTAATGTTTAATGGTGATATTTTTTTTGCAGGTGTGTCTGCTGACATTGATGCAACCATCAGCGAGGAAGAGAGCACGGATCGACTGTATCATTCCACCTGCGCTTGATGGATGACAGCGATGCTCTGGTGTCACCACAGGATTTGGACTCCTGAACCACATTGTTCAGGGCTGCAGAGATCAGGCAGCTGCATCCAGTCCTGGAAGCACGCCAAGGGCCTTGAAGAAGAGGAATACCAACAACAATCTTTCACACGTAAATGTCAGTTGTCTCTTTTACATAGAAGAAGTCACTGGATTCCTATCCTTGCCAAGGGTGTCAAGATAGAATCAGCCAAGCGTCGACCCCAGGAGGAGGGCATCAAGGATGCCTCCTAGTTACTAGCGAGTGTATGCCCAAAGTATGTCTCTTCTGCAAGAAGCAGCAAGTACATGAAAGCAGCAAAACCAAGGGAGCCACTCACATCCAGTGTGTTGAGCTACGAGCAGATGAGAACGATCCGCCAGAGCAGCAACAAGGAAACTCAACCAGAGAATCCTTGGTTTACTTAACAGAGACCTTGTTGCTGCAGAGGGTCACTACACAAGTCGGTGCTACAAACTCTTCACAAAAGATGATTCCCCAGCGGGCCGCCAGGTCTGGTGCAGGTGAAAATCAGGAAGAAGCGAGGGAGCACGCTTACGAAGAGGCTGAGATAGAAGCCCTCGAGGAACTCTTCTTCTATATAAGGATTGAATTATTTCCAACCCAGAGGCACTGCCTATGATAAAACCTCACATCTAGGCTTGAGAGAGATCCATGATGTCCCGTGGTATCTATCCAACTGAAACCAGCGACAAAGAAACATGTTCGCCGAAAGATTGAAACTGAGTTTGGCGGAATCACTACCGCTATCTGTCCCAGATGAGAAAGAAAGCTTCTAATCTACCACCGCAGCCTCTCAATGGACGACCTTCACCGCCAAGCACAGAAATGAAAAAAGATCTGCAAGAAGCAAGAGGCAGCTAACTCTGAAGATATCTTAACCAAAGCAGGAATGCAGCTGAGCGAATGAGATCAATAAGCAAGATGTGAGTCAGGCCTGCCCCACGATACAGATCAGAATGTCATTCACTGCAGCAGTCACTAAATTCCTGCACACCCTGATGACAGGAGGATGTGAGTGTCAAACTCCCTCTGAAACAGCTCAACGTCTTGCCACATCCTTCGGCAGTGACTTGGTCTTGCTGTTACCAGTGGCAAGGACAAAGCCACCCAAGCACGTACTGCTGTCCAATGCTGTTTTGTGTTTGACAGGAAACACAGAACTGATCCGAACTCATGAATCGTTCTTGCGCCACTGTGTTGTCCTACTCACAATTTTTGAGGAGATCGATACAGCCCTTTGGTATCCAGAAGCTGGAATGTTCAAGGATACATTCCACTGCCAGCAAACATCTACCCTGGTGTGTTCACAAACCCTGGCCTGGGATAACATCGACCGAACTTGAAGCAGACACTAAGGAGCAGGTACTTCTCACAGAGTCAATGGCATTGCTAGTCCAGTCCCAGGTTGCAGGCTCTTGTGCCAGAGAAGGTTCCTGCCAGAGATTACCAAGTCCAAGATAAGAAGCATCACTCCGGACCGCATCAATTCTGCAACATACAAATGTTGGCGCGGGCGGGCACCAGGATTGAGACTGCGTATGTCGACCTACCAAAGAGGTCCAGGATTCAAAGACCAAGAACCATATCTGGCTTCTTACTCGAATGTCAGACCATGAGAACCAGTCCATCAGCAGTTGGACTGGGATTCAACATCAAAAATCCGCAGAGACATTGCAGTGGTCCAGGACACTGTAAGCTACCTGCCCACTATCAATGCTCCCGCAACAGAAATGTCCACGTTATGAAGTTGGATGTTGTCATTTCACAGAATGTCCACCCTAAGTGCACTTGCCTCAGAATGGCCTGAAGTGTACGGACATGTGCAGGTTACAGACATGCAGAACAAGGCTATTGAAGAAGAGCCGGTAGCACAACAGTCAGATTCCGAGTCTGACGTTAGTGATATTGAGAGGAGTAATTTGCCATAATAGTAAGTACAAGCCCATGGCATGCTTAGTGTGTATTTACAGGACTTGTATTAAATGTTGACAATTAACTATATTCATTTTAGTGACATTTAGGCATTCCTGTCCCCAATTTTAGCATTTTAAAATTTTTCTGAATTCGGTAGGGTGTGTCTATTCAAGAAGTGATAACGACCATTAAGCTACCAGTGTGCAAGGGCTATCATATCAAAACATAAACTAGAGACATGTAGCAAGCTAAAAACACCTAAGAGAATTAGTCACCCCGGGTGGTACCGATTACCAAAAATTCGGGTCTTGGCTCATGGACTATGGGAGGAGGAACCTTTGCTATAAAAGAATAAGCCATTTCTTTTGGGAGATGATGTACAATTGACGCAGGATTCTCGAATGTCTTATTTCCCAGAGCTGGTACTCAATTTTGACAACCTCAAAATCAGAAGGATGACATGCTGAGTCGACGCACCTGGTTTTAATTAACAGCATGACAGGGGCTTCAAACTCAAGACCCTAGATCTTTACAGCCAGCCACCATAACCATTAAACCAATAGCAGGCTTCTTATTAACACGCCATGAACTTCTTTCTTAAGTTAAAAACCATGCAAGATGTTCACTTTACATTGCTATTCACATTGAACCTATCATGAACATTACATGCTACAACATGGCCCAAAGTACTGTTTCAACTAATGGGAGTATTACAGGGCCCAGTTTCTCCACCCCACAGGCATACCAAACCCCAAACCCCCACCCCAATATAATTAAGTAGATAAACGAACGAGACTCGATGGCTTGATAGTTGGAGTGTCTGCTATGCATCTGGTGAGGTGGATGACTGAGAGTTGGCTGAGGATGGGAGGTTGGATAGAGGATCTGGGAGGTTGGATAAAGGATCTGGGAGGTTGGATAAAGGATCTGGAGAGGTTGGATAGAGGTATAAGGATCTGGGAGGTTGGATAGAGGATAAAGGATCTGGAGGTTGGATTGAGGATAGGGGATCTGGGAGTTGGATAAAAGGATCTGGAGTTGATAGAGGATCTTGGAGGTTGATAGAGGATGAGGATCTTGGGAGGTTGGATAAAGACTGAAGGATCTGGTGAGGTTGGATAGAGGATAGAGGATCTGGGAGAGTTGGATAAGAGGATCTGGGAGGTTGGATAGAGTGTGGAGGACTCTGGAGAGTTGGATAAGAGGATGAGAGGAGCTGGAGGTTGGAATAAAGGATCTGGGAGGTTGGGATTGAGGGTAGAGGATCTGTCGGAGCTTGGATTGAGGACTTAGAGGATATCCAACCTCCCAGATGCATAGCAGACACTCCAACTATCAAGCCATCGAGTCTCGTTCGTTTATCTACTTAATTATATTGGGGTGGGGGGTTTGGGGTTTGGTATGCCTGTGGGGTGGAGAACTGGGCCCTGTAATACTCCATAGTTGAAACAGTACTTTGGGGCCATGTTGTAGCATGTAATGTTCATGATAGGTTTCAATGGAATAGCAATGTAAAGTGAACATCTTGCATGGTTTTTAACTTAAGAAAGAAGTTCATGGCGTGTTAATAAGAAGCCTGCTATTGGTTTAATGGTTATGGTGGCTGGCTGTAAGATCTTAGGGTCTTGAGTTGGAGCCCCTGTCATGCTGTTAATTAAAACCAGGTGCGTCGACTCAGCATGTCATCCTTCTGACTTTTGAGGTTGTCAAAATTGAGTACCAGCTCTGGGAAATAAGACATTCGAGAATCCTGCGTCAATTGTACATCATCTCCCAAAAGGAATGGCTTATTCTTTTATAGCAAAGGTTCCTCCTCCCATAGTCCATGAGCCAAGACCCGAATTTTGGGATATCGGTACCACCCGGGGTGACTAATTCTCTTAGGT
>CM068964.1:34576231-34590031 GCA_035128595.1 Eptatretus atami
GTTCTGGCATGTCTGTAACCTGCACATGTCCGTACACTTCAGGCCATTGCTGAGGCAAGTGCACTTAGGGTGGACATTTCTGTTGAAATGACAACATCCAAGACTTCATTAACGGTGGACATTTCTGTTGCGGGAGCATTGATAGTGGGCAGGTAGCTTACAGTGTGTTATAAATTTGAGTGGTTGTCTCATTACACTTTTTCAAGGCAAGGTTGTAAGATCTGAGTGGTCTCTTTCATACACTTTTTCAAGCAAGGTTTTAAGATCTGAGTGTCGTCTCATACAATTTATCAAGCAAGTGTAGATCTGAGTGTGTCCAGTACACTTTTTCAAGGAAAGGTTTAAAATCTGATATGCCGTCTGCAACACTTTTTCAGGCAAGGTGTAAGATCTGAGTGGTCGTCTCAAACCTTTTGTCAAGAAGGTTTTTATAATCTGAGTGTCGTCTCTACCATTTTTGCCAAGGAAAGTTGAAGATCTTGAGTGGTCGTTCATGCACTTTTTCAAGGCAAGGTTGTAAGATCTGAGTGGTCGTCTCATGCACTTTTGCACGGCCAAGGTTGTAAATCTGAGTGTCGTCTCATTTACATTTTTCAAATGCAAGGTGTTAAGATCTGAAGTGCGGCTATGCAATCTTTTCAAGGCAAGGTTTGTAAGATCTGAGTGGTCGTTCTCATGCACTTTTTCAAGGCATAGTGAGAATCTGAGTGGTCGTCTACATGCACTTGTTTCAAGGCAAGTTTGTAAAATCCTGCAGTGGTCGTCTTCATGACTACTTTTCAAGGCAGAGGTATGTAAATCTGAGTGGTGCGTTCTCACTACACTTTTCAAGGAGGTTGTTAGTAAGATCTGAGTGGTTCGTCCATAACTTATTTTCAAGCAAGTTGTATAGGATTGGAGTGGGCGTCGTCATTACCACTTTCATCAAGGCAGTTTGTTAAGAATCTGAGTGGTCGTCTCAAACCTTTTTCCAAAGGCAAGGTTTTAATCTTGAGTGGTCGGTCATTACACTTTTTCAAGAAAAGGTTGTAAGATCTGAATGGTCGTCTCATACACTTTTTCAAGGCAAAGTGTTGAAGAGATCTGATGGTCGTCTCATACACTTTTCAAGGCAAGTTTGTAAGATCTGAGTGGTGTCTCATAACTTTTTCACGGCAAGGGTGTAAGATCTGAGTGGTCGTCTCAACACTTTTTCAAAGCAAGGTTGTAATCTGAGTGGTCGTCGTCTCACACACTCTTTTCAAGCAAGGTGTAAGATCTGAGTGTCGTCTCATACACTTTTTCAAGGCAAGGTACAACGTTTCTCATTTACACTTGTTTTGCACACTCTTCGATGGATTCTCCACCAATCATCACATTATTTGCACATCTTTACACAAGATTCTCCACCAGTTTGTTTTACTATTATTTCGTTTTAATCCCCTAACAATTACGACACTTCAATGCATTTAAAAAGCCGGGTGACCCAATATGCAACAGCACATCCTCAACCCAGAAGCACCTGCATGCACAAACCCACGACTTGCCACATAAACACGAAGCACAAGCAAACAAATACAGAAATAATGTGATGAAAACAAGAACACTTGTTGCAATCACTAAATGAAAGATAACGTAGCCAATATCGTGAGAGATGCAAAATGGCATCGAGACAGCTGCTGTCTGTGAATAAACGCTTATCATATTAACAAGCAAATCGTTTTAACAACAAAACACTTCATTAACAGTTAAACTATGACAAATGGTATTATAAATACCAATGGAAACATATTCGCTTCCTGTCGTTGTCTTATGTCTTATCCAAATCAATCCTTGGACAGAGGTAGCTGGAGGACAACAATGAGACTTTATTATTTTTAATATGATATACTTAGTCGAGGCTGTATAAGAGCTAACACACAGAACATATTAACAAAGGGAGCAGGGACGAGAGCTTTACCCTGACCTGAGCTTTCAATGCTGGCTTGATTCAGGCTCCTGGTGGCAGGTGTTAGGAGGGATGCTGCATCATGGAGCACAGTCACCTAACCGAGTCCAAGCAGTCTATAGCAGGGACACTACATCAGGATACCACCTAACGTGAAGCCGAATTGTGCCGCTGTGTATACTGTATATGACAGATACGTCTTTACAAGGAAATACAAGGACTGACACAGTGGGAGCTGCAGCCATTTTGGCCCATCATTCCTGCACTCTATCAATACTTTTTTGGGGGGGAGGGGTGTGGAGGGTACAGTCTTGAAGGGTTGAGAGAAGCTGTGCACACAACATCACACATATATACATACACCTGCACGTAGAGAGGGTTTGTGATAGTAGGTTATTGTGGTGGAAGAGGGAATAGATTAGATGGTGGTTGCACTGAACTGCTGTAAATCCTGGAGAAAGAGTGGGATTGAACAGCTTCTGAAGGCAATTCACAGATGTGGAAAAAGAGAATAAAAAAAAGAGCTTTGCAGTAACCTTGGATTTGGGATTTTAACCAGGAGAGTTTGCTGGAAGAATGGATGCATGCTGGAGAGCTCGGCAAGTCTGAGGTTGAGAGCAGATGGAGTGAGACTGGAGGGGAAGTGGTTAAAAAAAACATAGAGGTCACCAACTTGTCTGTGATGACAGCAACAAGTCTTGTGCTTTGCCTCATCACAGGAAATTCCACATAATGTTGAGAGATTTCGATTTATGAGAATCTCGGAGAGCAAACAGTTCCGGTTCTTCCGGAAGCAACATTTCACTTCCGTTCCGGGTTTGGAGCGAGGAGAGTCTCCTTAGGGCTCTCTGCTGACGTTCTCAAAGTTAAGTTCCGTCGTTATTTGTCCCGTATAACTGTTTAATTTTCTCACCTACATGTACTGTGTGTTCCTAGTTCGGTTTTGTTTCAAAAATCTGCTATTTTGTGAGTTTTTTGTCGACGTTCTTCCGGTGTTTGAGGCCTAGGCCTTGGCCTAGCTTGAGGCCTACCGTTTCCCTCGCTGTTCGGATCGTTTTTTTTTCTCCCCATTACCTTCAATTTCTATCCTCCCCATTACCTTCAATTTCCATCCTCCCCACTTTCTAACGTCCCCCATTCTCCAACTAATCTCTCTATTTCTTATCTCAAAAACAAAACAACAACAATAACAACAACACGCGAACTCTCCCGATTCTCTCTTCTTCTTCTCTTTCATTTCCTCCTTTCTTCTTCCTCGATTTTTTCTACAACACTTCCATGACCTCATCTGTTGAAAACTCTCTCAAACATTAATAATAACAACAAAAACGATCTATAATGCTTCATCTTCCTCTCTCACACATTGGTACTCCTTACTGTTTAAATGCACTACTCTTCTGCTATTTTAACAGACTGCTCTCATTTCGACTCTCCTTCATTCCTTGCCTAAAAAATCCAACTATTACAGCGCTTCTTCTCTCCATTCTCTGAATTGCCTTCATTGCATCCATCAATAATTGTGTAATCGCATCTCTGACCTAAAACTTTTAAAACCACAGTTTGCTATGATGTTCGCTTTCCATCAACCATTCTTTTTTCCTACTTCAGTGCCAACTCACCCCCTCACCCCTCCACTCTCACTCTCAAAGCAACCATCCCACTCTTCTCCCTCCAAGCCTCCCTCCCACCCTCTCTCAAAAATTCCCCCCTCACCTTTTCTCCCACCTTTCATCCCTCACTCACCCTTCTCAAAGTGCCCCCCCCTCTCACACCAAGCTGCCTCTCCACTGCCCTCTCACCTCCATCTCTTCATCCACCTCCTCAAATCCTCAACTGCCTTCTTCCCCTCTCTTGTCCCCCCTCTTCCCCAGCACCACAGGCCTTTTCTCCTCCTCATCCGGCCCTCCCCTAGCTATCTTTGCAATCCCCCACACTCTTTCAACAACCCTCCTTACCTCCCCCCCCCTCGTCCCTTCCCTACCCTCCCCTCCCCCCCCCCCCCCCACCCGCTGCACCCAAAAGCTCCTCCCCTACCTCTTCATTAAAAGTTGGACCTCAAAATCCGGGGCCTTCGCTCAAACCTTTCAGATCTTTCCATACAGGTGCCACTGACAAAGCAGACATAATCTGCCTAACGAAAACTTTCCTCTCCCAAGACGTGTCGACTCCCAAGTATCTCTCCCCGGTTACTCCCCCTCCGGTATGACAGACCTGAGCCTCGTCCTGGTGGAGGTTGCTCTCTTCATCAAAAGACTCTATTCCTCACTCTCCATGCACTGCCCTCACTCCCCCACACCCCCAGGAATACCTCTGGCTACGGCTTCCCTCCACTCCCAACCTCATGTTATATGTGTACTGTAACGTCCACCTAACAGTGATGATCCATCTACACCTCACCATCCGAAAACATGACTCTTCTATCTTCCTCATCCAACTCTCTCTTCCTCTTATGTGTGACTTCCATTGTCATCATGCCAGTGCTAGGTGTGGGTACCTCTTCTCTCACCTGTCATGGCACCTCAGCAAAGCTTTCTGCGACTCAATCGGTCAATTTCCGACCCGGATCTCAACCAATGGTACTCCATCTCTTCTGGATCTGATTTGACAAATTCCCTGACAATATCTGCTGTCTCTTCTTCCGCTCCAATCGCTTCTCTGACCATTGCTTGTCAAGTGGACATCTCTCTGGCTATTATCAGAGAACCACCTCACCGCCGTCGAGTCTGCATTTCACTCAGCCGACTGGCAGGGTCTCCTAGCAGCCATCAAAACTTACAGACTGGTCCCTATCACTACTTTCTCAAACATCAACTCATCCTGGGAATTCTTTCAAAAAACTTGCTCTCCCTCATGCACAGATTTATCCCCTCTCGTGTTCAGTTGTCCTACCCTCCTCTCCGCCTGTTCACTGAAGCTTGTGTGAGGCAGTTGTCCTGAAAACACTTGCCTTTGCCATGAAAGCAAACCCAACTGAGGGCAATCTCTGTTCCTCCACCAAGCTCGAACAAGTGTTATCTACCCTCAAGGAGAGCCAGAAAACAACATCTTTCTCATCTCAAGTCTGAACTCTCAAACCTCTCTCCTCCTCAAATCCTGTGGCGTTTAATCAAATCTGTTTCTGGTATTTGTTCCCCCTCCATCCCCTCCCTTACCTCAAATGCCGCGTTGCTGATACACACATTGATAAAGCTGAATGCCTAAACTCGGTGTGCAGCTTAAATCTTGTGTCCTAAACCCATCACTTTCTCAACCCACCTTACCCAGTCGCACCTAACTGTCCCTGGACTCTGTTCCTTTCTCCTGACAAGGTGGAGAGCTTGCTTTCAAACCTCGACTCAGATTCTGCAACCGGTCCAGACGGCATCACGCCACGTGTCCTCCAAGCCTGTTCTTCTTGCTCTTGCTCACCCTCTCTTGTTCTATTCACCCTCTCATTTGCTCAAGGTCATCTGCCATCTGCTTGGAAATCTGCTACATCACTGCCCTGCATAAAAAGTGCAAAAACAGATCCTGCAACTAAAGACCAATCAGCCTTCTCCCAATCATCACCAAGGTTATGGAATCCATCATCGCTCAGACATTAATCCTTCCTCTTCTCAATGGCTTGATTTCTGATCATCATTTGGTTTCAGACCAGGTCACTCTACCCTGGATATGCTGCTTCTGCTCTCCCAACAATGGATGGAAGCCCTCAATGCCAGACAGGAAATCCGAGCCTATCCCTGGACATATCACGTGCTTTTGACACAGTCTGGCACCCTCCCTACTCACCAAACTCTCTTCCATGATCCAAGGCCATCTCCGCTCATGGCTCGCAGACTTCCTTCCTGTCACAGTCAACGTTTGGCCCTAAATGGAGTTCTTTCATCCCCTCTCCTTTCCAGCTGGAGTTCTCAACGGTAGCGTTCTGGGCCCTGTACTTTTTCTGGTTTTCATCAGATCTCTATATCTCTGTTGATGACTCCACCCTCTTGCCGTACCATCTGTCATCCCTCAGACCGGCAAAGCAGCAGCTTCTTCGCTCACTGCAGATCTGGATAATATCACAAAACTGGTCCAACACGTGGAACATGTCTTTCAATCCAGACAAATCTCACACTCTCACCATGTCTCTTCACAAGACCGTTTAGAAACCCCCCCCCCCCCCATCCACTTTCTCAACAATCCTCTGGAAGAAGTCTTTTCTTTCAAGCTTCTGGCGTCAACTATCTGCCATGACCTTTCCTGGGAAAGTCACATTTCCAACCTCGCCTCAAAAGCCAGTCACCGACTGGAATCCTCCGTCGTGCAAAGTCCTCCTCGCCCTCTGAGCTCCTGACCACTTACAAAGCTTTTGTCGTAGCCTGATGGAGTACTGCTCTCCCCTCTTGGGCTGGTGCTCCTGCCTCCCACCTTTCTCGCTTCACGCTGTCGAAACCAGGCATTTGGATCATCGGCATCTCCCGCAATGAAGCTGAGCTTTGGGCCTCCACTCAATCACCGCAGGTTGGTCGTGTTCTTTCTGTCTTCTACCGTCTCCTCTCCAACCTTGCCCCCCCTCCTCTCTCTGCGATTTGTCCCCACCACATTTCCACAGGGCGCTCAAGTCCGCCAACAACCCCTTCTGGTAAAACTACCAAAATCACGAATCACTGCTCACTTCACTCTTCATTCCTCTTTTTCCCGCCTTTGGAATAACTCCCTCACTCTATTCTTTCCCATTCTTCCCTCTAGGCTTTCAAACAGCTGTTCACCACCACCTCTTATCATCCCCCATCCATATCCTCGATCTTTTCTACCCCGATAATCCACCCAAGCCCACTTCCTTCAATTCCCGCTTTCTTCCTGAAAGTCCCTGTAATGTCATCTTGTATACCCCTGTTCCCCGTCCCATCCCCATCCCTCTCCCTTCCACAGATCTCTTAATGGTCTGTTCCCCACTGTTTTGTCCCTCCCACTCCCGCCCCCCTTGTCTCATGCCCCTTGCTGTGCATTGTGTGTTAGCTCTCATACGAGCCTCGACAGAGTATACAAAAAAAAAACAAAAAAAAAAAACAGAGATTTGATGCTGGGGTGCCAGTCAAGGAAGTCTAGTACTCACTGAGCTATGGACAAAGACCTTGGAGACTGAGTAGTTCTGATTCTACAAAGGAATGAGTTTGAATAATGGAGGATGCCCAGTCTGAACTGATCTGAATGCAGTTGACATAGGAGAGAGACCATAGTTGATGATGAGGCTGAGAAGTACAAAAGACTGAACCTTTCCAGTGACTGACAATGGAAAGATTTCATTTGATGATCCTCCGAAGTTAGAGAATGAGACTAAAATGCTAAAGATGGAATGGCATGTTCAATTTGTCAAACGAACAGTTACTCAATTACATCAGCAGCGTAATGCATTGCTGTCTGTGTCTATAAGTGGGATGCAGTCACTGGACAACACATCAGCTTTAAAAGTAAGGTTTCCTTGTGGCTGCGCTAACGCGCTCCAGTGTTCATGGAAATCGACTCCCACATGCTGTTGGCATTGGAGGATCTTTCCCCTCCATATATGAAGTGGAACATTCAGGGCAAAGTGCTTCCTCTTATGGGTCGTCTCTTCCACTTATAGTCGTCCCATACTTCCCCATTAGGGGTCGTCTCTTCCACTTTATGGTCTCATACTTCCCCTTAAGGGTCATCTCTTCCACTTTATGGTCGTCCCATACTTCCCCATGTAGGGTCATCTCACGCACTTTTTTGAGGTCGTCATCCACTTAGGGTCATCTCACGCACTTTTTTTGAGTCGTCTCTTCCACTTTAGGGTCGTCCCATACTTCCCTATTAGGGGTCGTTCATGCACTTTCTGTGGTTTCATCTCACGTCACTTTTTTTGAGGTCGTCTCCTCCCTTTAGGACTCCCTTACTTCCCCTGAATGTCGTCCTCATCACTTTTCAAGCAAGTGTAAGATCTGAGTGTCGTCTCATACACTTTTTCAAGCAAGTTGTAAGATCGAAGGTCGTTCTCATACACTTTTTCAAGCAAGTTGTAAGATCTGAGTGGTCGTCTCATGCACTTTTCAAGGCAAGGTTGTAGATCTGATGTGTCGTCTCACACACTTTTCAAGGCAAGGTTGTAAGATCTGAGTGGTCGTCTCATGCACTTTCAGCAAAGTTGTAAATCTGAGTGGTCGTCTCACACACTTTTTCAAGGCAAGTTGTAAATCTGAGTGTCGTCTCATGCACTTTTCAAGGCAAGGTTGTAAGATCTGAGTTCGTCTCAACACTTTTTTCAAGCAAGGTTTAAATCTGAGTGGTCGTCTCATGCACTTTTTCAAGCAAGGTTGTAAGATCTGAGTGTCGTCCACAAACTTTTCAAGGCAAGGTTGTAAGATCTGAGTGGTCGTCTCAGCACTTTTCAAGGAAGGTTGTAAGATCTGAGTGTCGTCGTCATACACTTTTTCAAGCAAGTTGTAAGATCTGAGTGTGTCGTCTCACACACTTTCAAGGCAAGGTAATCTGGTGTCGTCTCATGCACTTTTCACGCAAGTTGTAGATCTGAGTTCGTCTCACACACTTTTCAAAGCAAGGTTGGTAAATCTGAGGTCGTCTCACACACTTTTCAAGCAAGTTGTAAAATCTGAATGTCGTCTCATACACTTTTTCAAGCAAGGTTGTAAGATCTGAGGGTCGTCTCATACACTTTTTCAAGGCAAGTTGAAATCTGATGGCGTCTCATACACTTTTCAAGCAAGGTTGTAAAATCTGAATGGTCTCCATGACTTTTTCAAAGCAAGTTGTAAATCTGAATGGTCTCTCATACACTTTTTCAAGGCAAGTGTAAATGCTGAATGGTCGTCTCATACACTTTTCAAAGCAAGTTGTAAAATCTGAGTGGTCGTCTCACACACTTTTCAAAGCAAGGTTGTAAAATCTGATGGTCGTCTCACACACTTTTTCAAGCAAGGTTGTAAAACTGATGGCGTCTCATACACTTTTTCAAGGCAAGTTGTAAAATCTGAATGGTCGTCTCACACACTTGTTCAAGGCAAGTGTAAGATCTGAGTGTCGTCTCATACACTTTTTCAAGGCAAGGTTGTAAGATCTGATGGTCGTCCATGCACTTTTTCAAAAGCAAGTGCAACGTTCTCATTTACACTTTGTTGCAACACCTCTCACTGGATTCTCCACCAATACACATTATTGCCACATCTTTACACAAGATTCTCCACCAGTTGTGTTACTATTATTTCGTTTTTAATCCCATAACAATTACGACACCTTCAATGCATTTAAAGGCCGGTGACCCAATATCCAACAGCACATCCTCAACCCAGAACAACTGCATGCACAAACACGACTTGCCACATAAACACGAAGCACGAGCAAACAAAATACAGAAATAATGTGATGAAACAAAACACTTGTCGCAATCACTAAATCGAAAGATAACGAGCAATCAGTGAGAGATGCAAAATGTGCATCGAGACAGCTGCTGTCTGAATAAACGCTTATCATATTAACAAGCAAATCGTTTAACAACAAAACACTTAATTAACAGTTAAACTAGACAAATGGTAATATAAATACCAATGGAACATATTCGCTTCTGTCGTTGTCTTATGTCTTATCCAATCAATCTGTGACAGCAGGGTAGCTGGGGAACAATGAGACTTTTTATTATTTTTTAATATTATATACTTAGTCGAGGCTCGTATAGAGCTAACACACAGAACATATAACAAAGGAGCAGGAGCGAGAGCTTACCCGTACCTGAGCTTCAATGCTGGCTTTGAGTTCAGGCTCTGGTGCAAGTGTTAAGGAGGGATGCTGCATCAGGGAGCACAGTCACCTTAACCGAGTCCAAGCAGGTGCTAAAGCAGGGACACTACATCATGGAGTACCACCTGACGTGAAGCCGGAATTGTGCCGCTGTGGTATACTGTATATGACAGAGTACGTCTTTACAAGGAATACAAGGGACTTGACACAGTGGGAGCTGCAGGCCATTTGGCCATCATCCTGCACTCATCAACACTTTTTGGGAGGGAGGAGGGGGTGGAGGGTACAAGGTCTAAGGGTTGGAGAGAAGCTGTGCACACACATCACATTGTACAGATGTTGATAAATACATGAGATAACCAACACCGGACTACAGCAGCCACTGAAGTTGTGGAAATAATGACATTTCTTTTCTGTCCACACTCAGCAGGGCAATCAAGAGGAATTTCTTTCCCCTCCCCCTTCCCTCATTGGATGACAACCGATGTTTGTTTACCATGCTGTGCATTTAAATGCTCTATCCAACCTCCCAGATCCTTTATCCAACCTCCCAGACCCTCATCCAACCTCCCAATCCTCTATCCTCATCCAACCTCCCAGATCCTTTATCCAACCTCCCAGATCCTCAATCCACCTCCAGATCCTCTATCCTCAATCCAACTCCCAGCATCCTTTATCCTCTATCCAACCTCCCAGATCCTTTATCCAACCTCCAGATCCTCTATCCTCAATCCAAACCTCCCAGATCCTTTATCCTCTATCCAACCTCCCAATCTCATCCAACCTCCCAGATCCTTTCCAACCTCCCAGATCTTTATCCAACCCCCAGATGCATAGCAGACACTCCAAACTATCAAGCCATCGAGTCTCGTTCGTTATCTACTTAATTATAATTGGGTGGGGTTTGGGTTTGGTATGCCTGTGGGGTGGAGAACTGGGCCCTGTAATACTCCATATGAAACAGTACTTTGGGCCATGTTGTAGCATGTAATGTTCATGATATTTCAATGGAATAGCAATGTAAAGTGAACATCTTGCATGGTTTTTAACTTAAGGAAAGAAGTTCATGGCGTATGTATAAGAAGCCTGCTATTGTTATGTTATTGGTTGTGGCTGTGTAAGATCTTAGGTCTTGAGTTGGAGCCCCTGTCATGCTGTTAATTAAAACCAGGTGCGCGACTCAGCATGTCATCCTTCTACTTTTGAGGTTGTCAAAATATGTACCAGCTCTGGGAAATAAGACATTCCAGAATCCTGCGTCAATTGTACATTCATCTCCAAAAGGAATGCTTATTCTTTATAGCAAAGTTCCTCCTCCCATAGTCCATGAGCCAAGACCCGAATTTTGGAATTCGGTACACCCGGTGACTAATTCTCTAGTGTTTTTAGCTTGCTACATGTCTCTTAGTTTATGTTTGATATGATACCTTGCACACTGGTAGCTAATTCGTTATCACTTCTTGAATAGAACACACCTACCGAAAATCAAAAATTTAAAATGTCAAAATTGGGACAGGAATGCCCTAAAGTCAACTAAAATGAATATAGTAATTGTCACATTTAATACAAGTCTGTAATACACACTAAGCATGCCATGGGCTTGTACTTACTATTATGGCAAATTACTCCTCCTCAATATCATCTACGTCAGACTCGGAATCTGACTGTTTGCTACCGCTCTTCTTCAATAGCCTTGTTCTGGCATGTCTGTAACCTGCACATGTCCGTACCACTTCAGGCCATGCTGAGGAAGTGCACTTAGGTGGACATTTCTGTTGAAATGACAACATCCAAGACTTCATTAACGGTGGACATTTCTGTTGCGGGAGCATTGATAGTGCAGTAGCTTACAGTGTCCTGGACCACTGGCAATGTCTCGCGGATTTGATGTTGAACCCAGGTCCAACTGCTGATGGACTGGTTCTCATGGTGACATTCGAGTAAGAAGCCAGATATGGTTCTTGGTCTTGAATCCTGGACCTCTTTGGGTAGTGTCGACATACCAGTCCAATCCTGTGGCCCTGCCCGCCGCCCAAACATTGTATATTGGCAGAATATGATGCGTCGGAGAGTGATGCTTCTTATCTTGGACTTGGTAATCTCTGGCAGGACCTTCTCTGGCACAGACCTGCAACCTGGGACTGGACAGCATGCCATTGACTCTGTGAGAATACCTGCTCCACTTAGTGTCTCTTCAAGTCGGTCGATGTTATCCCAGGCCAAGGGTTGTGAACACACCAGGGTAGATGTTTGCTGGCAGGAATGTCATCCTTTGAACATTCCAGCTTCTGGATACAAAGGCTGTATCGATCTCCTCAAACATTGAGTAGACACACAGTGGCCAAGACGATTCAGAGTTCGAGATCAGTCTGTGTTTCCTGTCAAACATCAAAACAGCATTGGACAGCATACGTGCTTGGGTGGCTTGTCTTGCCACTGGTAACAGCAAAACCAGTCACTGCCGAAGATGTGGCAAGACGTTGAGCTCTTTCAGAGGAGTTTGACACTCACACTCTCCTGTCATCAGGGTGTGCAGGAATTTAGTGACTGCTGCAGGAATGACATTCTGATCTGTACGGGAGGCCATGGCTGACTCACATCTTGCTTATTATCTCATTCCTCAGCTGCATTCCTGCTTGGTTAAGATATTCTCAGAGTTAGCTGCTCGCTTCTTGCAGATCTTTTTTCATTTTCTGGGCTTGGCGGAAGTCGTCCATTGAGAGGCTGCTCGTGATAGATTAGAAGCTTTCCTTTCTCATCTGGGACAAAGCGTAGTGATTCCCCAACTCAGTTTCAATCTTTCGCGAACATGTTCTTTGTCGCTGGTTTCAGTGGATAATACCACGGACATCATGGAACTCTCAAGCCTAGATGTGAGGTTATCATAGGCAGTGCCTCTGGTGGGAAATATCAATCCTTTATACAGAAGATTCTCGAGGCTTCTATCTCAGCCCTTCGTAGCGTGCTCCCTCGCTTTCTCCTGATTTCACCTGCCACCAGACCTGGCGCCGCTTGGGGATCATCTTTTGTGAAGAGTTGTAGCACGACTTGTGGTAGTGACCCTCTGCAGCAACAAGCGTCTCTGCTAAGGTAAACCAAGGATTCTCTGGTTGAGTTTCCTTGTTGCTGCTCTGCGGATCTTCTCATCTGCTCGGTAGCTCAACACACTGGATGAGTGGCTCCCTTGTCTTTGCTGCTTTCATGTACTTGCTTGACTTCTTCGCAGAAGAGACATACTTTGCATACACCCTGCTAGTACTAGGAGCATCCCTTGATGCCCTCCTCCTGGGGTCGACGCTTGCTGATTCTATCTTGACACCCTTGCAAGGATAGAATCCAAGTGACTTCTTCATTGTAAAGAGACTACGCATTTACTGTTAATGTATGTTGTATTCCTCTTCTTCAAGCCCTTGCTGCTCCAGACTGGATCATGCTGCCTGATCTCTGCAGCCTGACATGTGTTCCAGGAGTCCAAATCCTGTGGTGACACCAGAGCATCGCTGTCATCATCAGAGCAGTGATGATACAGTCGATCCGTGCTCTCTTCCTCGCTGATGTTGCATCATGCCGTCAGACAGTCAGACACACTCTGCAAAAAAAATATCACCATTAAACATTACATGAACAAACAAACAAAACATTTACATGGAAACCATTCTACATATGTTTGCCTCTTCCAATAATAATTATCCCCAAAATATCACAAAAAAACACCAAATATGAAATAAACCCCTAAATATGGGAAACTTGAAAATATACATCAGAATAACTCTTGTAGAGAATCAAATTAGCTACAAGAGCGTTAGAATATATTTTCAATTTCTCCCATATTAGGGATTTATTCCAGATTTATGGGAAAATACCCAAAATTAATTTTTTTAGGGTAAATCCCAAAATATGAGGAAATTTGAAAAACCTAGGAAACAAACTCTGGTAGAGAATCAAATTCTACATAGTGTCCAAAGTTTCGCCGTTGATCGTGTGATTGATTTTAAAGAAAATGAGGGAAACCCGAGCGTCACGCTGAAAATCTGTTTTTATGGGTAGCACCCCCATTGCATCACAAAATCAGACTTAAGCTACCAGTGCGGGAAGGCTATCTATCTTAATGTATGTACAGTCACTCTATCAAA
>CM068964.1:34590577-34604968 GCA_035128595.1 Eptatretus atami
ACACACACACACACACACACACACACACACACGCACTGCCGCATCGTAAAAAGATGTGTGTGAACACCGTTGTGACGTACTGCAGGTTTTTCTCAAAATACCGACCGTTGCTGGCAAATTCCACTCGTCAATCCGCTGAATATGGAGGAGGAGGGACCTTCTGCTTATTAAGTTTACGGCGTTTTCAGAGTTGCGAAGCTCTATATACACCACGTGCCCAGATATAGCATCGGTGAACGAAGGAGGCTTTAGGCAATCCATAATATGATATGGATTTCCTGCTCTCTTTTAAAAAATCTCCGAACCTCCTTGCAGAGTCGGGAATGCTTCTGGTTCAAATGGCCGAAAATGTTCAGCAGATCCGACACGCCAATCCCCACCTCATTCATCCATCTATAATTCCAGCAATCTGTGTGTGTCTGTGACCGCTGTTTCTCTGAACAACCGCTGGTCCGATCTAATTGAAACTTGCCAGGATATTGCTGGGGACCTGAGTATGTGCTTTCAAGGTTTGATATTAATCGGAGAGTGTTCCCAAGTTATGGCCATTTCTTTACCAAACCATGACAGGACGTATGGCTGCATAGGCGTGGCCGATGGGGAAAGGGCGCCTTAGTTACCAATGCAGGACACGTTGCTGCGTAGGCGTGGCCGATGGGGAAACGGCGCCTTTAGTTACCAATGACAGGACACGTTGTACATAGCGTGGCCGATGGGGAAGGCGGCCTATTAGTTACCAATGACAGGACACGTTGCTCATAGGCGTGGCCGATGGGAGGAAGGGGCGCCATTTAGTTACCAATGACAGGACACGTTGCTACGTAGGCGTGGCCGTTGGGAAGAGATCCTCATTACAATGACGGACACGTTGCTGCGTAGCATGGCGTTGGGGAAGAGATCCTCAGTAACCAATGACAGGACACGTTGCTTGGCGTTTGCACCCACGATCTATCTTCTATCTATAATTCCAGCAATCTCTGTTTGTTTGCCTTTTCAAGCTTTGAAATTAATCGGACAAGTGGTTCCCAATTTGGCCAATTTAGAGCGCGTTCCCCTTACGGGTTACAACGTACGGACTTCCGGATAGTGATGACTTACTGTATTCTAATAATTCTCGATTTCTTATGCGCATTTATAGATAAACACAATGCCCCAATCCAGTCGTCATTTACGAGAGCGAAGGAACGGCCTGTGTGGTTGTTTGAAAGTTTTTTTTTGCACGTAAACCACGCACGTACGGCCATGCACGTACGGGCACGTACTAGTATTTTGAAATAGACTCAATCTGGGTATGTCATAAAGAGGGAATTTTAAAAACAGATGGTTCAAATCTTTGGGTTTCCTCCAAGTATCACAGGCACCAGCAGGGTGACACCCTATCCTATGGAGGTATGAATGAAGACAACAATGCAGAATGAAGGATGACAAGCTTGCTTAAATAAATACACTTCGTTATAAGAATCGCTAATTTCTATCACTTTTCAGATTTCACTCCAGATTTCGACACTTATTTCGTCCACGAGACCTGTGACGGGTCACCGTGGTTCCAAGGCAAGGCAATTTTGAGTCGGCCAAACAAAATGGCAGCGGAAGAACCCAGTGATGCGACGGAGGGCTGACCAAAATGGTGAGTCACAATTTCGGAAAGGCTTTTTTGTTGTTGGTGATGAGCACCCTCGATATTATCTTCTCAAGGGGTGTTTTAATTAACTCAAACACCCAATTTTCACTGTTGCACTTCCTTGGAGTTTTCTTAGTATGCATGCAAACTTTCAGGCTGCTAGGTTTTATGGTTTTAGAGGTATGAAGGACACACACACACACACACAAACACTTATTATTGACTCGCAAATATCATCCATCGCTTTGCTGATGGTAATACTAAAGGGGGGAGGGAGAAAAAGAGGGGAGGAAGAGGGGGAGAAGGGTAGGGGAGAGGGAGAGGGGTGGGGGAGAGAGAGCGGGGAGAGTGAAGAGGTGGAGGGGAAAGGAGAGAGGAGGGAGGGAGAGTGAGGAGAGGTGGGGGAAGGGAAGACAGTGTGAGGTTAGAGGAAGGGAAGTCAGACGTGTGGTGGAGCTTTAATTACGATTCATACTGTATCATCACAATGATTCTGCATAGAACAACAGTGAAAATGGAAACAAAATACTGTGTGAAATCCATTTTCTACTGTTCATACTATAAACACGGCTTAGAGACAAACTCCCATCCAGACATAAATACCGCCCGGACGAGAATTATGTTGAGTAACCAAATTAACTAGCTTCATTGAGCTGTATGATTGAATGCATTCACTGCAAGACCTCACACCCTGTCCCCCAGACGGACTGCCTATCCATAGCATCTGTCAGATCTGTGTCTATATTTTCGGATCTTTTGTGATGTGCTCTGCAGATAATCAAAGCAAATCTGGTTAAAAAAAACATCTGACGTTTTAAAAAAACAAGTTATCACGTTTGTGCGGACCGCGAATGATGTACCTCGTGACACGTGTACAGATGAGCAGGCAAAATGGCAGATATGCTGTGAGGTTTATTTCACGGGCAATTGAACTTTGCGATGTCTCCAGGGTTGTTCTGCATTAAGCTGCAACTCTTTTGTGGATAAAGTCATTTTATTTCATTAATTAATTTTATTTCATTAACTGCTGCGTGCACAGTGAAGCCAGGCTTTAAAGTCAAAGGGATCCTTTATGGTATGCAACGACAGCCTGGCCAACCATTCCTTATCAACGATTGGAGTGCTTGCATGAGTGCTTAAGCCACTTGCCGAGCACCCATTGTCGATATTGGTTCCACGCTACGTCGTTCTGACGGAATTGTTCACTCTCTGCGGACGCTTTTGCTGTGCCACGTCATTCAGAGCGAGTGGTTGTGCTCCATCACCCTGAGTGAGTGGTTCATGCTCCGTTCACCTAGCGAGTTGTCAGTGCTCTATCACCTCTGAGCGAGTGGGTTCGTGCTCCATCACCCTGAGCGAGTGGTTCGGTGCTCCATCACATGAGCGGTGGTTCGTTGGCTCCATCACCCTGAGCGAGTGGTTCATACTTCCAATCACCCTGAGCGAGTGTTCGTGCTCCATCACCCTGAGTGAGTGGTTTTCGTTGCTCCGTCACCCTGAGCGGAGTGGTTCGTGCTCCATTCACCCTGAGCGAGTGGTTTGGCTCCATCATCCTGAGCGAGTGGTTCGTGCTCCATCACCCTGAAGCGAGTGGTTCGTGCTCCTCCCCTGAGCGAGTGGTTCGTGCTCCATCACCTGAGCGAGTGGTTCGTGCTCCTCACCCTGAGCGAGTGGTTCGTGGCTCCATCACCCTGAGCGAGTGGTTCGTGCTCCGTCACCCTGAGCGAGTGGTTCGTGCTCCCGTCACCCTGAGCAGTGGTTCGTGCTCCGTCGCCCCTGAGCGAGTGCGTTCGTTGCTCCATCACCCTGAGCGAGTGGTTGTGCTCCATCATCCTGAGCGAGTGGTTCGTGCTCCATCACCCTGAGCAAGTGGTCGTGCTCCATCACCCTGAGCGAGTGGTTCATGCTCCATCACCCTTAGCAAGTGGTTCGTGCTCCATCACCCTGAGCGAGTGGGCGTGCTCCGTCACCCTGAGCAAGTGGTTCGTGCTCCATCACCTGAGCGAGTGGTTCGTGCTCCATCACCTTGAGCGAGTGGTTCGTGTCCATCACACTTGAGCGAGTGGTTCATGCTCCGTCACCCAAGCGAGTGGTTCATGCTCCTTCACCCTGAGCGAGTGGTTCATGCTCCGTCACCCTGAGCGAGTGGTTCATGCTCCATCACCCTGAGCGAGTGGTTCGTGCTCCATCACCCTGAGCGAGTGGTTCGTGCTCCATCACCCTGAGCGAATGGTTCTGCTCCATCACCTGAGCGAGTGGTTCGTGCTCCATCACCCTGAGCGAGTTGTTCTCTGAACAACACCTGCTTTCCAAGCTGTTTGCCATATTAACGTATTTTCTAAATTACCGACCACTGCTGCGGTACATTGACTTATCTCAAAGCTTGGGAGCAACTTGATCTGCCCTCGTCATGTTTGTAACATCATCTAATGAAAAGCCAATGGAAGACAGCCGCTTTTATCAATATCTGTCCTCATGTGTGGGCTGTGGAAATATCACATCTTTGTGGTGTGTGTGTGTATATTAAATGAAGTAGACATATTACAACTTTCACAGTTTTTTTATTTTACAATTTAGAATTCAAACATCTAGGAACCAAGTCAAGTTATTCACACAGGCACAGAAGGTCTCTGAGCTAGAATGATTACAGTACATCAGGCAAATTCCATGCTCCACAGCTCCAGCAATGACATGGGGTGGGGCGGGGGGGGGGGGTCTGGAATCCATCCACATCCATATGCAGTGTACGAGGGTCTAGAATCCATCCATATCTGCACCTGAAGCCTCCGACCATTTAAGTCGCACCCTCAGTAAACAAGCCTCGTGTCTGCGCAAGTAAGTAATGGCAGTGGCAAATCCAGGGTTCCCTGGTCACCAGAACTCCTTATAGTATGTCATATAGTTGCTAGTATGTCATATAGACACTACCATCACTCAGGAGTCTCACTAGTCATGATATTTAAGATTGAAACTTGAAGTTTATTGAATTCAAGCTATTGATTTTAGTTATGCATTTAATATTATATTTGATTAATTTTATATCTTTTTGCACAACAATACATGCAAATCAAAGAATATGTGAATGTGCATTTATTTTGAAAGCTGCAATAAAGTTTTCATAACGTTCATATGACTTAGATTTTCTGTTATTTGGAAACCCCCCATACCCAATTCCTGGATTTGCCCCTGAATGGTGTATTGGAGGCTAGTGAAGTTATTCAAATAGTTTGAGTACCACCTCGAAAACAGGGTAAAAGCATCAGGCACTTCCTAATATTCCACTCAGGACAACATCACCAATCCTCGCATGGCACACCTGCCGGATGCGATGATGAGTAATTAAACAATTAGGCAATACTCGCATCCATTTTTCAGCTTCACACGGTTGCTATTTTGGTTTGGGAACCTAATGAGCTCCCAGTTGGTTTATCCTGGTTGGAGGGAGATAACTGTAAGCACTACAGCAGTCGGCATATGATGCCTCACGTTAACTGTGAAGGTCACATTGTGAAAGGAGTGACAGGTATGATCATCCCATGTTTTTCCCCTTCTCTGGTGGGGAGGTATTTTTTCTCTCTCCATGATTACAGAAACTCTAAGCATACATCACAGCTTTTGCCCAAAGCATTTAGTTCATTCTGACATGATTATTAATCCAGTGAAACATTTCTGGAGTATCTAATATGCCTTTAGCAGTGTTTGTTCATTGTAAACAATGACTATGTGAAAGCATTATTTCTTATGACTTTCTGTTATACAAGCATGGCTCAAGTGACTTTCAGCAATAACTTATCGACACGGTCACTTCACAAGACATGGTCACTCATAACAAACGGGTTTCACTATTTAAGGTCACTTCCATGTGTAATTATCACTTCTGTAGGTAAGTGTAGCACTGAAGACACAGTGGTGTAATCAATTGGGCGAAAGTTGACCGCATATATGACGTGACTAAAATATGACGTCATTTATCCATTATATGAAATACTGTCATGAAATAGGTATATAATTTGACAATGTATGACGTCATTGAATATCATTTTTGTTGTCATTTAACTTTGAGAATATGGTTATTCTGCATGATGGAGTGACTTCAAGAGGAAATAACTTGAATCTAACAAGGATCTGTCATGGGATCTGAATCAAGGTCCCGTTTGCCAGCACTGGTCGTTGGTGGATGTTAAAGATACCACGTTGGCTGTTGAAGAGCAGATGGGTTATCACACTCACCTTGATCAAGTTACAAATGGCTAACCAACTTTAGTTGATCGTCAGACATGGCCAGCCAGTTCCAAAAGGACTTGGGGGGGGGGGGGACTTTTATTGGCTGATGACATGGTTGGTGGAGGAGACCTTGGGTTGGTGGAGGTAGAGCAAACAAAATACAGAAATTGCCACTCTTTCGTCTAAATGCTGAAAATCTATAAAATAAAAGGAGCTTAGTCTCGGCGTGCCTGTGTATGTCCATCCCTACCTGCGTCCATCCATCCCTGCATTGGTCCCTGTGTGTGTCCATCCGGCCGTCAACAATTGTCCAATAGGGGATACCACTAATCAAGCCCAATCTGCAAACAGTATGATATAAGTTGAGTAAAGGTGTGGAAATGAGGCCGGTTTTAAAACAGTATGATTAGATTGAGTAAGGTGTGGATAGATGAGGCCGTTTAAACAAAACAGTATGATATAGTTGAGTAAGGTGTAGGATAGATGGGAGGGGCCGTTTCAAACAGTATGATATAGTTGAGTAAGGTGAGGATAGATGGGGCCGGTTTTAAACAGTATGATATAGTTGGTAAGGTGAGGATAGATGGGGCCGGTTTAAACAGTATGATATAGTTGGAGTAAGGGAGGATAGATGGGCCGGTTTTAAACAGTTGATATAGTTGAGTAAGGTGAGGATAGATGGGCCGGTTTTAAAACAGTATGATATAGTTGGTAAGGTGAGGATAGATGGGCCGGTTTTAAACAGTATGATATAGTTGAGTAAGGTGAGGATAGATGGGCCGGTTTTAAAAAGTATGATATAGTTGAGTAAGGTGAGATAGATGGTAGATGATTGGTTTTGTTATGGTTTGAGGGGTGAGGATGGGCCGGTTTAAAACAGTATGATATAGTTGGGTAAGGTGAGGATAGATGGGGCCGGTTTTAAACAGTATGATATAGTTGGGTAAGGTGAGGATAGGTGGGGCCGTTTTAAACAGTATGATATAATCGAGTAAGGTGTGGATAGATGGGGCCGGTTTTAAACAGTATGAATATAATTGAGTAAGGTGTGGATAGAAGGGGCCGGTTTTAAACAGTATGATATAATTGAGTAAGGTGTGGATAGAGGGGCCGGTTTTAAACAGTATGATATAATTGGTAAGGTGTGGATAGATGGGGCCGGTTTTAAACAGTATGATATATTGAGTAAGGTGAGGATAAATGGGGCCGGTTTTAAACAGTATGATATAGTTGAGTAAGGTGAGGATAGGTGGGCCGGTTTTAAACAGTATGATATAGTTGAGTAAGGTGAGGATAGATGGGGCCGGTTTGAATTTGCATTAAAAAAAAAAACTCTTTCTCATTCATCATCTTTTTCACATATAATAATGTTGAACCTCATTCAATCCCATTTCTCATATCTATTAAACACTCGGCTATATTCAATCATTTTTTTTTTCACATTACCATTTATTCATGTCGCCCAATCAAACAGCATTTCCGATTATTCACCGCTTTTTAAAGCATAACAAAGCAGGCCACTGTAATTGCAACACAGGTGAAAACGGATACGAACAAAAAAGCAGCTGATATTTATCAATTTATTCGCATGATTTTTAAAAGGTGAAAGTTAATTTATATATTTTTCTTCGGAAGCGACGGGTCTTACATTCTAGTTATGTTTAAAACACGATTTATGAATCACAGATTTCCCGCCAACAATGGCAAGTTAAAAGTGCCCGTCGAGCAAACGGAGTCACTGTAAACACACACACACAAACACATGCGCAAAACACCTCATTAAGGCCTAAGTCACATTGGCTCTACGGCGAGGATACGGCGGCCGTACGCCCTCTGAATTGACAGAAACGTGCGGCGGCCGCAGAGTTTCTGAGGTGGCCTCAGGGTGGCCCTACGCCGGTTGGCTATATTTTACAGGCCGTAAGGTCGCCGTGGAATTATAACGCGGAGTTATAACTTTTTTCATTTCTACGTTCGCCTTAGGGCCCCCCTGCGGTCCCCCTGCGGTCGCCTTGCGTCTGCCTTGAAAATTCTATGGCCGGCGCAGGACGCCCTAAGGTCACCGTGCGACATCAAATCAAAGACCGTACGGCAACCCCACGTTTTCGGTCTCCACGATTTCTAAATACGCCGTGCGGCTACCCGAAAAATAAAAACATATGTGACTGCTACATTGTGTGACCGTGGAAATACTGCGGCCGCCGTATAATTGCTAGTGGCCGTAAATTTTGGAGACCCCACAGCCGCCGTGGAAAATGTGACCTAGGCCTAAGCAATTCATACGTCATTTCAAAAGTGCATTGTAGTCCCAAAAACACCAACTTTTTAATTTTTCAATCTATACGTTTATGTAATAAGGAATCAAAAATATTTCCCTGGTAATTAATATATCTACTCATATATTGAAAGATAAATTGTGGTGGTATCTCATTCTAGAACCTTTTGAAGCCTTCGTATCATTATAAGAATACTAGTGCGTGGCCGTACGTGCAAAAAAAAGAAGAAAAAAAAATTGTGACGTCAATTGTGACATCATAGCACCGTGTCATGTCATTGTTTTGGTAAATAAATGGCCATAACTTGGGAACCACTTGTCCGATTAATATCAACCTTGAAAGGCACATCCTCAGGTCCCAGCAATATTCCTGGCAAGTTTCAATTAGATCGGACCAGTGGTTGTCGGAAACAGCGGTCACAGACAGACAGACAGAGATTGCTGGAATTATAGATAGATAATTATTGACAGCTACAAGAGTCGAGTTTGACATTATCGTCATAATATAATTCAATTGTGATGATCCTTTTACGGGATAAACATTGTTCTCCATCAAAGAGGACTGACTGGGTGTATGACGTCTCCGATCACTCCAGGACTGGTTGTAGGTTTTAGGATGGATTAATAGGATGAGTGAGGGGGTTATTGTGTGTTTCTTTGTTCTTGTTTTTCGCTCACCCTTTCAGAGTTACGTTATATTACCCAGTCGACATTGATTTGCGGGTTCTTTTTCCATCACATCATCTGTCACTCTTTATGGCATGATTTGTTTTATAACTGATCTGATAAATAAGCCAAATAAAAATGCCAAACAAAGGTTGAGCAAAGCAACAACACACCCTGTTATCTTTCCCTCATTCTCGCATTGTCAACTTCTACCCATCAGTGTGTGTGTGTTACTGAATTGAGAATTTGCTCATTGTTTTGCTGCTTGCACTTACTAGGCATGCTGTGAGCAGTGCCATGACGGTGTGTGAGGCCTGGTAAGCGAGTTGAATACAAATGTAAGGTGAAAACCATACAAGCTGTATATTCGTTTGTTCATATGCATACTGGAGTGCCAATCAATTTCGAGTTCAGCCTGCAGGTGTGCACCCTTCTCCCAGGACCATGGTTATGCCTCTGCTGCAATGCACTTTGTAGGTTAGTAATTTGTTCAGGGTACTGGCAATAACTCACTTACTCTTCGCGAAAGACACCGTTTGATTTTTTAACGTCCACCAACTAATTCTAGAGAGCGAGCCATCCCCAATGATATCGCCTATCCGAGGGGCGGACACTTTGTGATGCACTGCCCTGCCTGCAAAGCACCAATCCGACAGTTTATAGCCAGCTCGGGAATCGAACCCAGGCTACCACAGTTGGAGGAAGCACTACCTCTTCTCCATCCTGGCTATAGTAGAGAACAAAAGAGAAAGCAACTGAGCCGTGTCATAATTTTGTCCCATTGAGCTTCATGGCCCTAACATGCCGGCATTTATCCGTTGCGTCCGGTAAACTGTCAATCATTGGGGAGATGAAGGCTAGACAGATGAAGAGATGATGCTAAAGGGACGGATGAAGTGAGAGATGTTGAATATAAGAGAATGTATTGCAACATTGAAACGTTTTCTACTGAAATATTATGCCCATGATTTGTCTTAAACCGATGTCATATTCGATTTCCATCCACGTTGAGCAGAAATTTCCATCAGTCCATTTCAATCGACTCACACCGAAGGTCCCATGCACTCACAAGGAAGGCAGTTATTTTTTAAAAAGCTGCCAGGATTCTAACCCAGGGAGGAATACAAAGATTGCTTTTGTTCTCCCTTTATATTTATATTCGATATAAATGTTGAAAACCTGTGAATAAAAAATTCTCATGGTGAAGTGAAAACACTTTCAGAAGCAGAGAGGCGTTTAAAACCATGAAGGACAATGAAAAAAAGCCTGAGTTGTAATGAAATGAGACAAATTGGACAAAAGGGAAAAAGCGATGGCAAGTACGTCTCTCCGAAGGAAGATTCGAGCGAAATCTCCCTGAGAGCTCTTCGCAGGGAAATGGGTGTTGAATCGATGCCTCGACACCCGACCCAGGATCCCGTTGCACATGGTCAAGAGTGAGGCGTAACTTTCCAAAGCGTCTTGTGCGGACACGAGGACATGCGGACTAGGTCTTGTCGGCAGAAAAATAACTCCACCGATGCTGCGTCCTTTGCTATAGAAGCTCCTTTCCCTGCATTTTCCTCGTCTCTGATCTGTCGAGATGCACTGCAAGGATTCAGACTTTAAAAAATCCTGAGAATGTTCCACCATCACCGAAATCGACCATTCCGCAGAGGACCGGGTGACGGGTTCCTTGAGCATCAGCATCCGTGAGACGTCCTAATTGGCCGCATATCCTCGATGGATCATCGGGACAAGCGGTGAAACCGTGGTGAAGGACTTGCTTCGAATTTACACTGTGAGGTGGAACAAACACCCAACGCTTGGAATTCAAAAATCGTGGCAATGACGGATGGTTTTCCCCATTTGAACTCAATTAAAGCTTGGTCTGCTGATATAACACGTACAGATCCGGAGAGAGGATAAATAAGTTGAAATCTTACCAATCGGGACCAGTTTTATCTGGCTTTGGCTCATTCTGGAACATTCTCACCTGCTTTCAATGACATTTGGTATCGCAGTGCGTTCCGGGTGCGGGATAATCAAATGATCATCGCATTCTGCGAGCAAGCAGTTATTTCTCCAAATGTCGTAATGATAACGCAAATGGCAAACTGTTGTACACACTCCAAAATGTGATTAAAAACAAATACCGTTTCGGTTTTTTTACAATCTCATATGAAGAGTATCGTGCAGAGGTGGTTCATAGCACAGATGGAATATTCAGGTTGGTTACGGAGAGCGTCGTCGCTGGCCTAGTAAAATAACTTCATACCAGAACATTTGAGGCGCCGCGAGGATGAGTGATGTAAGGCCACATCGGCCATTTTGGAGTCAATGCCATATAGCACTATTTTAACCCTTCCCCATCATCCGAGCCTATCATCATCATATCATATAAAAAAATGTCGCTTACATCACTCCTCCTCGCCGGGCCTCATTTATATGTATATGTATATATGAGGCGCCGCGAGGAGGAGTGTGTAAGGGCCACATGCGCCATTTTGGAGTCAATGCCATTTAGCACTATTTTAACCCTTCCCCATCATCCGAGCCTATCATCATCATATCATATAAAAAATGTCGCTTACATCACTCCTCCTCGCCGGCCTCATTTATATGTATATGTATATATGAGGCGCCGCGAGGAGTGATGTAAGGGCCACATCGGCCATTTTGGAGTCAATCCATATAGCACTATTTTAACCCTTCCCCTATCATCCGAGCCTATCATCATCATATCATATAAAAAATGTCGCTTACATCACTCCTCCTCGCCGGGCCTCATTTATATGTATATGTATATATGAGCGCCGCGAGGAGTGATGTAAGGCCACTCGCCATTTTGGATCATGCCATATAGCACTATTTTAACCTTCCCCTATCATCCGAGCCTATCATCATCATATCATATAAAAAATGTCGCTTACATCACTCCTCCTCGCCGGGCCTCTTTATATGTAATGTTATATGAGCGCGCCGCGAGGAGGAGTGATGTAAGGGCCACATCGGCCATTTTGGAGTCAATGCCATATAGCACTATTTTAACCCTCCCCCCATCATCCGAGCCTATCATCATCATATCATTAAAAAATGTCGCTTACATCGCTCCTCCTCGCCGGGCCTCATTTATATGTATATGTATATATGAGGCGCCGCGAGGAGGAGTGAAAGTGTAAAGGGCCACATTGGCCATTTTGGAGTTAATGCCATATAGCACTATTTTAACCCTTCCCTATCATCCGAGCCTCTCATCTCATATCATATAAAAATGTCGCTTCATCGCTCCTCTCGCCGGGCCTCATTTATATGTATATGTATATATGAGGGCCGCGAGGAGGAGTGATGTAAGGGACACATCGGCCATTTTGGAGTAATGCCATATAGCACTATTTTAACCCTTCCCCATCATCCGAGCTATCATCATCATATCATTAAAAAATGTCGCTTGCATCACTCCTCCTCGCCGGGCCTCATTTATACTTTGATATAAGTCCGACTGCCATTGGTTTAAAACTTTTTCAAACCAGCGTTGCCATTGAACCCTTGTTTTGCATAGCAGGTTTAGGTGTTGGTCTGTCCGTCTCTTCACTGAAAGTCTGATGTGCTGCTCTAACAGATCTCTTCACGAAAGGTCGCACTTCAGTTCCCTTGCCTGTCATATTTCACAGAGGGGTTGGAAAGTGTACCTTGACTTTTAGCCCGAACACTTTGAGAGCCCCTAAGGTCAATATCTCAGAAATTTTAAATTATTCAGGGTTGGTTATGAGGACGTCGTCGCTGGCCTCGTAAATAACTTCATACCAGAACATTTGAGGCGCCGCGAGGAGGAGTGATGTAAAGGGCCACATCGGCCATTTTGGAGTCAATGCCATAATAGCACTATTTTAACCTTCCCCTATCATCGAGCCTACATCATCATATCATATAAAAAATGGCCGTTACATCGCTCCTCCTCGCCGGGCCTCATTTATATGTATATGTAATATTGAGGCGCCGCGAGGAGGAGTGATGTTAGGGCCACATCGGCCATTTTGGAGTTAATGCCATATAGCACTATTTTAACCCTTCCCCATCATCCGAGCCTATCATCATTATCATATAAAAAATGTCGCTTACATCACTCTCCTCGCCGGGCCTCATTTATATGTATATGTATTATATGAGGCGCCGCGAGGAGGAGTGATGTAAGGGCCAATCGGCCATTTTGGAGTCAATGCCATTTAGCACTATTTTAACCCTTCCCCTATCATCCGAGCCTATCATCATCATATCATATAAAAAATGTCGCTTAAATCACTCCTCCTCGCCGGGCCTCATTTATATGTATATGTATATATGAGGCGCCGCGAGGAGTGATGTAAGGGCCACATCGGCCATTTTGGAGTCAATGCCATATAGCACTATTTTAACCCTTCCCCTATCATCCGAGCCTATCATCATCATATCATATAAAAATGTCGCTTACATCACTCCTCCTCGCCGGGCCTCATTTATATGTATATGTATATATGAGGGCGCGCGGAGGAGTGATGTAAGGCCACATCGGCCATTTTGGAGTCAATGCCATATAGCACTATTTTAACCCTTCCCTATCATCCGAGCCTATCATCATCATATCATATATAAAATGTCGCTTACATCACTCCTCCTCGCCGGCCTCATTATATGTATATGTATATATGAGGTGCCGCGAGGAGGAGTGATGTAAGGGCCACATCGGCCATTTTGGAGTCAATGCCATATAGCACTATTTTATACCCTCCCCCATCATCCGAGCCTATCATCATCATATCATTAAAAAATGTCGCTTACATCCTCCTCCTCGCCGGGCCTCATTTATATGTATATGTATATATGAGGCGCCGCGAGGAGGAGTGATGTAAGGGCCACATTGGCCATTTTGAGTTAATGCCATATAGCACTATTTTAACCCTTCCCTATCATCCGAGCCTCTCATCTCATATCATAAAAAATGTCGCTTGCATCGCTCCTTCTCGCCGGGCCTCATTTATATGTATATGTATATATGAGGAGCCGCGAGGAGGAGTGATGTAAGGGACACATCGGCCATTTTGGATGTAATGCCATATAGCACTATTTTAACCCTTCCCCCATCATCCGAGCCTATCATCATCATATCATTAAAAAATGTCGCTTGCATCACTCCTCCTCGCCGGCCTCATTTATACTTTGATATAAGTCCGACTGCCATTGGTTTAAAACTTTTTCAAACCAGCGTTGCCATTGAACCCTTGTTTTGCATAGCAGGTTTAGTGTTTGTCTGTCCGTCTCTTCACTGAAAGTCTGATGTGCTGCTCTAACAGATCTCTTCACGAAAGGTCGCACTTCAGTTCCCTTGCCTGTCATATTTCACAGAGGGGTTGGAAAGTGTACCTTGACTTTTAGCCCGAACACTTTGAGAGCCCTAAGGTCAATATCTCAGTATATCACTTGCCCAGCTTGTTATGTGGAATGCACGATGACGTGACGCATCGCGGATGCTTGTTGAGATACAATAACACACCGTCACCACACCCTGATTGTTGTGGTACATTAACACCCCCCCCCTCCCACCCCTCACCACACACACCGACGTCAGGACAATCTTCTATGGGTCTAT
>CM068964.1:34614378-34633404 GCA_035128595.1 Eptatretus atami
TTTCAAAAATCGTGCTATTTTGTGAGTTTTCGTCGACCTTGTCTTACTGGCTGCTTGAGGCCGACCCATCCCTCCCCTCGACGATCGTGTTTATTTGTATTTTCTCCCTATTACCTTCAATTACTAACTTCCCCACTTTCCTAACGTCCCCCATCCCTCCCAACTAAACACTATTTCTTGTCTTAAATCCAAAAAACTACCTTTCTCCTTGCACTCACGAGTCTCAATCCTATTTCTTACTGCTTCTTCTTCCTCTTCTTCTTCCTCTTCCTCTTCTTCTTCCTCCTGCCGGCACACCATCTTTATTCTACTGAGCTGACCCTCTCTCGCCATTACCTTCACCATTTCTTCCTACAACCTTCCATTCCCGATCTTACCTGTTCTTGTAAAATACATCAAAAAATATAATCTTCCTTGTGTCCTTTCGATCTCTACACCTCCTGTAACCACGTGTCTCTCTCTCTCTCTTCTCTCTCTCTCTCCTCCTCTCTCTCTCTCTCTCTCTCTCTCTCTCTCTCCTCTCTCTCTCTCTCTTCTCTCCTCTTCTCTTCTCTTCTCTCTCTCTTCCTGGTACTTTTCATCGACCCAGCAGCTTCACACCGTGTTTACCATTCCAAATTCACCACACACTTCCGACGATTCTTCAACCTTCCCTTTTCCAAATGTGACGCAATCCTTATTTAAAATAAATAATTTCACTTTTGACGATACACCTCCCATAGCCAAGTTCTTCTCCCGTAACCACGTGATCTGTTTAGACCCCCTGCGTTTATCGATCCAATTTCACCTCACGATTTTTTCTACAACACTTCCATGACCTAATCTGATGAAATCTCTCAAACAATAATAATAATAATAATAAAAACGATTCTGATTATAATTAATGCTTCATCTTCCTCTTTCACACGTGTGGTACTCTTCACTGTATCATAATGCACTACTCTTCTACTATTTAAACAGACTGCTCTCAATCGACCTTTCCTTCATTCCTTGCCTAAAAAATCAACTGTTACAGCGTTTCTTCTCTCCATTCTCTGAATTCGCCTTTATTGCATCCATCAAGAATTGTGTTAAATCGCATCTCTGACCTAAAACTTTAAAAAAAAAAAATAAAAAAAACAGTTTGCTATGAATGTTCGCTTTCCATAACCAATTCTTTTTTCCAATTTCAGTGCCAACTCACCCCTCTCACCCTCCCTCTCAAAGCAACCATCACACTCTTCTCCCTCCAAGCCTCCCTCTCACCTTTCTCCCTCAACTCTCCCCACTCACCCTTCTCCCACCATTCACCCCCTCACTCACCCTTCTCAAAGTTGCTCCCCCCTCATCCACAAAGCTGCCTCCTTCCACTGCCCTCTCACTCCATCTCTTCACTCCACCTCCTCAAATCCTCAACTGCCTTCTGCCCCTCTCTTGTCCACCCTCTCCCCCAGCACACGGAGCCTTTTCTCCTCCTCATTCGGCCCCCTCCCCGAGCTATTCTGCAATCCCCACACTCTTTCAACAACGCTCCTTACTCCCCCCCCCCCTCGTCCCTTGTCCTACCCTCTCCCTCCCCTCCCCCCCTGCACCCAAAGCCTCCTCCGCTCCTCTTCGGTAACAGTGTGGACCTCAAATATCTGGGCTTCGCTCAAACCTTTCAGATCTTTTCATACAGGTTGCCACTGACAACCAGACATAATCTGCCTCACAGAAACTTTCCTCCCCAAACGTGTCTGACTCCAAGTATCTCTCCCTGGTTACTCCCTCCTCTGGTATGACAGACCTGAGCCTTGCCCTGGTGGAGGAGTTGCTCTCTTCATCAAAGACTCTATTCCTCACTCTCCATGCACTGCCCTCACTCCCCCACACCCCCAGGAATACCTCTGGCTACGGCTTCCCTCCACTCCCACCTCATGTTTATATGTGTACTGTACCCTCCACAAAACAGTGATGACTCATCTACACCTCACTATCCGAAAACATGGACCAACTTCTATCTTCTCATCCAAACTGTCTCTTCCTCATATGTGGCGACTTCAATTGTCATCATGCAGTTGGCTAGGTGTGGGTACCTCACTCACCTGTCATGGACTTCAGCAAAAGCTTTCTGCGACTCATTGGACTGACTCAATCGGTCAACTTCCCGACCCGGATCTCAACCAATGGTACCCATCGCTTCTGGATCTGATTTTTGACAAATTTCCCTAAAAATATCTGCTGCTCTTCCTCTGCTCCAATTGGTTCTTCTGACCACGTCCTTGCTCACCAAACTCTCTTCCTATGGTATCCAAGGCATCTCCACTCATGGCTCGCAGACTTCCTCTCCTGTCACAGTCAACGTGTGGCCCTAAATGGAGTTCTTTCATCCCCTCTTCCTGTCCAGGCTGGAGTTCCTCAAGGTAACGTTCTGGGCCCTGTTCTTTTTCTGGTTTTCATCAATGATCTCTCTGACTTTCTGGAAAATCCTCTTTATCTCTTTGCTGATGACTCCACCCTCTGCCGTACCATCTGTCATCCCTCAGACCGGCATGCAGCAGCTTCTTCGCTCACTGCAGATCTGGTAAAATCACAAACTGGTCCAACACGTTGAACATGTCTTTCAATCCGGACAAATCTCACACTCTCACTGTCTCTCCGAAAGGACCGTTTAGAACCCCCCCCCCCCATCCACTTTCTCAACATCCTCTGGAAAAAGTCTTTCTTTCAAGCTTCTGGGTCTCACTATCTGCCATTATCTTTCCTGGGAAGCCACATTTTAAACCTCGCCTCCAAAGCCAGTCGCTGACTGGGAATCCTCTGTCGTGCAAAGTCCTTCCTCAGCCGACCTGAGCTCCTGACCACTTAAAAAGCTTCCTTCTGCAGCTGATGGAGTACTGCTCTCCCTCTGGGCTGGTGCTCCTGCCTCCCACCTTTCTCGGCTTCACGCTGTGGAAACTAAGGCATTTTGGATCATTGGCATCTCCCGCAATGAGGCTGGTCTTTGGGCCTCTCACTCTCTCACAGCAGGCTGGTCGGTGGTCTTTCTGTCTTCTACCATCTCCTCTCCAGCCCCCCCCCCCTGCTCTCTCTGCGATTTGTCCCCACCACATTTCTGCAGGGCGCTCAAGGTCCGCCAACAACCCCCTTCTGGTAAAACTACCAAAATCACGATACTGCTCACCTTTACTCTTTCAATCCTCTTTTTCCCCGCCTTTGGAATATACTCCTCACTCTATCAATCCCATTCTTCCTCCAGGCTTCAAAACAGCTGTTAACCACCACCTCTTATATCCCCCATCCAAATCCTCGATCTTTTCTACCCCCGATAATCCACCCAAACCACCTCCTTCAAATTCCCTGCTTTCCTTCCTGAAAGTTCCTGTAATGTCCATCTTGTATTCCCCATGTTCCCCACCCCATCCCTCTCCCTTCCACAGATCTAATGTCTCTGTTCCCCACTGTTTTGTCCTTCCCACTCCCGCCCCTCTTGTCTCATGCCCCCCTTGCTGTGCGTTGTGTGTTCGCTCTCATACGAGCCTCGACAAGGCATACAAAAAAAAAATTGTCGGCATGTATGTGCAAGCCATGTGGCAAGATGCACTGTAGAGCCCGGAAGAGAGAAGAAAGACTTTTCTTAATTGGGGTCGCCCCTTGGTACAGAATGGCCCTGAGGTTGGCACCTCCCACAAGCAGTGGGTAGCTGATCATGGAACCCGCCACAGGCAAAAGCGGTTCCAGAGTCCACAAGGGCTGGGTCTGCACATGCATGCGGAGTTAGAGTGGGACCTTGGAAAGAAGAAGATCGCTCTTTGTCTATGTCGCTCTTCATCTTGCTGGCTCTCTTATTCTTCTGCTCTCTTGATCTCTCTCGCTCTTCGTCTCTGGCTCTGCTTCGTCATTGAGACAGGGAGGACTGCTCTCTGGAAATGTGGATCCTGTCACCTCCACTGCATTGATCCTGCCACCCTTCATGTTCCCGATAGCTGCACCATCATCCTGCACATTCTCAGCTTCGTGTATGTTAATTCCTTGCCTGTGTTCCCCATCGTTGTGATTCAATTTTCCTGTGGGGTCTAGAGAGGTAAGGTTTATTTATTTCATTTCAAAAAGATGCTTGGTACTACAAAACTTCAATATAGATATGAACAGAGACAATCGAAGGACATTACTATAAAACAGACTAATGTCCTTTTTTATAGTCTGTTTTATGGTAATGTCCTTCAAATGACTCTGTTTATTTCATTTCACTACACATACGCTGCATGTTCCCGTCTCCCCACCCATGTCTGTTGACTGGCTTGGTTTGTCTGTCTTGCTTGTCCCGTCCACCTTTCTCCCCATACTACTTTTTAAAATAAACCCTTATAAAGGTAAGAAACCGAGTCCCTGTGGTGTCCATCGTGTTTACCACGTGTTCCCTACTCCATTCCTCTCCCTTCCACAGATCTCCTAATGTCTCTGTTCCCCACTGTATTGTCCTTTCCTCTCTCGCCCCTCTTGTCTCCTGCCCCCTTTGTTGTGCGCTGTGTGTTAGCTCTCATATGAGCCTCGACAATGTATAAAAAATATTTAAAAAACGTTTTCCCATCCTTCTGTCTTCAGTGCGTACTGCCGCCAAATTTGGCATTCCATCGGGTGACCTTGGGGAATGGCAAGTGGTAACAACTGAACATAGTTAGGTCGAAACCTTTTGACCATTTGCGGGATCAAAATATCCCGGCGCGAAGGTGTATCGCGTTTGTGAGCCTCCAACACAGCAGTACTGTATATTTGTTTGTTTGTTTATATTGTTATATATGCTTCAAAAACTCAAAAACTACTCAACAAAATCCAACCAAATTTTTCTTGTTGACTTAGGGTGCTCAAAGTATCGTTTCTGTCGGGGTAGCATATCTGGGGGAGGGGGCTCAGCATGAGGGGAAGACCCCAATTCTCTCAATGTAAATATATATCGTATCGTGCCACCTGGTGGTAGCCAGAATTACAAATCGTCATCTGATGTAAAGTTGAAACAACTTAACAATATGCATTATGGTGATGTTGAAATCTGAGGAAGAATAATTCAAAATTTTCAAAATGTTTCATTTCACTCATTTTAAGCGGAGGTTCAAACCAAAGCATCCAACACTGAGCTTTTCAGTGAAGCAGAAGTGATTTTCAGAGGTTCCTCAGTGAGTGTGCCTGGTGTTAGCTTTATGGCTCGGGTGATGGGCTTGGGATCCTAGGATCCTGAGTTCAAATACCCCCTTGGCTGCTGAATTAATACCAAGTTGGGTTGACTTTGCCTGTCATCCTCCCGGGGTCGGCAAAATGAGTACCAGCTTGCTGGTATCCTGTGTCGGAGTGGTGACCTGTCCAGGATTGTGCCCCAATTAGGCCAAGGAGACTGCTTAGGCAGCACCAATGCTCTGCACAGAGTATGGTCCCAATGGATGGATGGATCAGTGAGTGCAGGGGAGTGTTTTAGGCAAAAAAAAAGTTTAATTTTTGAAAAAAAAAGTTGGATTATTATTATTTTTCAGTCCTTTATAATGCCGAAGACTTTGTAGCAATGTGAAAGGTAATATTAAATGATCCACAACTCCATTCCGGAGCGAGTATAGGGAGGTGTTTTCGGTCCCCACAAAAAAATAGAAAAAAAATCAAATTTTAATTTCCTCAAAATGCCAACAGGATTAGAATAACAATAGCCAAAGCTGAGTTCTACCCCAGCTAGTTTCCTTTAATCCTCATCACTCTATTATAGAAAGAGCATCGTTGCAAGAAAAAGGCTTCCATGAAGGATTGCGATGGATTTTCCAAGCTTCGCTCGGCTCACTTATGAAGAAATATTCGACAAAACAGTGCTGTTTATGCTCTCGAGAAGAGGGGATTAAAGAGTGATCTTGTTTGAAATGCTAAAGATAATGAATGCGATTGAGAAATGATTGACGTATATTATTGAAGTTAATAGAGACAGGACTGGCAGCATAGTTTGATAACAAACACACAGAAAGGATGCCTCTTTTATTGCACCATCTAAAGTATTTGGTCATTCCCTCTCGTATGATCCTTACTTGCACGTGAGCACACACACACGTACATATACACGCACACCACAGACACGAACACATCTGCTCAAAGCATTCTTGGTAGAACAAAATGGTGGTCAACATATAGTCACGTGTACCATACTGTAGAACGAAGTACAGTGCATCATTCATGCTCCTTGTAAAGGAGAACATCAAATCAACTAAAAATCATAGTTTGGTCTGTTAGTGCTCTCATTTGCACTCCTGTCTCACGATACCTGGTTCACTGGTTCATGATACAAGGAACCCAGGTTCAAATCCCATACACAACATGTGGTTGTCTGTTGTGTAGGCTACTCATGTCCTTAGTATTCATCTATAACTACACTAATGTCTTTGTTCTGCATATGGTATTTGTACCCACTCCACGATGAGCCTTAGTTCAATCAATATAAGTAAAAGAAACATTTATTATACCTGTACAATGTTGTTCAAAGTGTCGCCAATGAATCGGCTCCTGAAACGCGATCAGAGCGATGAAGACGTTTTCTTGAAGATTGTCTCATGTGATGAGACCTGGGTCCATCATTTCATGCCAGAGTCAAAGCGATTGAGCCAGCATGGAGTGAGGACGTTCTTCATCGCACCATCAAAAACTTCCATCAGCCTGAAAGCTTAGGCATATAGTGTTTGGGACTCTAATTGTTTTAACTCATTTGGAATTTCTTCAACATGGGAAAACTATCGATGTACACTGTGCAGTACTATAGTGACTTCTTGTGTTAATGAAGTGAGACAAGCAATACACAGACTATGGCCAGGTTGCTTTCTCGGGGCTGGTTTTACTGCATTATAATACTCATGCCAAATGTAACCGCAATGGCGCTTGCACGGTAATAGGTTGCAAGGTTCTAAGTCATTTTGAACCATTCAAAAAACAACTGAGTGTCATTAAGTTTATAAATAAAGAAGACGTCAAAGCACATGATTTGACTGCATTCCTGTTACAAATATTTACACACTTACTAGCAGTCGCCCCTTGAAAAATCAACAGAGCTAGATGCTTTGATAGAGGTAATTTGAAATTTGAGAGCTATTCACGATAAAATAACTGAAAGATATTTAATTGTGAAATTATCACACAGAGAATTTAACTCATTAAACTGAGATGTTTTTTTTTTCTCATTAAAACCATATACAAGATGTATGATTTTTTTGTTTTATGATATGATTTGCATGATTTTTGGTTTATGATATATGAGTAGGAATAGTGGTGATGAAATGAGAAGTGCATTTGCAATGAGAAGTGTTAGCTATTTTGACTTGTCTTGTGGGGTATTGTTTCGGACAGCCTTGAACATGATGTTTTGAGTGAATGTTCCTGTCTTTGTTGTGCCTTGCTGTGGGGACTTGTCGATTTTTGGATTGCGATGGACTGCAGACAGCGTGCTCTTGACAAAGCAACATAGATCTGGCCGTGGAAGGTATATCTTCATCGAATAAACAGCCTGACAGAACAACTTGAAAACTGGATGTTATCCCGAAATAATAAATCAAACTCCCCAAAGTTGTAAGACTTTTCCGGGAGAAAGAAAAAAACACTCCCTTGCCGCTCATTTGAGGAGCTTGTCCGTGGCCACCTATGCCTTGTCCACGGCTGCTTACACCTTGTCTGCGGCCTCGTAAACTTTGTCCGCTGCCAGACACCCTTTGTCCATGGCCGCCAAAACCTTGTCCGTGGCTGCCCACACCTTTTCCACGGCTGCCTATGCCTTGTCCACGGCTTCACAAATGTTGTCCGCGATGGCTCACCCCTTGTCCACATAACCGGCCCAGCCTATAATAGTAGATGACAGATTATAATAGTCGATTAAATAAAAATAGTAGATCACCACAGTAGATTTCAGTCAATGTAGATCGTAGTAGTTCACTGCAGCATATTTCAGTCGATCGCCAACTACGACGACTGTGACACGAAAATCGAAACATCGCGCTCCGCCCGTAGCGACCGGGGCTCCCAGTCCATCAGGATGTATTGTGGCAGGTGAAAGGCAGCAGGGAGAGAGGAGTTTCATTTGATCAACTGCACACTTTTTGAGTATTTTTATATAGAGGCAGGTAGCATCAAAGCACTAGCATGTCACTCACGGGGCAGGTGTGTACATGTAGCAAGGAAATACCTTTAAAAATAGGTGAAGTCTACCCTCCTGTGCTTTTTCATTTTCTAGAACTACTCCACCTGATGCTACAGGAGTGGCTGGAAGGGTCATGTTATTATCCTGTTGTTCCCCATGTTCCCCATGAAATATGCCTGGTGTAGTTAGGGTGGTTAATAGTTAGGGTGGTGGGCTTTGGATCCTAGGGTCCTGAGTTCAAATCCCACTCAGCTATTGAATTAATACCAGGTGGGGTGTTAACTCTGCCTGTCATCCTTCCGAGGTCAGCAAAATGAGTGCCAGCATGCTGGTATACTGTGTCGGAGTAGCTACCCATCCAGGATTATGCCCAATAGCCAAGGAGACTGCTTAAGCAGCACCAACGCTCTGCATAGAGTATGGTCCCAATCTCCTCCTCTCCTCGTCCCCATGAAATACCACGATAAACGATACACACACATAAACAGGCATTTGTCCAAGGTGGAAAAGCCCATCGGGGAGGGATGCAAACGAATACTCCATATAAACCTCCATTGTGTAACTTTTATTCCTCCTGTCAAGTTTGGTTGAGATTGGATAAGTTCTATTATTAGTATTAATTTTGTTTTTTAATAACATTAATATTATGCTATTATCATTGGTGTTATTATTACCTCGACTATCATTATTATTATTATTTCCAGTTGTTACTGGAGTTCGTCAGGGGTGTGTACTGGCCCCCACACTTTTCAGCACTTGTATGGACTGGATTCTCGGGAGGATGTTGGAGAGATCAAGCTGTGGTGCATCATTTGGGAATGTCAAAATCTCTGACCTTGATTCACAGATGATGCAGTCATCTTTGCGAGACTTTAGATATCCTTTTGGGGGCCCTCGAGGTGCTGAATGAGGAGTCGGAGCTACTGGGATTACAGGTTTCCTAGGTCAAAACTAAGATCCAGGCTTTCAATGACATCTTGGATGCTGCTGTTCTGTCTGTGCCTGTTCGTGGTGAGGATGTTTAGGTCACGGAGAGATTCACTTACCTTGGCAGTGATATTCATGTCTCTGCTGGCTGTGAGCAGAGGTCATAACGTCTGGGTCAGCTGGGGGAGTCACGGATTCACTGGATCATGAGGTGTGGTGCTGCCGGTACCTGTGGGGGTTGATGAAAGTCCGAGTCTTCTGGTCCTTCGTACTTCCAGTCTTGCTCTACAGATGTGAGACTTGGACTCCGACCAGGGATCTGAGATGGAGACTTAATTCCTTTGGTACCAGGTCTCTTCAGAGAATCCTGGGCTGTTGCTGGTCGGACTTTGTGTCCAACAAGCGGTTGTTGAGAGAGTCTCAAATGAGATTTGCTACCTGCATAGTCTGTGAGCCTTAGCTGCGGCTGTATGGACATGTGGCTCGTTTTCCTGATGCTGATCCTGCTCACCAGATTATTTCAGCGAGGGAGCCTCGTGAGTGGATGAGGCCAATGGGCCGACCACATGCCTCGTGGTTGCAGCAGGTTGATCAGCATCTTAAGGAGATGGGGTTGGGCCAGGCATTTGCCTGGGGGATGGCCAGACAGTGGCCCCTGGAGTACCGACGAAAAGTGGATGCAGCGACGCGCTGCTCCAGCGCATGATCCCATACCTGACCTGACCTGACTGCATAGCATGATATTTTTAAAATGTGTTGGGACTGATATGTTCTCTTGGATCAGGCATTACGTGGCAGAGATATGCACTCTACCGAGTGCCATTCCAGTTACTTTTGTTATTAGAAGCGAGCTTGGACAAATGCCACTATAAGCTATTTATATACCTTAACAAGGGTTTTTCCCAAAGCGGAAAACCCCCTCAGAGAGGGTTCAAAATTAAGTCACCCAAACCTCCATCGTGCGACCCCGAGTCCTCCTGTCAAGTTCAGTTGAGATTGGATAAGTAATGACTGAATGTATCACGGTCAGACAGACAGACACCAAATTGCTTATTTTAATATGATAAAAAATCCATGAAGTAACTTTGTGCGTGTGTGTGCGCGTGCGTGCGTGCATGTACGTGCATACAGAACGAACCCCCTAACCTGACGAGGCAGTAGGGCATATATTGAGTCCCATCATAGCACTTGTTGCACGACCTGCCAGCAAGAAGTGCTGCCTGCCACGTGAGTGCATTGTCTCTGCCCATCTGATCACCAGTCAGGAGGTTTGCAGCGAGGAATATTGCACTTCACACTGATGTCATGTCTTTGGGTGAGTGTGCTTCTTTGGTGAAATTAAATATGTATACATATATATCTCTCTCTATCGAAACAGGTTGAGTGTGACAAGCACTCCCCCGATCTTCATTGGACAAAGTCCAACACCAAAGCGTCACCTCCAACCCAGAGGCCTCAGCCCAGCGACTCCGTAAAACAGACAACGATTACAAGGTCAACATCAGTTAGACATCAAACGGAGCCGCCTATCTGGATTTGGGGCTTATTTTCCTTTTTTGAAGGCGTCTTTTTTTTGCAAAAAATAAGGCAGAAAATCAAAACATTAACAGACTTGACAGGGTTGGGGGGGGGGGGGTGAGGGAGATTTCCATGGCTCTGATTTTTTTTATCCCTGGCTTAATTCCACCTCCCCCTCCCTGGACAAAAGATTTAGTATTAATGGTGATTGAATTGGTGAAATTTTAATGTCTGACATTTTAAAATGACAAATGTACACTGCATCCTTTTTGGCACGAACTGGTTTTAAAAAGCTTGTTCTAACCACACAAACAATATAAGATCAGCAGGACATGGTGGTAAACACGATTTTAAAAATGTGATGGAGTTTGGCTTCACTGGATCCGGATCATGCTGTTGGGCTGTATAAAATGGATTGGATGTGATTCCACTTATATCCGTTATCATCTCACAAAACTGTACGTAACGAAGCATAACAAATTACATAACGTAGTAACAAAGCAACGGGGGGGGGGTGGAAGGTGGGTTTTGCCCCAAATATCGCTATTTCATTCAAAATTCTTCTTCACAGAAGCCGACAACCTGATCTAGCCCAACCTGGCCATTCGGCATCGTGACCATGCCCCAACTTTAAGTTTTGCTCCTCATGGCTATATTGTTGCGAATCTGGAAGCCATGAGCACACAACAGCCAGAGTCCTTATAGATCAGTTATATCGGTAAGTACGTGTTTCTAGTTAGAGTCCCGTCCCTAGTGTAATGGGAATTAATTGTACATGCGCTGCGGAGTTATTTTGATAGTCAGGGTTTTCTTTTACATTTTTATATCATGTACAACTACAACAACACCTTCGCTCCATCCTGACGCCATAACGCTCGCGGTGGGCGGAGTTCAAGAAGACTTGGCATCACTCTCGCTCAATCAGAGAGATGTGGGCGAGTTTGCCGTCAGTTGGCCAATGAGAAGCAACCAGGACAATGTTACTCTTCCTGTTTGGGGGCGGTCCGCTGTGATGCCCGTCACGCCCCCCCCCCCCCCGGTCCAATCAGCGGACTTGGTGCCCCTTTTGGCCAATCACGGGGGCGACGAGCGCATTTACGGCCAAAACCCGTCCAGTGAGGGAGAGCGGGTCGGAGGAGGCAGCTCCTCCCCTCTGGAGAAGGAGTGGATAATTGTTCGGCATCGATCCGACTGAGGAGAGTTGGTTTTGGTCTGCCGGATCGCCTGGCCTTGCCTGCTGGCGCACGCTGCCTCGTCCGTGCTCGCGCTGGTTGGCGTCCACCCTTCATCCTCCGTCCCGGATACTTGGAGTGGCATCGTGGTTGCGGGTTCGAGTCCTGTCGGTCCCAGACGTCGAAGACCACACGAGGTGGACAGGTCCAAGATAGCCCTGGTTTCCAGCTCATCTCCCCTCGAGCTGAGAACCTTCAATAAAGATCCTACGGGGTCCATTTCTTTGGGTGTGTGTCTGTGTGCGGGTCTGTCTTGTCAAGTGGAATTGTTAAGTGCTTTTGCTTGTACATTATCTACATTTCATATTCGGTTGTAATCTCATCTTTGTCTCCCTTCCCGGTTTTTGCCAATTATTATTGTAAATAAATACCCCTCTTGTTGAATGTACCAGCTCGTTTCTGTGTTTCTATCATTAGTTTGCCGCACTGCGAACGGGAACTAGGAGGCCTCATTGCTGCCGTAATCGTGCAATCGGCCCGGCAGGAATCTGGTACTCTCCGCTCGGGGTACGGCTCGGATCCGGCTCAGTAATGGCCCGGATCGCGCAGATCCTGCCGAGGGTGAATTTCCCCGGTAGTTTGGACACGTGGTTATTTAGGTAAATTGAAATTGGCAAAATCGACCCTATACCACGTGGTCGACCTATTGGCGATCTTTGGTCTGATAAGGGACCCGTCGGCTCCAGAGTTTTCCGGGTTGATGACCTATAAATTCTGGGTGTTCGGTGGAGCCGACTCTACTGCTCCACCTAGCAGTCGTGCTCGCCACCGAAACTCGGCCCCACAACAATATCTCACCTGGAAAGGGGACCACGTCCTCCCTCCCCTAATCGCTCATATTCACTAAAACATATTTTCCTCACAAACTGCATGGCCGATTCGGAACCAAATTTTGAATGATACATCAGAAGAGCAAGGTTTCATCACGTTGTGCTCCCCATCTGGATCCAGGTCCTATAAGAGGCTGAAAAGGTGGGATTTCCCCTCAAATTCAGGTAATTTATTTTTAAAAAATTTCAGAAACCGACGGCCAGATGCAGACCAAACTCTTAATAAAACACAAGGACCATGCCGTTAACTTAAGTTGAGCTCCCCATGACCGTACCACTTCAGGAAGGGAGGCCATGGCCCCATCCCCCTAATCCCTCATTTTCAGCCTGCCTGTTGGGGAAGTAACCATCAGTCCCCCACAAGACTATTTATTTCAATGTATTGTGACTTTTTAGCTTCATGTCGCTATTGTTATTTATAGCTTGTAAGTTGTAAAAGTCAAAAATAACAAAAAAAAACCTATGATGTCTGTCAATTTTATCCCCCCACTGGAAATTTTACAAATCGCACACTGCACATACCTGTATACCATAGAGTATATATTGAGTGTGCGCATGCATATGTGCGTAAGTGTGTGTGCATGCAAGTCGCTGTTGTTGACTACTATCTCCACACGTGGGTGGGTTTTAGGAAATGGAACGGAGACCTACCAGGTCTCAAAGTAGCCCCTCCGAATGTGTGGAAGGAAAGGGCAGATTTGGAGAGGAGATTTTTTTTTGAGCTGTGCCATGAACCCGATGATGGGTTATATATCATTTTCCTCCAGAGAAACGTTGACTTCCATGGTCTATGAAGTAGGGCCTTTCGGAGGTGCACTACAGGTGAACCATCAGTTGTGAGACATTTTTCTTCCAGGTGAGCTCAGTCACTACTCGTTGTTTGCCAAAAGCAGAACAAATAAAGGAGAAAACGATTACTCATATATTGTAGAAAATACACTGAAGTCGGTTATTTTGAGCACAATGATATTGAATAATGGAAAGCAAGCATATCAGGCATCGCAATGTAAGGCAAACACCTCGGCAAACATCAATCATTTTGAAGTGCAGAGAAGAATCTGCCACATAACAATGCAAACCCTCTTTTTATATACAGAGCCAAGGCTCATGGAAGAGTTGGGGCAATATTAAATATGCAAAATGGTGGAGTTTTTCTTATTAACACGGTCCCTCACCTCCCCTTTAAACCCCTTCCCCTTCCCGAACCGTTCACTTTTTCTTACCCTTGCTCCAGATTGCTCCAAACCTGCACTTTCCTTCCATTCATTTCTCCTTCCATACCCTTCTGTACCTTTCCCTGCCCTTCCGTACTTGCCCCCTTCCTTCTGTACCTTCCATAGCCTATTATTTTCCTTCCCTTTCCTTCTGTTCCTTTTCCTTTCCTTCCATACATCTCTTTCCTTCTGCACTTTACCCTTTCATTCCTTACCTTTACCTTTCTTTCCTTCCTTTGCTTTGCTAAATGTTATCTTCCTTAATTTAATTGCACCTTCATCCCCTTACTCAGGAGAAATACATCGAGACAGCTCATCCTCTTTAGAAACCTTAGTCTGGAATCCTGAACTTAACATTTGCTGAAGCATCACTCCCCATATTGAGCAGATCTGCTCACCATAATCTCAAGTCAACACCCAACCGCTGTTTAAACAAGAGATTCATCTTGCATATTTGGGTGAGTATAATGAAACGGTGCATTTGTTTCACCACTATGTAAAACAAGTAAACCACCACGAGCATGTTGTCCAAGTATTCTCTTATTGTGCAAATAGCACAAATTGAAAACACAGAAACCTTGTCAAAATCAGAGGGTGAAAAGACCTCTGATAACAAGTCAAGTACAACAGCAGGTGGGATTCCCTAAATCCTACAGAGCAGCCGGGAATCTCGGGACGTTTCAGTGTAATTCAAATAACATCATTATCCCCATGTCACGTGCATGTTCCATATGCCTTCTTCAAACCACTACTTGCACAGCTGCCCGGCCACCTTCTCCCACGTTCAGTTATCTCGCAGACATATTAAGTATTCCGCATGATTATGTCGCAGATAATCCACAGGATTTTCTTGAAGTTTTTATCAATAAAGTGGCTTCCTGAGAGTTTCTGCAGCATGTGCTCACCATTGTGCTGTGGATGCTCACAAAAAAAACAGTTGCAAAAGCAGGTGAAAATGAGTCCAAAAACGCTCAATGCTCCTTCCCCACCAACCCATTTGTCACACCCTTAACTCGCGGAGCTTGGTAATTGCCAGCTCGTTTTGCTTGTCTATATTCATGATTCCCCAAGAGGCCAGTGCTGCGATTGTTGAGAGATGTGGCATCATATCTACTCCCAAGGCACCTCGAGTGGTTTCAGATACTATTTGTGATACTGCCCTACAAAGATCTGTGTCTAATATATTAACATTCTTGAAATATAAAATGGCAAAAGTTTACCCATTTCGGCATAACACACTGCGATCATGAACGAAGCAAAAAAATGATGTCACATAACACAGAAAAGGGTTTCTTGTAATTAAAATCTCTTTCCACAGTTCCCTAAAGTTTTGGCAGAAGGGAAGAAAATTTCAACAGGGTAGGCGAACACAGTCTTGCTGAGCACAATGAAACAAGAGAACAGCAAGATGCTACAAAAAAAACCGAGGCCTACCTACAGTACTTTCTACCCTCGTTCAAAGTTCCATCACCAGTGTTGGCAGTGATGAAAAGCTCATGTTTGGAGTTTCTAACCCAAGGGGCTGCCAGCGAACCGCGATCCACATTCAGGAGTACAACCAGAATTTCTCCAGGGAATGGGAGGAAGGGAGGGGATGGGTTCCACCTTGCCTGCCAAGTATCAGAAATCACTGTAAATTAAAGGGATGGGGCAGAAGCTGCAGAAGGTCTAATTGTGGACATTACATTCTCTGTACTATGGCCAATGAAAAGGCACAGGTCCCCTAGCTCCCCTCGTTACGCCTTTGTCAACATTACAGGGCACAGCTGGTAATGAGACTTGGAATTTTGGGACAGCCAGGAAACTCCCTCCCTCTCTCTCTCTCTCTCTTTCTATCCTTTTGTAGATCTTGTAATTATTTCGCTTATGCATGTTTGACTCGTATGAAAGAGCACAAAAAGCTCTGCACCTTTAACGCTCCCTCGTTTCTGGAACATCTTCCAAAAAAACATAACAACACAAAAATTGGTTGTTGGGAGCTTGTGCGGCACAACAAGACCTTTTCGGAGCCACGGGATTTGTTTTGGATGATGAAAATTTTAACAACGTGCCATTAAAAATGCACAAGCCTTCTGTCCAAAACACGAGAGGCCAAGCTGTGAAAGGCCAAGCGGCGGTGTGCCTGGGACTGTGCTCTGCCTGATTGGTGGGGGTGGGGTGGGGGGGATGTATTGTGGATACATTACGTGGAAAAGGGCAAGATCCCACAGTTTATAACAAGGTATTTGGCATTGACAAATCAGGAGTATGTGTACACTAGCGAGGTATGCTTGCACATTGTAAGTAATAACGAATCCTGCTTCCCCATTGTCTCTGGTCGCTCACCTGCATTTGATTTTTAATTTATTTATTTTCATTAATTTTTTTAATTTATTTATATTTTCATTTAAGGACACTTTCCAATGGTTCTGTGATTTTTCCTGGTGTGTCGGCACACAAAATCACCGTGCTTCACCATTGGCTCGGGTATTTCACCTGCATTTTTTTTTCATTTATTTTTTTTTCATTTATTTATTTTCATTTCAACCGTAAATAAACGACGAATGTGGTCATCATTGGTTAGATATTTATCGGTATGCCATCCTGATGAGGGCAAATAAGCCCGAAATTCTGGATCGGTAGCTCCGTTTGCATGTCCCAACTGATGATGACCATATAATTTTTGTCTGTTTGACAGTCACCAAGCCGAGGCCTCTGTGTTGGAGGCGATGCTTTGGTGTGGACTGTGTCCAATGGGGATTGGCCGTGTTCTCGTCACACTCTACATGTTTCGATATATACTGAAACGCAAAAGAAACTTACCACCTTTTAAACCTTCAAATATCAACAATACCACTGCGTATGTAGTAAATGTGTGAACTTATTTGTGGACAATAGTGTCCTCACTGTCAGACAAAACGGTCACGGATGGTCACTTGAACCTTCAATGGTCACTTCATAGCACAGCTGTTGAACAGCCGTTTTGACTGTCAGTGATTAGCCAAGGGGTACGGGATGATTTTAATGAGCTGCACGTGATGTCTTGATATTGGTTTAAAAAGGCCAGTGCAAAGTGGGCATTTCAATCAACATGCCACGATTGTCAAGGATCAACGGCAGTGTGCCTTGGGCATACTGCAAGGCGGATTGAGCTACCGTGAGGTGGCACGTCGCCTTGGCTGTTCACACCAGACGATATCGGCCCTGGTGGACAGAGACACCCTCCACAACTCTGCAGATGACAGACCTCGATCAGGGAGGCCAAGAGTCACCACTGCAAGGCAGGACAGGCAGATGGTCCTAAGTCAGATGGCTTCAGACATTGAGGACTGAGTGGGACAGAATCCAGCAGCAATCCATCCAAAGACTGGTAGGCAGTATGTGCCGACGATGCACTGCCTGTATCCAAAACAATGGTGGCCACACACGCATCGAAAGGGACTGGCATTGCACCCTGTGCTGTTCTGTACTGTAGAATAAACTTATGAGATGGTGTATCTTGGTCAAAAACTTGACATGTCATCAATAAAATGCCAATGTTCAATTAGCAATTGTTGGTTTGTTTTATTTTGAACTGTTACAATTTTATTACATTTCAAACAAGTGGTAAGTTTCTTTTGCGTTTCAGATATATATATATATATATATATATATATATAATATACATATCAAGTTACCTTGTTCCGTCAAGTTATAGTAACATTCTTCTGGTCACATTCATGATAAGATTTCTCCAAACATCCCCATCCTGCACTGCTTCCCCAAAGCTCTGGTACAGACAGCTTGGTTGAAGCCTTTGCCCCATCCACCCAGCACATGCATGGTCTGTGTCTTCCTCTCATTCCCTCAAACCATTCTGCAAACTCTTGTTTTTTGCACATGTGATGCGTCCAAAGTACACACTTCATCTGTATTATTAAAAAGGAGCACACTGAGCAGTAAAAGAATAAACTATTTATTGAAGCCTGACATTTTGAGAACAAGCTAGTTCTCTTCCTCAGGGATGTTAAGAGCGGTGGTGACACCACGTTAAGTTCAGTTGGGGGACAGCTTGCGTCGTGGATTGGTCCAAGACCTCACCACTCACAGGGCTCCCTTCATTCAAATGATTCTGCTGCGTTTGTTAACGTAATTGATTGCATAGTGCTTTGTATCATACAATGCCTTGGACCAATCCACGACGCAAAATGTCCCCAAGTGAACTTAATGTGGTGTCACCACCGCTCTTAATATCCCTGAGGAGTTTTCACAGGAGTACTAGGCCTCGATAATCTCGTGGTTCACCCTTAATGACCCTGTGCAAAGGATAGTGGTCTGATTGTGTTGTGTGTGTCGGTCGCAACCAAAGACAGCCTGTCTTGTCGTCTCACAGCATGTTGGTGTTCGGTTACCCGTGTGGTTAAGCTTTCCGATGTTTAGCTAACATACTTGGCTTCACATTCTTCACATGATATGTTATCGATGGCATTATTTTTTTTTTCAACATCAGATCCAAGATGGCCGACTGGCGGCCATTTTAGTTGTTAAAAAACCTGATGTTGAACACGTCCTCAACCATTTCTCGGACAAGCATTTACCGATGTTGTTTAAACTTGGTGCACAGATAACGAATGATGGCTTACATATGCGCGTCATTTTTTTCGACATCAAATCCAAGATGGCCGACTGGCGGCCATTTTGTTACTTAAACGTGTCCCCAACCATTTCTCCAACATACATGGTCCGATTTTGTTCAAACTTGGCACAAGCAGAGTACACAATTGCATACACTTGCCCTTAACTTTATTTTGCGATCTGATCAAAGATGGCTGAGTGTTAGACTGGCGGCCATCTTAGTTGTAAAAAAACCAAATGTTGAACACGTCCTTAACCATTTCTCGGACTTGCGTTTACCGATGTTGTTCAAGTGTTCCCTCAGTTTGGAGCATTGGTGCTTCAAGCCCCGATTGAGTCATACCAAAGACTTTTAAAATGGTACGTGTTGCTTCCTTGTTTGACATTCAGGATTTATAGGTTTAAGAACACAGACAATCCCCATAGGTTGGTATATATTAGGAGGAGGAAATTCCTCCTGAAGAAATGCCCACATACACACAGTTCTGAGAAAAGCGGTGCCATTGTTTTGACTTCACTGGTACCCAGAGTACCTCAGGAAGTGATAGCACTTACCCCAAGCTCAGTGGCTGTGTTTGTCTCGTCTAACAGTCGTGTGTGTGTGT
>CM068964.1:34633414-34662712 GCA_035128595.1 Eptatretus atami
TGTGTGTGCTCCACTGCCAACTTTGGACCTTGGATCATGTATTAAAAAAAAACATCTTATTCATCACGAAGCGAAGTTCCAATCATTTATCCAATCCCAAAAAAGGGTATCTGCTGAATATATATCAATGTATATAATACAGCTCATCTATTTTGTGTTTGTGACATCACGTAAAGTGTATACATAGCTGTCCACTCTCCAGTCACTCGGTTGGAGCCACAGAGATCGGGTATAGCATGATGGGAGGGTAGCAATGGGGGAGAAGGTGGGAATGGGGGGTGAGGGTGGAAATTTGTGTGGTGCCTTTAAATTTTACATTGTTTTCACTTATCACTGTAGTTTCCTCCATGTATTATCTTACAACGATGAAAAGTTATTTGTGCTCGTTTTGGGACTTGTTTTATGCAATGCAGTCCACAACCACACACACTCAGTTCTGTGCGCATTACATTGTAGTCACAACTGCCCCAAGCCCAAGCACCAGTCAATAAATACCCACAGGTTTTTTTTCAGTACAAAACACATAAGTGTGCTGATCTTAAGCTCAAACATGCTTAAAACCCAAGGTGCACAAACGTTTGGGGTTAACAGATTGATGGCGAGTGTTTATAAGTCTTTCATTTTCGTGTATTCATATGTTGTTGTCATGTTGAAAATGTTGCTCTGTGTTTGAGATTAAATCATCAGGTGATGTTATTCTGACCCCTCTCACACAATCACTGTTTCCTGCAGAGATTATGGGATTTTATACCATAAAGGTACATTTGCACCACAACTCGCCCCCAAAATAATTGATTTCCGCCGAGAAAATGCTCTTTTCGGCAACCTCAAATTATCATGTTTGGCATGACAGGAGCTGAACGGATGAAAGATTAACCTTTGCTTAAACGACTGATGTAACCTTTCATCCAGAATGTTTCATTGCTTCCTTGGTTGTAATATTGTGAATTTCTGGTATTGAATTAAGAATTTGTAAAACAGAGCACCGTTCACGATGTTGAAAACACCACCAACAACAACAATGAAGCCTCTTCACCTGATGTTCTACAAGATGCCCACGTCAGTGGAGCATTGTGCGACAATGCCGGTGGTTATAAGGTTCCTAATCTTCTTTGTTCGTATGCAGCACAAGGCTGCGGAGTAACATCATTGGCTGAGGCCGTGGCTGTGCGGCTGATGCAATGCCCTCTGCTGGTTCGGGCAGGAATTTGTAATTTATTCATGGTGTCGGTGATAGCTCGCCTACTCTTTGCGAAGAACACCATTGGATCTTTAACATTCACCAACGAATGCTGGCAGACGAGACGCCCGTTTAACGTCCAGGCTCGGGATTCAAACCCAGGCTCGACAGCCTATTGGCGAGTGTACGTACCTATAGGTCATCCTGTTAGCCCAAAGTTCCGAATGAGGCAAGGGGTCACCCCAATAAAACTGAACCCAGTTGGAGAGTTTGGAATTTGGATCAGCAGACGTTCTTAACATCAAGGGTTCCCTCCAGAAGATCTTAACTTTCAAGGCACTTAAAACAAAACTATCATGCGCAGCACGTGGCTGCTGGTTACATCATTTTCTGCGGGCCCGGCTGTGCCTCTGACGCAGTGTCTCTATTACCAGAACGTTGGTACTCATTTTGCCGACCTCAGAAGGATGACAGGCTGAGTCAACCCCATCTGGTGCTAATTCAACAGACAACAGGGGCTCGAACTCAAGACCATAAGATCTTAAACCAACACCAGGCTTACTTAAGATATCATAGGATTCTAAAGCCCATATTGTTGCAGATCTAACAGCTTCATATCTCCTCTAAAGCATATGTGTGCTCCACAATGCAGCTCATCACCTGCTCCTCGTCGGATTGGTTTCCACTGAAGTTCTAACTCAGAATCCCGATAGAGCTGACAGTCGGCGGTGCAGACAAAAATACAAGGACATGGTGTCAAAACAACCTATCCACCGCCCCTCTCCATCACCCTCTATTATCCGTATCCCGACTAATAGCAGGAGTATTCATAGCACGTGAGATCATTGTCTGTTTTCTGTACTTCATGATGTAAAATGACATGCACATAGCATTGTCAGAAAGTGGAGCTGTGCACCTCAACCATATTTTAAAATAGAAAACCACCTGCAAAACACGGATTTTAACTTCCTTATTCGAATACACTGCACAGTACGCCTAAGTATTTTACTCGTTGTGTCCTTTCCGATAAGATACTCCAAAGTAATTAAATATACACAGATCTTTTGGATCGCCCAATTATTTTGTGGTTTCACCACTGCCTGTGAGTGTAATTGTCTCCACGTGTGAGATTGCTCTCGTTCTTTGCCGATGGGGTCCAGCTTTGCAAAAGCCCATTTTACGGTCTCTGATGAATCACCATATAGTGAATAGTGGAACCTTAGCTGTGTGTTTTGATGACCCTCCAAGACAGAAAACCGACACAGCGAAGTCTGAAAAAGAACCTTCTCTTCCTTTTTTTTAAGGATGCTCCAAACCTGCTGACCTGTTCAGCAAAACGAAACCTTTGTGCAGTGCCTGTTTCAAGAGCCACAGAATTATGTTTAATCGAAGTATTGTTTCTCTTTAAGGTGTGTCTGAAGCTGTGACAGGGAGGGGAGATCGCCATCGCTCAGATATCATCTATTCCATTCTACTCCATTATATTATATTCTATCCTGTAGCATCCCATCAATTTATTGAAACGTGAGCAACATGAAAGTCTAAACCTGGTCGCCTATTAGCTTTCAGGACGACCTGCATATGTTGCATGTTACCAAACATGGCATTTCTACCTGTTGCCTCTGCCTCGATTCTGTTTTGCCATTTTCATTCACTTGCTTCATATTGAGCAGCAACACTGTGGATGCGTCTAAATGAGGTTGTCCACGTGATCCAGCCAGGATGAAATGACAGTAGATCAAATTAACCAAGTGGTCATATTGTCACCGAGATCACAGCTCGGACGTGTGGGATTTACAAAGTGTACATGCGGCAGGACGTCTGTGTGTAAATCCTGTGGCTCTCATCAACCGTCAACCTGATGCCAGACTTTGTATCATCTAAAGCGACTCATTCTGCAAAGAGCTCATTAACATCCTCTTTTTGAAATGGAAACTCGATGGGACAGTGGGAGTGCGGAGAAGTCATTATATCTAAGCTGCAAGACATCGCAATCATAAAAACGTTGTAGATGGAATTCTGCAAAGTGTTTTTCAGGGATAAAAGAGAGACAGTCCTGTTGTCTGTCTTGTGTCCCTGAAAAAGCAATGCAAATTGGCCATTTAAACAAAACCACCAGCTTTTAACTCGAAGCAAAGCTTTCACACTTGGATCCCGCAGTTCACCTTGCTACAATCCCAATCCAGGCCAAACCAACAGAAACTCGTGCATACCTCACACTTCTTGCAATCCAGCAATGAAATAGCTTCAGGATCCAGGTGCAGAAGTTTGAGAGTGCACTTATATTTGGTCTTGACATCAGACAAGAATGGGAAAAAAAATTTTTGGGAAAAGATGAAGGTTTTGTTGAAATTAAACAAATTCTAAATGCCTACAAGCAGTCGCATCAAATGTGTTCACTAGCTTCACCAGCTTTTTGGTGTATTTCACGGTTTGAAGGAGAACATTCTTGGCACATCCGAGGGCTAATCATCTGAGGGACATCAAAGGAAGATGGGACTGAAAGCCTGTCTATCTTCCAGAGGCCAAATGATACCTTCATGCCTCCTGACAGACATGAGACATCCACTTAGTATGCTTCTAGAATGAAGGTAAATACCTGACAAGCATGCAAGAAATGTCCGCCATTTTAGTGGTATTCTTTTGCTGTAATCTAGACCCTTTCTCAAGTCCCCTTTTGGAGGCAACACGTGATCAGGGTGTACACGTTCTTCCAATAACCTCCTCCTTGTTACATTTCCAAAATCCAAGCTGACTGCACACCTCAACTCTTTTGTTCCTTGCTTCTCCCATCTGTGGAAACACCTTCCAGAGCCTGGTCAATCCCACTCTTCCCTTCATGGTTTAAAGTGAATGGTGCATCATCATCTCATGTCATCTCCATCCTCACCTGCAAAAATTTTTTCGCCCTCCATTAACTCTTCCTAACCCAGCCCTCATAATGGCAGGTCGCTGCGTTTCCTTCCCTCCTCTTTCCTCTTATCCTGCTCATTCATTATCTTGCTAATTGTGTCCAATGATTGGTGCCCCACTGTCAGTTCAACCTTCTGTCACCTCGCTCTCCAATTTAATGTAAATGATGGTGTCGCTCGTCTTAGGGCCAGGGATGCATGAGGTTCTTGCAAGACTATGCATTTTGATCTTAGGGTCAGGACCTAAACCTAAAACTCTGTAACCTAAAACTGTAACCTAAACAACCTATCCTAAAAATGCATCTGTAACCTAAAACTTTGAAAAGCATTATCATAGCTTTGCATGAATATGTAAATTGATCTTTGAGTTAAAGTACATGTTTCTACCCCATGCATGTGAAACGAAAAGCAGGGTTAAGCAATTTGTTGAATTCTGTCTGTCTGTCCATCCATCCGTCCACAAACGTCAGTTTATGATTGAGGAACAACTTGATTTCAATTGAATGTTGCATTTTGAACATGAATCGGAACATGAACCTGTAGTTTAGCAGTTCTTTGGCTCTGATTTTGTCCCAATTACACATGTGCAGAAAGAAGTGTGATAATCTTTTTATTCTGTCTGCCTGCCTGGCAATCAAACGAAATTGAAAATCATTCCAAACAGGAAACTTACTGTTTCTGAGAACGTCATAAAGGACACAAACAACAGGCATGAAGAGCTCATGTTCTGTAACTTGGTAGATAAGGTGGTGTAATAGACATTGCGTCAACAGAGGTAAACTTCCGGAATGAAGTTTTTTTATACGACCTTTACAATCTTATTTTATTTCAATTTCAGGATCTATTTTAACACTGCATAACACAATTCGCCTTCTTATTGCTTCCAAAATCCTCCAGTTTTGCAGTACTTGGTCATATTGTAGCATCAATGGCTCAACTAGCGTTGAGCTCATTGCGGCGGGATGTTAAAATCCCGTAATGTACCGAACGGTTTTAACTCCTGTGGAGACGTTCCGAATTATGGCGGACTCAGCGTGCATGGTTGTGAGGAGAGACACGAGAACCTTAGTTCTTGTAAAACAAATGGGTTTATTCGCGAACCAAAGTGATTGTGAGGAGACGACGGCAGGTTGGGATAGGTAAGAAGGGGAACACGGAATTGACAAATAAATTATGTACAAGGAGAATATAAGCTATGGCACCACACTCCGGGCCCAAAATCACAGACGGGAAAGGGATGAAACTGGGGGACTTAGCTCTGATGGTAGCCGGGAGGGGGGGGGTAGGAGGGGAGGATGGATGTGGAGCAGCCATGAGGAGGTGATGGGCAGGACGATGAACATGCGGCAGGCAGACAAACAGGCTCAGGGCGAAGGCAGGCAAGCAGGACGATCTCCTCAAGGCTCTCCTCACAACTCGTTCTGCTCAGAACCTTCTTGTAGAACAAGGCTCTCTTCAGTCACTTCTCCTTAGCATCAAAGTCTTCTGAATTTGGTCTCCTCTGAGCTCGATCCTCTCTCACGCGTTTTTCCTCCAAACTCTCTCGATCCCTCTCTTTACAATCCTCTCCGAACCCGCCCGATTCAGGTTCCTCCCCTCTCATGGCAATGAAAACTCTGCCCTTCAGAGGTGATCCAGGGCTCCGCCCCTCAGGAGGCAACGAAACGCTCCTCCCCTCACTCTGTAGGCGATCCAAGCTCCGTCCTTCTCTCTTGGTGCCCCTGGTGGATGTTTACAAAAAGGTTATACGTACAATTTCTTCACCATAATCCCTAATTAAATATTACTACACACCATCCCCTGTATGTTGCACATTCAAACAAGACAATCCTTAAGCTGACGTGTCCCTACTTATCACATCGAGATGGGCTAACTACTCATACATGGACCATGCTACTCTGTACACTTATATCTGCTCTATGCTAATATCTTACCCCTCCCCACAAACGTAACAATATGTTATATATGGTGGTGTATAACACTGCTTCAACACCACTAAACTATCTGGATGTTTTTTTTGTACGACCTTTAAAGTCATTATTATATTTAAATTTAATTATATATCTGAATCCGGCACAGTCTCTAGTTAGCATTGTGACAGTTTTCAGTCTTTTTATATACAACGGCTCATTCGAGAAATAGTGGCTTCTTTGCATGACCAATGTCCTGTATGGTGACCTCATTCACAGGATGCTCATGTTTCTCATGTGATCATGCTCGCATTATATCTTTCAGGCCAAGGTGCATACGTGTATTGCTTCAACAAGTTTTTCATGCTGATTTGCGGGACCACTCACTTTGGTCTTTGGACTGAAGTGTTTCGATGTGTTTTTAAACCTTTAGTATAAAAGATGCTTCTCAGTGGAGAAACGCATGTCCGAAACTAATGCTTAAAATGTTGAGCTTGTACACTTCCCCTTCGGAATTGTTGTCTTTGGAAAGATCTCCATCTTATAAAGCTAATTAATCCTTTGCTTAAAATAATAAGAATGCAGATTACTTAGTCACAAGGAACAATTGATCATCCTTTTCTATATCCCGTTTATAGTTTTGTACTCTTGAACAGTTACCCAGAATTACTTGTCCTTCCCACCCGGAGTCACCATGATTGACACAGTTCAAATTCTGGGCCCTGGAATGATCAAACCAATTGTCAAATTGCGCTTTGTTGTGTACATTTTCCTTCACCAACACATCGTAGCATCGTAATTAGAATAAGCCATGCTGTGAGGCTGATAATACTTCAGTTTCGCTCCACTACCCAAAACACTAAAAGTTTTCACAAGATATTTTTGCATTGATGATGGAAAAACAACAACAGCTTGCTCCCAAACTTGGGTATCCTCAGAATGATTTGATTTAAAAAAAATGTTATTTCTTGTTGAAGATAAATTCAAGTTCGAGTCTTTGTCTTATATATCACACTGATGTGACGTGGTAACATGTAAATGACATGATGATCTAGATTAAACATACCCAGAAAAAAGGGGAAATGCATCAAAATGGCAGTCATATTTGAATATGATAGCAATGCACAGTTTTGGGACTTGCCGTTAAGTCTGTTTCATCCATTGAAACCATTAAGCTTTACTTCAAAGCTAGTGTATGTCTGTGAAGCAATCTTTTAGTTATTAAATCTCGTGGGTTTGTTCTTTGAGTGAAGTTCATAAATACCATCTAAATTCTAAGAGATCAGCATGTGAATGCATCTTTCACAAAGTGTAGAATGTAGATCAGTGTTCTGGTAATCTGACCATTTTCCTGTTGCGGTTCCGTACCTCATGCACTTGAGTTAGGACTGCCGGGGGGTGATTATGGTGCAGACATAGTGGACGAAGTGACCCTTACGTGCCCCCTACCTTTTACTCGAACTTGGAAACATTTTTATTGACGTGCAAAAAAGATTGCACAAGCAAAAAGAAAGGAAGTGTTCCTCCGTTTTGTTTGGGTCAGCATGTTCGGATCAAATCACCTTCGGTGAAAAGGAACTGAAATCATTTTTTAAAGTCCAGTTATGGAAGGTGGGAGTTGCATTGCCACTTTCACAGCCATTCCTTTAGTGCTCATTCAAACCTGCCATGAGGGCATTCAATGTGATCTAAATTGTGTGGACCAGCATCACTATTATACCGGAGAGGAAATGGGAATTACTCCCTCGCAGACGGTCGATCATTAGTGAGCCAACTGGGTTTTACTGGCAATCCAATGGTGACATGGTTCCACCACCATTCCTGGTTTTTTTTTTTACTGATTTTATGTACATATTCAATATTCCAAAAATGGTTGGTTTATTTAAACTGTTTACACAATTTTGATACCAATGAAGATTGTTTAGTGACAGATTCACATGTTTGACAGTGAAAAATTAATAATTTTTTTTAATTTGTAGCAAAATGAACTCGTTTAAGAAGCAAAAGTATTTATGAGTGAGATTTTAATTTGCACCCCCTTCCTTCACATCTTTAATTGTATCTTAAACTCACACAACATATTGTTGCGGACCCGGAGTAGTGGGGGTACGAGGGTGGGGGTATCTCTGGTTCTCCCCGTACTCACCGGGAATCGAGGCCGTCACACACAAATAACTTCGTGTCACGGCAGGTCGCTTATCGACCGCGAACGCCAATAACTTGACCATGTGACTCAGGGTCCTCCGTCTAACAACCGTTTACCAAAGAACACGTGATCTCCTTACCGGGGAATCGCACCCTCGGCAATTATGCTGTTGTTATCTTTATTGGATCTTGATTAATATGGCCGAGCTTTCTACCAGCACAATGCCAGAATGATACGAGAGTCAAGTTGGGGAATTATAACCTCCGGGCTAATCTACATACGGACATTGCTGGACTAATGGAAGAAAGGGCAACCACGGGCAGATTGGAAATATAACAAGAATAATTTATTTACAATGAGCGATGAGGGGTATGGGAAGGAAGGAAGGAAACTCAAGGGTTTTAATGGCATCAAAGGGCAAACAGGGCAGGAAAAGGGGAAATGCAATGAAAAGAGCAATCAAGATGTGTATTTACAAAAAAGAAAGAAAATGTACAAGTTGCAGACTTAGCTTAACCTATGCCTTACCTCCCGGATAACAAAACAGGGTACCCATCAGACCACACACACAGGGGGAGACAAATTGGGAAGGGTAGGGTGGCCTCAGCCTACTGGTATGTACGTCACCGTCACCCTCCCCAGCTTCGTACCGCTCTCCGAAATGGCCCCGAAACTGCTCTCCACAACTGAGGGTCCATGAGCTCCATCGCGAGCATGAACCAAAGCATCCAGGGCCAGGGAAGAAGCGAGGGCGATGCAGAGTGTCTGGGACCAGTGCAGAAACAAGTGTGATGACCAGGGCAGAGACAGAGACAGAGACAGAGACAGAGAATGCGTGCAACAACCTGGACCAAGAGAGCTCGAGGCAAGAGAGAATGCGTGAAACAACTAGGACCAAGAGAGCTTGAGGCAAGAGAGAGTGAACCAGGCACCAAGCACAAGCTTTATAACCCCTGGGGCAGGCGGGGCCAATGAGCCACACGTCAGATTTTCCAAGGCGGCCTGGGTCCAGCTATTGGGCTGGCCCCATGCCAGCCATTGGAGGGTTTCCCCACAGCCCTGCCCATTCTGCTGCCCAGCCGGATATTCACTCACTTGGTCCTTCTGGCTGTCATCATGAGCAGAGCTCCGCACTTAACATGGGCAATCATCCCATCTACCCCCATGCTACTGGAATGGACCCCAAACATCCAGCAATGTCCATGGCACAAAGCCAGGAAATGGGGCATTATTTTCAGGGAGGCTGGGTCATGTATTGGTCTGTTTAACGGTCATTTTGTGTGGAGGGGAATGAAACACGGTACAAGGGTAGACTGCAATAAATTACATTACAGGGTAGACGTCCATACAGATGAACAGACAAACAAGGACTTTGTGGAGCTTTAAACAATAAATGGGAATTCGAGAATTTGGTGCATGTTCCAGAATGCTGGTGTTAGTCACACACGTTGAACGCCATGGCAATAAAACACGCACACCCTACGTGATGATGGCAGTCATGGTTCACGTCATCATGCACTGACGTCTCTATTATCCCAACGGGTTGAGAGGGGGTGCGAACTTCCCAACCAAATGCATTTAATCACACAATAACCCCGATAGGGAAGGAGCTATTCCTGACGTTCATTACGGAAATAACTATTCTAAAGTCCATGCGCTGTTTGTGTTTCAATCTCAGCATGCGGTTTATAAAGTGCTTAAGGTGAAGGAGGTTATGTTTTCACCCCTCTGTGTCTATTTGTTTGTTTGTTTGGCTGTTTGTTTGTGTGCAGGATATATCAAAAAGTTGTGGATGGATCCGGATGAAATTTTGTGGACAGGTTATCACCATCTCCTTCGCGGGTTATCGGAGTGGGTGATAAATAATTATTCAATTTTTATAGTGATTCTTCACCATTGAGAGATAGGGCCAAAATGATATATAGCATGACATTTCAAAAATGTATTGGGCCTGATATGTTCTCGTGGACCAGGCGTTACATGGCGGAGGTATGGACCATCTCATGGACCAGGATCCGGATCTTTACCACAATCAAATCAATTCGGCCTTGCCGCACACCCAACCTGTCCACCAAGTTTCAGAGCAGAAGGAAAGCAGAAGAGCAGAAGTTGGGAGAGTTGTTGGGAGAGCAGAAGCAACATATCCAGGGTAGAGTGACCTGGTCTGAATCTATATTGATGATCGGAAATCAAGCCATTTGAGAAGAAGAAGGATTTAATGTCTGAAGTGATGATGGATTCCATAACCTTGCTGATGATTGGGAGCAGGCTGATTGGTCTGTAGTTGCAGGGATATGTTTTTGCACCTTTTTTATGCAGGGCAGTAATGTTTTCAGATTTCCAAGCAGATGGCAGATGACCTTAAGCAAATGAGAGGGTGAATAGAACAGAGAGAGGGTGAGAAAGAGCAGCAGAGCAGGTTTTTAGGGCATGTGGACTGATTCGGTCTGGACCGGTTGCAGAATCTGAGTCAAGGTTTGACAGCAAGCTCTCCACCTTGTCAGGAGAAAAGGAGACAGAGTCCCTGAATAGCTGGGTGCGACTGGGTAAGGTGGGTACATTAAGCGATGGGTTTCGGACACAAGATTTAGAAGCCAACATGGAGTTTAGGCATTCAGCCTTTTCACGTGCAGTATCAGCTGTGCGGCCATTTGAGGTAAGGGAGGGGATGGAGGGGGAACATACACCAGAAGCAGACTTAAATAGACACCACCAGAATTTTGAGGAGGTTAACAGGTTTGAGAGTTCAGATTTGAGATTACAAAGATGTTGTTATCTGGCTCTCCTGAGAGTAGACACACACTTGTTTGTGACAGTAATTGCACGATTTCCCATTTGCCAGGCAGTGGTCATCATTGTACATATGACCGATGACTCCACGGCCCTGGCAGCATTTAGATGCACTGAAATTTCTCGTGATGTCATCAGATTTTTATTACGTTGTTTCCACACAGGCGGCTCATTTTCAGTTTGCCGAGGATGAGTTTAGTTAACCACGTTAACAGCCTCTGTGTTGGGGTTATTCACAGTCATTTCTTCCACTTGTGTGGCTTGAGTCTCGGACACTTCCATCGCCCAAACTGATCATATCAGTGTCAATGTTCAAATGAGGTTTCAAGGACATTTCTGCGCAGGTACGGCGATGCACACTTCTCTATTATTAGATCTTTTCATTGCCTCATCAACGTCATAATGTTCAAAATCACACCTCGCTAACTGCCGAAGCTGGGTAACTTAATTAGAAATCGACCCGGACGGTGCCTGGCCGGCGTGGCGAAACACATATCGTTCAAATGAAACATGTTTGCCAGCGATGTGCAGCAGGACAGCATGTTTTTCTTCCTTCTCGGTAATGTTCGCAGCGGCCATTATGGAGTACTCCAAGCTCTGTCGCAATTTTCTCCATCACTGTGCATCACTCCAGTATTTGTAGCCAATGTCCAATAGTCATGCAGCCGGTAAGTCCAACTTGTGTGCCATTATTCTCCTCGTCACCAATATCATGTTCTTCCACAACAGAAAACGTTATTTCACACCAGAAAACGATTATTTGTTTCAGACAGACTTTAATGAAACTCCGCACCACCACAGCACATAAACCGCCATTTGCCTTCCTCATTCCTTCTCCCCACATCAATCCTTCATTCCTTCATGTACAATCTCCCTTACACCTGAACCTCTTCCTTGAGCTTGACAATGAGGGCCTCCAACCATTGCAGATAGAGGAGTAGAAGCATGTCTACAGTTGAGTGACTGGGATTGAATAAAAAATGATGATCTAAAACCAGGATTTAAAAAAAAAACGGGAAACACGACATCTGAAACAATGAGGGGTTCCATGACGTTGCTTGTGCAATAAATTGGAAGAAAGCTCATTGGCCTATGATTGGTGGGGACTGTTCTTGCACCCTCATTGTAGTTGGGAAGTGGTTTGCTGACTTCTGTGCAGAGAGGGCAGTCAAAAGAGGGCAGATTGAATATTTTAGACAGATGAGATATAAGCACAGCAGGGCAGGATTTGAGAACATGGGCACTGATGCCACCAGGACCAGTTACCAAAGCAGGGTCAAGGCCAGATACAATTTTCTATCTTCTCAGGTGAGGACACAGAGTCCAGTTGACAGTGTGTAAGGTGGCGACAGGATGGGATGGGGTTTGTTACACGAGATTTGGAAGTAAAGGTAGAGTTTAGACGTTCTACCTGACCTTAGACAAAGTCTGCAGTAATGTCATTTGAGGTGAGGGATGGGATCAAGGGGAGCATACACCAGACACAGACTTGGCAATGTGCCACTATGACTTGAAGGAGACTGATTGGAGAGTTCAGCCTTGAGATTTGTAAGATTATATTTTCTGGTTCGCGTAAAATGGACACACTTCTCTTTTTTATACATAGTCAAGGTTTGTGGAAGAGCTAGTATGAGTACACTGAACGGATCAGGACACAACAGGACAAAAGGAACAGCAGAGCTGAAGGTGAAGACAGAGGAAGGTGGACAAAAATGGGTGTGGGGGAGGAATGGGGGGGGGCAGGAGAGGATGCATGGGAAACTTTGGAAAGAGGTGAGCTTTGGGGATTGGTTAATGAGGGTAGAAAAAATCATGGTTTTGGATGGGGAATGATCTGAGATGGTGGTGAACAGGCTGTCTTGAAGATCTGGAGGGAAGAATGAGATTGAAGAGGATGTGGTGGAAGCAGACTACTTGACTGCAACTGCTTCCCCACAGGGTTCAGTGTACCAGGGTCAAGAAGGTGGATAGGAAAGTCACAGAGAGGATGGGATAAACCGGTGTACAAGAGAAAGTAGACTTTTGTGAAAGTATTCCCAGGCGGAATAATATCAGTTACTGTGCACCATGGTGGCCCAATCTTTTTGGGAGAGGGCAGATTTATGTCCTTGTCAATTAACCTGTGTGAATAGCCATGTTATGCATCATTGAGGTTGCTCCATTACAATAACCAGAGAGATATGGGCCTTGACAAGAAAGTGGCTAGAAGAGCCAATAAGGGCAGAAGAGAAACAAGAGATTGTATGGAAAGTTCGTCATTACTAGGTCAAGGAGAGAGGATGTACCAGTCGTCTAAGTTGATCAATATGAAAGGAAAGAGGTATGTGGCGAGTCATCATCCTTGGGTAGGATATACCATACAGACAAACATTCGGTGGGTGGTTCCAGAGAGGAAAATGCAGCTGTAGGTATTCCAGAGGGCTTGGAGGCTTCATTGAGGATAATGGACAATGCGAAATGGAGTTTGTGACGTACACAGTAACTCTGCCTCAAGGGTGGGGGAAGGGCCTGTCAACATAGAGAAGAAAGTAGCCAGGGAGAAACAAAGGACTTGGAAAAAAAATCCCATGATAGAAATGTTTATGTTAAACATACATTTTCCAGCGCAGCAGCAGCAGCAACCTGAATGGAGAAATTGGATATGACGGAGAACGGATGCATTAAATATTGTTGGACCACACTGTGAGGGAGGAGGGGAGGAGATGAGAAGAGGGTGGATTGTGCGGGGTTGGGCATGTGGTGGGGAAAAGGGAGTGGGCGCATGGTGTGGAGTGGGGAAGGAAGTGTGGCTGGGGGAGGGGGAGAGAGATTTGTGACGGGGGAGGGGAGTGGTGGGGGGAGAGTGGGACATGTGACAGGGGACCGGGATGTGTGTCAGGGGAGAGGTATAAGAACAGCAGAGTTGGAATGCACAGCGAGAGTTGTGGGACGTGTAATATTCAATATTCTAGCTCTCTCAACATAGCAGACACTTCGACACTTTGGGTTCAATCACATGGAGCAATCTTTATTTCAGGGATTTGACTGCATGACAAGATAGCACCTGTCTCACAATCAAGCCACCTCACCCACACTTGTCTCCCAAGAGGTGGTGTGACATCTCTTGCACGACATGCATCATCGGGTGTGCCTGGCAAGTGCAGTACAGACTGGGAACAATTAATGGTCGTGTGCTGGCATTCTCCACGGACTGGACTTCTCATGATCCCGAATTCTGATAAAGACAGACGTTGCGATGAGGATGAAATTAAGGGTTATTGAAAGCACGGAGGAAAGTCATGCTGTAATTTCTGAGGGATGGTCCACGGACTGGTAGTTTTTGTGATTGACAGGTTTTGAAAATAAATTTGGGGAAGAAGAAGAGGAAGAAATTGAGATGAAGAAGAAGAAGCACATCTGGGATGTTCCTGTCGGAGATATATGGAAAGTCCCCCTCCATCGAGTGCAGCCTGTGGCTGCTGGTTGCATCATTGTTTGGACGCGGCTATGCCGCTGATGCAGTGTCAGGCTCATCAGTGTCAGGCTGATGCTGGATGACAGGCTGAGTCAACCTCCTGGTGTATATTAATTCAGCAGCCAACGGGGCTTGAAACTCAGGACCCTAGGATCCCAAGCCACCACCCTCACACTACTCAGGACCCAGGATCCAAGCCACCACCCAACCACTACTCAGGACCTAGGATCCCAAGCCAACCTCACACTACTCGGACAGGATCCAAGCCACCACCTCACCACTACTCAGGACCCAAGGATCCAAGCCACCACCAACCACTACTCAGGACCAAGGATCCCAAGCCACCACCTCACCACTACTCAGGACCCAAGGATCCCAAGCCACCACCCTACCACTACTCAGGACCAGGATCCAAGCCACACCCCGAACCACTACTCAGGACCCAAGGATCCCAACCACCACCGCGAACCATACTCAGGACCCAGGATCCCAAGCCACCACCTGAACCACTAAGCCAACACCAGGCTATATGGAAAGTGAAAGAATTTTAAAATGGTATTTAAAGTTTAAGCATTTTTAAAGAAGCAAATTTGTTTTATTAGGAGGTATTCTAGTTCTTCTTTGAACCTCAATCATGTCTTCAATGTTTTGTTTTTTAAAATAGGGATAAAGAATGAGTGAAGGAAGGTTAAGATAACAGGCAGAATGGTTTGTGATGTTTTTTTTGTATGTGAAACAAAGTGAATTGTTTGTTTTTTTTGGAAAAGAAGAGGAGTGGGGAATAAAAGAGAAAGTCGAGAAGCGTAAAACGTACACCCAGGATAAAACAAACCCCATGATGCACGTGTGAGACCTAATTCAATGAGTCACGCTTTCCAGCTGAGGGATGGGGAGTTAGGCCAGATAGATGAACTCGAAATCGACAATACACACCGATTAGGTACGGATAAGACGCAGGAATGGGTTAAAAAAAAACACACACACAATTAGCAACTCAGGGATGAAACTATAACAGAAAGACAAGACAGATCCAGTGTGAAAGTCTGAGCTTTGATGAGCTTCAACGAAGGAGGTAAAGACCAATGTTTAGCCTGGGTTTGAACCCCGACCCAGTTACAAACTATCATCTCGGTGTTTCCCAGGAAATATGTGTGCCAATTCCTCGGATGGACGTTAACCGGGCGCCCTGTCTGTCGGTATTAGTCGGTGGATGTTAAAGAGCCCACGGTGTCCTTCACGAAGAGTTTGTGGCCTATCTCCGTCACCCTGAACAAATTACAAATTCCTGCCGTCACTGCTGCTGCGAAGGCAATAGTGGGGCAACTTAGCTAAATATGGCATAACAATTGTGCATTTTGTGAGGAAAGCACCAAATTTGGCACACTAGTAGTCTATCATATTATGAACAGATTTGGGTATTGGGCCATCTCAAATTCAGCCGCTGATTGATGGCTGTGGCAGCCATTTTCCACTGCCATCAAAATATTTGAGATGGCCCAATATCCAAATCTGTTCATAATATGTTAGACTACTAGTGTGCCAAATTTGGTGCTTTCCTCACAAAATGCACAATTGTTATGCTAAGTTGCCCCACTAGAAGGTATCGTTTGAAGATCTTTCATCTTCCACGGTTCATACCCCCACAGAAGTACAGTCAGGTCTACAGATCGTTTGTTTACGAACTCAATCTGATTTCCCAATGTAATTCCCAATATGCTGGAGCATGTACGAGTACATTCGGCCATTGCATTACATGTTGACTTTTAAAAACAGCAAATTACAGAAGCACTTTGTCCACATTATTGTCCTCCAGAAGGCAATCTCGCTACTTGATCAAAATAACAAAGTAATGCTAGTGGCTGTAATTAGAACATCAAGGTTTTGACATCAACTTGAAGCTTTTAAATAACAGAAGAAAACGGTATTATAAACAATATAGAGAGAATGCCACTTCTACAGTACATCACAATCTTTGCTTTTGACACAAAATTTAAAGTAAATAATTTTCACTTTATTTTTTGTTTTTCACACTTGGATCATCAGAATCACTTTGATCTGCTCCACATATTGCACTCATTACCTCTGCCACCGAAGGTAGATGGAGGTTATGTTTTCACCCCTGTCTGTTTGTGAACAAAATATCTCAAAAAGTTGTGGACGGATTCAGACGAAACTTGGTGAAAGAGTTGGTTACAACAAGAGGTGACAAGAACAAGCCGATTAGATTTTAGTTCAGGTCCGAATCCAGATCCAGCCTCTCAGTGGGATATAAAACGTCAACTAATCAGCCGAGCGGAGGTATGAGCGTGACCGAGTGGTCATTCTAGTTCAACATGGATATCTCTGTTTGGTGGATTGATGTTGCTGGGTGTGACACTTGTCTTCTTCTTGTAATACCAGCAGCGAGATTTTGAGGGCAATTTCACCGGTAGCGAAGATACCCACATCAGCAGCATAATCCAAGTCAATAAGCTGATATTGGCCAAGCATTATTCCCCAGTGAGAAGCAGGAGTCGATGCAAAAGATGGTCGATAATAGTGTTAAACAGCTCTGGGGCAAGTATGCATCCCTGCCATACAACTACCTGACTGTGAAATTCCTCAAAAAGTTGATTTCCATTCCAAACAGTGCTACAAGTATCAGTATAGAGAGACTTTATGAGTTGTAGAAGGGCCAGAGGAATACCATAGACCCGGAGGAATGCCACGGACCCGAAGTACTTTCCAAAGTGATTCACGGCATACCGAGTCAAAATTACTACCTTGAAGTCAGTTAGGGCAATGGAGGCACATCCGTTGAACTCCTTGGATTTTTCAATCAAATGATGGATGGCAAAGATCTGTTCCTGTGGTACCCCTTCCAGGAGGAGAAAACCCTACCTGTTTTGGGCAGTGTTTGCTTCGAAGCACTGACCTCACCCGAGCAAGGAGAACTAGGGCAAACAGCTTAATATCAGGTATGGAGAGTACACTGATGCCATGATGGTTGTTGCACATATGCTTATCACCTTTTCTATTCCAAAACGGGAGGATAATTCCACGTCTCCAATCATTTGGGATAAGTTTGGTGATCCATACAGCCAGTATTTAATAATGAAGGCAATGATCCAGTCGATCATTGTATCTCCTCCGTTCTTGATGAGCTTGACTGCAAAGAAGGTGAAACCTGCATCAAATAAGAGACTTTTAAAACTTTTCCAAGACACGTCTCAAAAAGTAGAGGCAGGGTGGCAAGGTTTGTATTAATTTATAACTTTGTGGTCGAGTGAATAAATATTTCAGAACCTTCAGACGAGCGAGGAAGTAGTAGTAGTAAGTTTGGAGCTTGGTACACGAAGCGTTGGGATTTGAGGCGTGTTTGTGACAGCCAGGGTTAGAAGCTTCATGTTTTTTTGTATTCTGCATTCAGCCGTTACTGCACTTAATCAAGATCTCCTCGAGATGTCAGCATCGACAGCAGGACCACAACAGCACCTGATCCGTAATCATTCGCCTTTCAGTTTTGAGTTCGACCCTCAACCAACAATGATGCAAATCCCTTTCAAACATCATTTCCTCGATATAAATCATGCGCTTTATGCCAAATTCATAAGGCCTGTAGCCGAACTGGATGCTTAAAATATCACAATAAATGTACAAGATTCCACAAGGGCAGGTTTTTGTTATTTATTTATGTGCAGCCTCTGACTGCTTGTCTGCATCGTAGCCTAGGGATGCAGCTGTGCCACTGATGCAGTTCCCCCTGTTACCACTAACCTGGGACTCATTTTACCAACCTTGGAAGGATGGCAGGCTGTCATCCCACCTGGTGTTAATTTAATGGTGAAAAACAGGGGCTTGACACTCAAGACCCTAATATCAGAAGCCAGCCACCTTAACCAAATAAGCCAACACCAGGCTTTGCAAGGGCAGGTGAATCATATACAGGATATTAAATAAGTCACAAATAAGCATGAGAAACGCCGTCTCGTCTCTCCCAGAGCGACACTTGGAAACTATTCCTCAAAAGTTAAAATGTGGAGAAAAATTTTACCCATGAGGTTTTACAAAAAGGCTTTCGCGTCAGCAAGAAGGACGATATTACACGAACAATGTGTTTCATCTTATATCGTAATTCTTGGTGACAGTAAAAGTGTAATGTCACCGTGCCATCGGGTGCACTGCTTAAAATGGAAAGAATGGCCTTTTGGCATGAGGATTAAAGAGTCAGAGTTAAGATTGCATTTACTTTTTAACTCACGTGGCCTCTCCTGGGTCGTGACTTCGCATCTGGCCAAGTTGGCTGCTGGCTTGAGCCTAATCAGACAACCAACAGTAAGTGGTTGGTTCGCCCTGTCAAACCGAGCCTTTTCTGTCCCCTGTGCCTGATACTGGTGTGTGTGTGTGTGTGTGTATCTTTCTTTGCTTGTGCATGTTTGCATGTGTACATGATGGCATCACACTTAAACATGACCCAAGACAATTCCAACACCAGAGTGGATTATTTTTGTACTTTAGATGAGACCTTTAGTACTTCGAACCAACTGTCACAGCATCCATGATTCGAGGTTGAAATTTCAGTTCAGAAGCGTTTCCTTTGATTCGTGTTCTCATCATGTGCTCTTTCACCAAAACCTCATCATATGCTCCGTACTACGCGTGAGTCCTTATCGAAGCAGCTCTACACGTTTTTGAATGAGCGAGTTCGATGGGAGATTTATTATTCTGATTTTTAATCTTGGATGTAGTGGATTTTTTTTAATTTAATGATATAATTGCTCATCTCGTTTAAGTTTATGCTTCTTGGGCAATCATAAATATGCAAGATAACTGAAACTGTTCATCTTCAATGAATCTTTCGCGATTTAGGAAAGCATGAAAGTCTTTTTCATTCATCCTGCTCTTGTGAAGATGTCGCGCACACTTGTACGTGGATATACCCGCTTTGCACATGGACCGGCTCTCGACCTGCGCCGCAAAAGCATGACCTCAGGACCCCAACACCATAAGAAGCTCAAAATGGCTGACTGCACCTTGCAATTCGTCGTCGTTCATTTGGAGATTCTTCTGAAAGCCGAGATTTCTACACAGAAGTCTACTGTATCGGATTTATGCTTCAGCGAGGGAGTGTGCACCTTCACACGCGGCCACGTCTTGCACTGAAACACTCACAGCCAGCATTCTTCGATACTTGTCATAACATCGGTGGGAAAAAAAACATATCGATCTTAGAAAGCAACATGTATTGCATAGATCAGGCCTTGTTGGCTACATGAAAGCCTTCCTATCAAAGCGAGGTGAAGCCATCTGTTTCGTCGGCTGATATATTTACTGAAGAGGCCCTTATGCCAAAACATGCTGAGATTGCAGTTCTGTGGTTGGATTTGCTGGAGTCACTAAGATGTGTTCACATCCAGTATTTATAACCTTTCTTGGCGAGAGGTGTGCAGCCATTTCCAATTCACCAGGCGGACATAACATTAGTTGACACCATCTTTACAAGAGGGCTTTTAAAATGAAATTGTTTGTTCCAGTGAGTCTACTTAACACAACATTTTGTAGGTGTGCCAGGTAGCTTTTCACTTTTAGACCAGCAAGCAATTTCACTCCAACTTTCACAATACATTCATATATGCTGCGTTTACCATTTCATTACAACTCACTTGTATATATTAGTGCCATCATCATCGTCATCATCGTCATCATCATCCACCCTGCTCTAGACGGTGTCCGTTCTACCAAAGCAGCTTCTTGGCTAGGATTACAATCCTGGACTGGTTGCCACTCTGACGCAGGATACAAGACTGTGCACAGGAATTTGGAATTTGGCCAAAGTGCTGCCATTGGCCCGCCTACTCTTCATGAAGGACACAGTGAGATTGTTAACGTTTTAACGTCCACTAACTAATGCTGGCATGTGGTATGCCAGTTAACATCCATCCAAAGGATGGCACACATATTGATGTCTTTCTTGCCTTGCCTGCGAAACACTGAGATGACAATCTGTAGCTAGTTCGGGATTTGAACCCAGGCGAGACAGATCAGAGGCAAGTGTGTGTACTCCTTGGTTATCCTTCCAGCCACTATAATGCCATCCCAGAAAAAAATAACCCCAATGATTGCAAAGAAACTTAATTTTAATAATCTGTGATACGAAACACAATCGATTGGACAATATATATTGTTACAGCCACGGGTTTCGGGATCTAGTACGAGGAGGAGTGCCTCGGTTCCTCCCGGGCTTCCGGACCCGAGGCTACCGAGCACAGATAACTCTGTGCTCCGGTGAGCCGGGAACGCCAATTAGTTGACCACATGGCCCAGGGTCCCCCCTCTAATTACTGTTTACCCTTGGGTCACGTGATTTTCCAGCCGGGGAAAGTGCCCTCAATTACGCACTGATCTTATCTTGTCTTCTGATCTTAATGGGATGCAGCTGAGCGAAACTGCCAGTGCACACCGGACATAGACTGGGGCCAATTAGTTGGGGAATTAAAATCTCCCAGGCTAACATTAGGCTCCTGAATAGTGGCGAGGCCAATGAAGGAAAAGACACATCAAGCAGATCGGAAAGCATAATTCAACAAGCGGGGGATTTATTTACAAGAGAGGGCTGTGAGGAACATACGGTGAGTTTCAAAGGAATCAAAAATGGACAAGGGATTTTGATAAATCACAGGGGCAGAAAGCAGAACTATCCCAATATATATATATATATATATATATATATATATATATATATATATATATATAACATATATACATATATCTTAATATCTTAAACATGTTATTCATCCAAACACATTACAATTACAAGGGTGCCCATCTGAATCATCTGCGGAAGCGTAGATAAAGCAAGAGAGATAGAGCAGTGCTAGGTTGGTGCGGCCTCTTTAGCTCACTGAGCGGGGCTGATGTGAGCCTGCTCTGCCCATTCACTGAGGAGGTGGTGAAAAGGAAGAATACTGGTTGGTGTCTAAGGTGCATATTGAAGAGGTGCGAGGAGGAAAATGGAAAGAGTTGTGTATCAATGAGGTCGCTCTGAAAAGAATGGTTTGTGGCTGTACCTTTGTTTAGCTCCTAGTGCATCCAAAGCAGACGATTAGAAGAGAGAAAGAATGTGTGAGGTGTTACTGGGCCCTTGGCCTTAATGAATACGCCATGCACAGTGCCTGAATCGCTCGCTCGCCCAGCGCTCCGTCCCGCAAAGTCCGTTCCACAGCTCCAGCTCCATTCCAACAGCTCCGACCCGCCTTTCACAGTGTATTACCGAACAGGCCAAAGAGCATCCTCTCCAGGTCTGGAATACACTGCTTAAAGAGCTGCTTGGTGGGGGTGAGGCTTTAGTGCGGATCAAGAGTCACTAGGCATGGTTACCGTGATTTGCAGAGCACCCATTGGTGCACACCCAATCTCTCCAGTGCTGGCGCCGCCCACGCGAGCTCAGTCATGAAAATGCCATCATTACCTCCTGGGCAGCCCACGCAGCGGAGCTCTGCACTGAACATGGAGCTGCTCTTTCTGAGTGTGAATGTGCGCTGGAAGCCTAATTGGCATGACAAGCAAGCGGAGCATCAGGGCTATTCCCAAGGTGCTAATGGGCGATGAACACACATTTGTGCTTCGTGCTATAGATTTCATCAAATTAGCACATGATAAGCTCCAGGGCATAGTGAGGACAAAGCATCGGATCAGAGATCTGTATTAGTGGCTGGGAATAGACGCGCACGTCGAGTCCGCAATCAAGGCTTGCATTACATGCCAGCAGCGCGACAAGACAGCTGTGGCACATGCATCACCACTACAGCCGGTTCCTTATCCCAATGCCGATTGGGAGAAATTGGCAATCGACATAGTGGGGCCCTTCGAGTCTGTGCCACTGGATGGTCGTTTCGCTATCACTCTCAATGATTACTTTAGCAAATGGCCAGAAATTGCCTTCACCTCCCAGGTCACTTCCGCTACAGTGATCAAGTTCCTGTCAACAGTCTTGAGCACAGAAGGTAACCCAAAAGAGTTGATATCTGACAATGGTTCACAATTCACATCTCGGGAATTTGAAGCCTTTCTGAAAGACAGAGACATTACCCACAGGAAGTCAGCAGTGTCCTACCCACAAGTGAATGTGGAAATTGAGCGATTCAATAGAAGCTTAAAGGAAAGCTTGCTTACTGCTAACATTGAGGGGAAAGACTGGAAAACATTTACAATGGACTTTCTTCAAACATACCGGGCAATTCGACATACCACAACACAACAATCACCTGCTGAACTGCTTCATGGGAGAGAGATGCACACCAAGCTACATGTATCTGGTTTGCAGATGCCAAAGCCCAACACACCGTCACACAAAGACACGGCGCTCAAAGTACAAGAGGAGCAGAACAAGCAAAAGGTGTACACCGACAAACGCCGTGGAGCAAAGGATGTAAACTTTGAATGTGGTTCCTCCGTCCGAGTGAGGAAACCTGGCATCCTCCGAAAAGGACAATCCAAATTTTCAGCGCCTCTCCAAGTTATGGATCAAAGAGGATCTCACACTTACAAACTGTCCGATGGATGGATCTGGAATGCATTTCATTTAGCATCTGCCTGTCAAAGGAATGCAAAAGATGATGCGGAGCTACCACTCCTTCCTGACGTCACCGTACCACCAGTGTAAGACACATCAGAATCTGTGCCGGTTGGCCGGGATGCAAATGCGATCGTTTCCTCCGTTTTGTCAGCATGAATTTGCTTCAGGACCGCTCCAAGGTCATAATCGGTGGCGTCAGTTGTCACAATGGTGTATAGCTCTGGATCAAAGAGAGCGAGAGCTGGACGACTGACGTCGTCCAAGTCGTCCAAGTCCTTTAACCGAATTGAAACTTTGCTCTGCTGTAACTGACCAGAAGAAGGTGGATGATCCCCACAGTAATTCTCTCAGGGGTTCAATGACTGATGCATAGTTAGGGATTAACTTCGCATACCATGATGTGAGCCCAAGAAAAGAGCGCAAGCTCTGCACATCTTTCGGTGGGGGTGCTTCTGACACCGCAACAACATGAGCAGGGTCAGGTTTCAGTCCTATGTGTGACACTACATGTCCTACAAATGACAGTTCTGTCTGTCTGAAGTGGCATTTTGAAAGGTTCAGTTTTAGTCCAGCAGCATCGATGCACTGGAGCACCACTTTGAGGTGTTTATCATGTGCTTCGGGAGTCCCTCCATAAACGATTACATCGTCAAGGTAACACCGAGCTCCGGGTTGTTTTTTTTAAAATGGCAGACATCATCCTCTGAAAACAGCTTGGTGCTGAAGCAAGCCCGTAAGGGATTTGTTTGTAGTAAAACAGTCCCTCATGTGTAATGAAGGCAATTCGGTCCCTGCTGTTCTCATGCAGTACAACCTTGTGGTGTGTACTTTACAGATCCAATGTGGAGAAAAGTGTGCCGCCTCGCAGCTCCGCAAACATTTCCTTCAAATGCGGAAGAGGATATCTATCAATCACCACCGCTTTATTTGGTTCTCTTAAATCCACGCACAGATGAATCCATCTGTAACATTTGTGACTGGGGTTTGATTTGCAATACTTTGGGTGGGAGAAGTGATGCGACCATTCAGTAGTTGCATGTCAAGTGTAGCAACCTGGTCTCTGCCCAGAATGGCAGTGCCGCTCCACACTATATAAAATTCAGCAGGTGCACAGTAATTCTTGAAAGTCACATCGGCATGCAGGCAACCACACTCAGGTATCGGATTTCTAAGGTAGCTAACCAGGTGTAGTTTTGGCTCAGTCCGTGACACATTATTGAAACATTGTAGATAGACGGATTTGGGAAGTATTGACACTGCCGAGCCTGTATCGAACATTAGTTCAATGTCCATCGGCTCTCCCCCGGCAGCAGTAACTTGTACAATGCGCATTATCTTATCAGCATCTCGAGCCCTATTGCCTACACTCAACACATTCACGTCAGAGACAATCACTTCGTGAACCTGTTTGAAGCCCCGGAATACTTTATCAAAGTGTCCTCTCTTTTTGCAGTTGTTGCACTGGGCATCCCTTTGCTGGGCATCCATAGTAGTTGGCTGTGCGATTTACTGATCCACCTCTATAACACATTTTCCTTTGAGCCGGTTGAGATCGCTCATCTGACGTCCCTCTCACAGCGAGTCTAAACGGTCTCTTGCTGCTCTGCGAATCCTGTGTCTGAACAGGGTGTATGGCCTGGATGTCGCTGGCAGTGCCTTGGCCGATGATCTGAGCTTCCGCCATTGCTGACTCAATCTGTCTAACCATGGTTGTAGCTTTCTGTAACGTCAGTTCCATTTCTAGCAGTAAACGTTCTCTAATGCGAGGTGAGTTTGTTTTCTCGACGAGCTGGTCCCGGATCATCTCGTCTGACAGCTCTCCAAACTCGCATGTGATGACCATCTCCCTTAATGAAGCAATATATTGCTCCGTAGACTCGCCATTTTTCTGACCACGTGGACGAAATTTATATCGTTGCACCGCGACATTAACTCTTTGGACAAAAAAGTACCTCAAGGCCATAAGTGCAGTCTGGTAGCTATTATCAGCTACCGTTAGTGTGTAGAAGAGTTTCTGACCTTCTTTGCCGAAGCAATGTATCAAAAGTGTGCGCTTTCGGGCATCAGCGAGTTCATTCTTCTGCATCGCCAGTACGTAGTTTTCAAAGACACGAGTCCAGGCCATAAAAGGCATTGGAGGCTCACCCGGATTTTGCAGAAAAGGTTTCGGTGGATTCAAGTTCAATCCCATCTTCGTCGCCAGTTTGTCGTATTGTAAAGTACTCCAAGAATGAGGAATCCAACATTCTCCAACGGTTTTATTCAACCGAACATCGGAAAGTACCAAACCAGGCTGCCTCTGGCTGTGTTTGCATGGTGATTGTGGTTGAGGTGTTGGTAGAGGCTGCGTGGTGGTTCATACTGTAGTTGAGCAAGGGAGAATGTGCATAGTGAGCTTGTATAATGTTTTAATAATGTGGAGTGATAATAAATGTGTGGTCATTGTAGTGTTTGTAGGAAAAGTGTGGTGGAGGTTAAAGTAATGTAGCAGTTCAATCCTGCCACATGATTCAAACCTGGTTTTTGGCACACGTATGCAAATTAGCTGGCACAGGTGGTGTGCGTTCACAGCGCTCATGCCTGCTTGTGACTGACTATCCATAATGAAAGGGGGAGAAAATGGGGGGAAAAATCTTGCTGAGCCCGCACAACACATGATTACCCATAAAACCCACTACACAAAAGTGGAGGACTATCTGCACATGTACTAAGGAAATAACGAACTTGGGAACCTGAATGTTGTATGCCATTGCCTGGGGATTGATGGTTTTGCAGAACTGTCACAATATATTAGTATCTGGTCATATGGTATGTGTGAACCCATGAAGGCATCAAATCGATGGTATTCTGTACGACAGACAGCCTGATGCAGATTTATATGCAGGTCTTGCATATTTCTTGGCGGAGATTGGTTTTTCCCCAATTCCCAGGTATATTCGATGGTGTTCAATGTCAGGACTCTTTGGTGCCCAGGGAAGAAGTTGCAACCAATTTCCTCGCTTCCAGGCACAGGTGGTTCTGGATGTATGACAGGTGGCACCATCTTCCTGCAGTAAATGTGTTCCTTACTGGAAATCACCTAACTGGTATACAAGAACCCTCTTAGCAAGGCACTTTTCAGAACTTATGGAACACATTCACTGCAGTAAGATTGCACTGCATGTCATGCATCGAAAGCCATCAATATCTGGAAGAGATGGAATTGGCTGCAGCTTCTTCCCTGGGCACCACAGTCCTGATACGAACGCCATCCACCACATCTGGGACCATCTATCGGGAAGTGTGGAAAAATCAATCTCTGCCAAGTAATGCGCAAGAGCTGCAACAAAATCTGGATCAGGTTGTCATACAGAATATCATTGATTTGATGCCTTCTCTAGTGCAAGCAACTTATGTCGTTTGATGTCAAAGGCCATGCTAACAGATACTAAAATATGTTATCCATTTGATTGTGTTCATATTGCACATTGAAACATATAGCCTGGTGTTGGCCTAGTGGTTAGGGTGGCTGGGTTGGGATCTTAGGGTCATGAGGTCAAGCCCTGTTAGCTGCTGAATTAACACCAGGTGGGGTTAACTCAACCTGTCATCCTTCCAAGGTTGGTGAAATGAGTACCAGTGCACTGGTATAGGGGCACAGCATCAATGGCATAGTTGTTTCCCAACGAAATGATAGCTACCTGGCAGCCAAGCTGCCAAGGCAAGAAGAGGAATATTAAAACAGATTTACTTACAATCACGCATGTTCATTTTATGCTGGAAAGGTGCAGTGTCTTTCCTGCAGAATACTTTGTGAATGTTCAATCGTCCTGAATAAGAATGCAATAAGGTACATGACATCCCATCAATCCCTGATTGAAACTTAAATGTGAAAATTGTCATCGTGCTGCTGAACAAAAATATCATAGAAATACTGGAATGTGATTGTAGAATTGATGACATGGAGGTGAAGAGATGTGCTTTATTGAAGTGAAACAAGAGAAGGATGTGTGGAGAATATCAAGTGTACATCGGTTTGCACAACCTTAGACATTATGGAGATGTTACCATTATTGATCTGTGATTTTAATGACCACACATAGCTGTCACTTCGCTCCATTGTTCCCTGCATATTGACCACCATTTTGGAATGACTCAGGAAGATAAAATGCTTAGTGCCAATTATTTCAAGTGTTTTGGTTCCGTGAAACACAGCGCCACAACACAGGGTTCAGGATGGCCTTTGAACCCGAACAAGGAGTGATATAAACGCTAGGTGAAGTTGTGCCATCGGTGACACCACCAGGTGGTTGTCATTCAGCTACCTTGATACCGCTCACAGTAATCGGAAAAGTTACCTTGATTGAAATTTATTTCATTTCTTACAATAACTCGAATCATTGTCTCAAGTGATTCACATCCAAAGATCTCGAGGGGGTTTGTGCTTAACTTCTGATTTCATCAAGGCATACTCAATCAAAACAAACCGTGATGGCTATTTCGGAAACATTCATGACCGACGATGCTCTTGAAGTACTAAAACATTCAAACACACGATTCCAATCTCAATTATTGGTCTTGAAAATTAACTTGGATGATGTTTATATAGTTTTGCCACTGTTTTTATATGTAATGTAGTTCCAATCTGATGAACCCCATAGGTTATGATTTCTAAGTTAACTGTGGAAGTGAGGGTAGAAGTTGCTTAATTTATTATTATGTACGTGTGTAGTTTTTATATACATATATATTATTGTGGGCCAGGGGTTGGGTGAGAAGACCACCGGGGGGGAAGCTATCTCGGGTTCCCACCAGACTCCCCGGAATTGCAAGCCGTCACACACGGATAATTCTGTGACACGGCGGGTCGCTAACCAACCGTGAATGCCAATAACTCAACCACGTCCTCCGCCAATAGGGTCCTCCATCTAGTTAATCGGGTTACCTAAAAATAACCACGTGATCTAATTACCGGGGGACACACCATCGGTACGCCTTGTCCGAACTGGATCGCTTTACCGGATCAAATGCAGCTGAGCGACACTGCCAAGGACGTACTGGCTAAAAGGAATGGATCGTTGGGAATAAAGTCCCGGCTAAGTTAGGATATGGGCCATGCTGGATCAATGAAAGGAAAGACAAAAACGAGCTGGGAACATTTCTACAAGGATTTATTACAGGCAGGCGAGGAAAGATATGTGGCACAGTGAATGTTGTTTATTGTTGTCTGCAGCAGGGAGAGCAATAAAAGTGAAAGGTGCGGCATATACAAGCAACTTACAAAAGCAGACACAGAGCAGAGTTATCCCTATATTGTTGCGGGGCTGGGCGTCGGCCGCGAGCACAACCGCTAGATGGAGCTGCAGAGTCGGCTCGACCGATCGCCCAGAATTTAGATCGTACTTCTTCGGAGAAGTCCGAAGAGTACGGGTCCCTTATTGGACCGAAGTTCGCCAATAGACAGACATGTGGGGTAGGCTCGATTGCCAATTTCAATTTACCTAAATACCCATGTGGTCCAAACTACCGGGGAAATTCACCCTCGACGGAACCCATACGGAACGAGCCGCTTAGTGTACTCGAACCGTGTGCGATCCGAGCGGTTTGATCGCCAAGGTCCGTCGGTCCGAAATATCCCGTTACAACGGCAACGGCCTGGCTAATTTCGAAACACGCAGCACGCTAGGTCAATGAAGGAAAAGGGCTAAACATTACAATCGGGGTGTTTATTTACAATGGGGAAAGGGGAGGGAGCAACATAAGGGCAGAGTTAAACCGAAATAATTTAAAAATGCAGTATATACAGCAAAAAGCACTTTATACCATTCACTACTTATCTGACTGGCCGCCACGAACACACACACGCACACACCCAAAATACGATCCGGACGATCCATGCGAACAAAGTTGGCAGGGCGAAGGCTGGCGGGAGAAGACTCTCCATGGCACCGACCACTCCGTGCGCAGACACTTTTAGAACTCAATCGCCCTGCGCGCAGATGTTCACACTTCTTGCCAGAACCAGAACCAGAACCCATGCACGCACTTCTTGCCAGGACCAGAACGACGACGAATGTGCAGACCGCGCCAGACCCAGAACAACCGAACGCGCAGACCGCGCCAGACCCAGAACAACCGAATGCGCAGATCGCGCCAGACCCAGAACAACAACGAACGCGCAGACCGCGCCTATAATTATACCCCCCTATTTAGAGGGGGGCGCCTCCTTGCGACCCTCCCTCTCTCACTGGCTGGTTTTGGCGTGCAAAATCGCTCTTCGTCTCACTCACTGGCCAAAACGGGCGGCAAGCTCCTTGATTGGCCCGGGGGCATGATGACGTCACGCAGAGCCCTTTCCTCCTGTCGCGGGATC
>CM068964.1:34662722-34676978 GCA_035128595.1 Eptatretus atami
GGCGACGGTCACCTCACTTGTTGCACGCTGATTGTTCGAGGGCCGCCGCGCAGCTCCTCCTTGAACTCCGCCCACCATGACGTCGGCCAGAGCGAGGTGACGGAAGCGAAGTGAAGGTGAGGTTGATGCGGTGTGGTCGGCGTTGATGTTGGTGGAAAAATAAACGAAAAGGGGGGGGGGGCGGGGGGGGGGGGGGGGGGGGGGGGGGGGGGGGGGTGATACGTGCTGTAGCATTATTTAATTCTCTTTTCTTCATTGTTTTCTACTGGCCGCCACATAACAACAGTAGGAATAAAATAAATTAGAAATGCAACAGAGCGTCAGATTTATCGGACTACTCTAGACAATTGTGTTCACAAGCGCTGTGTCTGCACACAAGTTTTCATCGCGTGGGGTGGGTTAGTTAAATTTGGGGTATTCCGGACAGCGAGGATTGGCTTCGTTTTATGCGCGGAGAGATACCGGCCGATGACGATGCGCTGGCCTTATTGCGATTATTCGCTCGGAGCAACATGTCTCGCGCACTGCGCTGGTCACGTCACCTCACTAAAATATTCTGATATCGAGCAGTATGCAAGTCGAATTACATTATGAATACGAATAGGATTAGTCGAAACCAGTTGTATGCCAAGTCTTCCTTCGATGTCTCCGATCATCATTAACGCGGGAATTTCATCGCCAGTTTCCTCTGGCTTGTCCTGCTTCGGGCCGAACTGGTAAGGCCGTTATTTCATTTCCACTGCCTGAACTTCACCTTCGCGACTACGTTATCCAACAATTCTCCATTGTGATTTCAGAACCAAAATCTTCATTTCTCTCACACTCACTGTCGCTACCAGACAAATCAAAGTCAATGTCATTCCATTATTTTCAAAACCAAAAATGTTTTGATTTTTTTTAAAGCAGAAATGAACGAAGCGTTTGGAGTCGACCCAATCCAATGTGGGGAAAACACAAGGGAAGGCCAATACAATCACGTAGGACCACCCATCCCAAGTAATTTACGTGCAGCCTTGTTGTTCTGAGATTGACGTCATGTGGGTTACGCCTCTTCCAGTGGATATTCGCAGAATTTTTAAGGGGCGTTCCCGAAGAGGTTTGTTTTTTAATTTGACATTTGACAGAACGAGTATTGTGAAAAAAACATTGTCAGATCAGAAATCACGATGGAAAACTCCAATGGACATATATATATATATATATTATATATAATTATTATATGCAATTTCAGTACTTTGGAGTTGTCATGGACCTTTAAGGTAAAGCCCTTTGCTGTTTTCAAACCCTTCCCAGAGTTGCTCCACAGTTGCAAAGACATGTTCACAAATAGAACACACATGAGGAATCCCAATGCTACACACCCCCTTTCAGCTGCCAGACCGGTTTCATTGCTTGTGGCGTGAATTCGGATCAGCGACAGCCGCAGACAAAGAAATGCATACCAAGAGGCCCCCAAGCATGTACCATGTTGCAAATATGAAAAACCAGTCAATATATAAATAATAAAAAGAAAGACCCATCCCATCTCTCTCGAAAGGGCTTAACCTTTGGTAGCCTTTCTTTCATTGCTTTTTACACAGCTTTTTCAGCGAGAAAGCATGGGAGAAGCCGATATTATTTATATAAGCCTAGCCAGCTGGGTTTCATTGATTAGGTGAGAGCTGATTGGTTATTCCCTTCATTCACAAAAGAAGATGTGGGTGGGTCTTGTCTTTCTTTATCTTAATACATATATAGTTTTTATATAATATATAGAATATATATTCATACAAATATAGATTTTATTATTTCATACATAACATATATTTAATATTTCATACAAATATATATATATATATATATTATATATTATAATATATATATAAATACATACATATACCACCACACACACACACCACACACACCCACACAGTATATTTGAAGGTTTTCAAAATTACTATAACTTACAAAAGGGTCAATAAGAACAACTTTACCCCACACTGTCTGAGGAAACAATGACATGGGCAGGGTCTACGAGCAACAAATTTGATTGGTCGTTGATGACGTATAAATGTTGTGATATTTTGTCCAAGTACTGGCTAAACGAAGGGTTTGAAAGCGATAAAAGGTGCATTTTGTGTTCTTGCAGTGTTCAAGTGTATAATTCAATTGAAATAAAAATAAAAATAAAGATTTTAAGGGTCGTAGGAGGAAAAAAAAAAGTGGTCAGAAGTTTTGCCGCCATTGAATGCAGCGTCTTTTACACCATTCTTGTTCAACACATTACATTAGTTATTCGTGCTGTTGTTTGTGTCCCTTTATTGACATCTTAAAAAAGTAAGTTTCACTGTTTGGAATTATTTTCAAAAATTTTGTTTGACTGCCAGACAGGCATACAAAGTAAAATTAATTCTTCTTCACTCCTCTCTGCGCATGTGCAATCGGGAACGCAATTGCAGTTATTTTTTCACCAAACACCAACTACTACAAAGACGTGGATCTTATAATTGAGACTTGTTTGAGGCACATCCCACTCAATAACTGTCCACTTTCACGACGACCAAAGAAATAATATGTCTTCTTCTTTGTTAAAGCCTTAATATGACAGCGTAACACATCCAAAAGGTTTCTACGAACCATACTTACATTACAAGGCACGCAAAAATAATGTACGAGGCCGATAGCTCGAAATAAAGAAACATTTATGATTTTTATTACTAGTACATGTACTTTATTACTGAGGGCTGAGTCAAAAAAGTATCTGTAAGAAATTTTTATTTAAATAAGTTAACTACAATTGAGCAATGTAGCAAGAGCATCATTTTTCCACATCGTCCCCCTCATTTCAGCCACAACTATTCCATCGCGTTCACAAGCTTCTGTATTCCCTTCAAAACAAAGACATGTTTTGTTGAATGAGTGAGCCACGCATGCAGCACTCCTTTACTTGTTGGTCACTGACAAAGTGGCAGCCTCTTATAGCGTTCCGGGTGCGACCAAACAGGTGAAAGTCCGAAGGGGCCAGATCAGGACTGGAGGGAGGATGGCTCCAACACTCTTACGTTTCAATTGCTGGAGGGTTTCCACAGGATGGGTGGCAGTGTGTGGACGGGCCATTGTCATGCAACAACGCAACACCTTTTGACAGTAAGCCCTTGGCATTTCCATCGCTACTGGTTTCAAACTTGGTGCCCGGGAACATTTCACAATAACGGGATACTGTTTACCGTTGTGCCCCCCTCTTGATAGTTTTCCAAAATTGGGTCTTGTGAGTCCCAGAAAAGTTGTAACATCACATTTTCCACCGATGGTTGAACTTTTGAACTTATTTTTGACTGTGATGTCAGATGTTTCCACCTCCATACCTCTGCATTTGCTCTCTGGCTCGTAATGCGTGGATCCACGTCTCGTCTCCAGCTGACATACACTAAAAAAGCATTCCTTCAGATGGAACGGGTGGCAAAAGCTTTGGCCAGATTGTCACACGGTTGCACTGGCTCTATCTGTTCGCCTGAATTGTTTAGGAAGCTCATCTTGCAGAAATTTAATTAAGTCCAGAGGTCAGTTGTTGATTTCATGTGCAGAACCCACGACCGATGTTCAGGAGTGCCTATGTGCCACTTCGTCAATAGGGAAACGTCGGTATCCATAATCATGGCGCGTGGACTCGTTCAACGTTTTCTTCGTGTGCTGGGAGGGTGGATGGGCATCCCAGATCATTCGTCATCAAAGAACTTGTGCGACCGTTTTTGAACATGCGTTATCCAATCATCACTCCGCGCGCGTTAAAGCACTGTTCCCATATTGTGATGAAAGTCATTGGGATGGATTTCTGCCCCGATACACCTTCAGCCCACAAAAAGCGTACTTCACTACCGCTGCTCTTCTTTGGTGCAACGCGGACAGCGGGAGCGGTCATTTTAACTCCCTTAAGACAACTACTGTTTGCTCAAGTTTGAAAACTGCTTCACAATGGGTTGCAGAAGGTTTGTGCTTGCTTACCTCCAAGTACAAAATCACTTGTCGTCCAACACAACACAATTTTTTTAATAAATCATTCGGATACTTTTTGGACTCACCCTCGTTATGTTTGAAAAATAAGAAAATGTTGACATGTTTTGGACTTCTTTTTTTGTATGCATGTCAAGGCTTGTGAAAGAGTTAGAACACAGAACAGATCAGGATGCAAACATAACAAAAGGAACAGCATAAAGAGGAGGGGGAAATTCCAAAAGCAGGGCCGAGGGAGAAAATAGACGGAGACGAGCAACAACGGGTGTGGGTTATGATGAGCGGGTGGGGAAAATGCAAGAGGTGGACAAGATGGAGTGCAGGAACAACATTTGGGGGAGTGTGGTGGTTTTGGAAGGGGGATGATCTGCGATTGTTGTGTGAACAGCTGTCTTGAGACCTGAGGGAAGAATGCGATGAAGAGAATGTGGAAATGGTTACAACAGGTGGGAAAGCAGGATACAAGACTGGCACAGGAATTTGGAATTTGGCCAAAGTGCTGCCATTGGCCCGCCTACTCTTTCATGAAGGACACAGTGAGATTGTTAACGTTTTAACGTCCACTAACTAATGCTGGCATGTGGTATGCCAGTTAACATCCATCCAAAGGATGGCACACATATTGATGTCTTTCTTGCCTTGCTGGCGAAACACTGAGATGACAATCTGTAGCTAGTTCGGGATTTGAACCCAGGCGAGACAAATCAGAGGCAAGTGTGTGTACTCCTGGTTTTTCTCCTGCCACTATAAATGCCATCCCAGAAAAAAAAATAACCCCAATGATTGCAAAGAAACTTTATTTTAATAAATTAATCTGTGATACGAAACACAATCGATTGGACAATATATTGTTACAGCACGGGTTTCGGGATCTAGTACGAGGGGGAGTGCCTTCGGTTCCTCTCCGGGCTTCCGGACCCGAGGCTACCGAGCACAGGAACTCTGTGCTCCGGTGAGCCGGGAACAGCCAATTAGTTTGACCACATGGCCAGGGTCCCCCTCTAATTACTGTTTACCCGGGGGGTCACGTGATTTCCAGCCGGAAAGTGCCCTCAATTATGCACTGATCTTATCTTATCTTCCGATCTTAATGGGATGCAAGCTGAAGCGAAAACTGCCAGTGCACACCGGACAGCTAGACTGGGGCCAATTAGTTGGGGAATTAAAATCCCCAGGCTAACATTAGGTCCTGATAGTGCGAGGCCAATGAAGGAAAAGACACATCAAGCAGATCGGAAAGCATAATCAACAAGCGGGGGATTATTTACAAGAGAGGGCTGGAGACATACGGTGAGTTTCAAAGAATCAAAAATGGACAAGGGATTTTGATAAATCACAGGGGCAGAAAGCAGAACTATCCCAATATATATATATATATATATATAATATATATATATATATATATATATATAACATATTATACATATATCTTAATATCTTAAACATGTTATCATCCAAACACATTACAATTACAAGGGTGCCCATCTGAATCATCCTGCGAAGCGTAGAGGATAAAGCAAGAGAGATAGAAGCAGTGCTAGTTGGTGCGGGCCTCTTTAGCTCACTGAGCGGGGCTGATGTGAGCCTGCTCTGCCCATCACTGAGGAGGTGGTGAAAAGGAAGAAGAAACTGGTTGGTGTTAAAGTATAATTGAAGAGGGCGAGGAGGAAAATGGAAAGAGTTGTTTATCAATGAGGCGCTCTGAAAAGAATGGTTTGTTGGCGTACTTGTTTATGACTCCTAGTGCATCCAAAGCAGACGATTAGAAGAGAGAAAAGAATGTGTGAGGTGTTACTGGCCTTGGCCTTAATGAATACGCCATGCACAGTGCCTGAATCGCTCGCATCGCCAGCGCTCCGTCCGCAAAGTCCGTTCCACAGCTCCAGCTCCATTCCAACAGCTCCGACCCGCCCCTTTCACAGTGTACTACCGAACAGGCCAACGAGCATCCTCTCCAGGTCTGGAATACATGCTTAAAGAGCTGCTTGGTGGGGGTGAGCTTTAGTGCGGTCAAGAGTCACTAGGCATGGTTACCGTGATTTGCAGAGCACCCATTGGTGCACACCCCAATCTCTCCAGTGCTGGCGCCGCCCACCGAGCTCAGTGCATGAAAAGCCGTCATTACCTCCTGGGCAGCCCACGCAGCGGAGCTTCTGCACTGAACATGGAGCTGCTCTTTTCTGAGCGTGAATGTGCGATGGAAGCCTAATTGGCCATGACAAGCAAGCGGACGTCAGGGCTATTCCCAAGGTGCTAATGGGGCATGAACACACATTTGTGCTTCGTCGCTATCGATTTCATCAAATTAGCCATGATACGCTCCAGGGCATAGTGAGGACAAAGCATCGGATCAGAGATCTGTATTAGTGGCCGGGAATAGACGCGCACGTCGAGTCCGCAATCAAGGCTTGCATTACATGCCAGCAGCGCGACAAGACAGCTGTGCACATGCATCACCACTACAGCCGGTTCTTATCCAATGCCGATTGGAGAAATTGGCAATCGACATAGTGGGGCCCTCGACTCTGCGCCACTGGATTTGTCGTTTCGCTATCACTCTCAATGATTACTTTAGCAAATGGCCAGAAATTGCCTTCCTCTCCCAGGTCACTCCCTACAGTGATCAAGTTCCTGTCAACAGTCTTGTAGCACAGAAGGTAACCCAAAAGAGTTGATATCTGACAATGGTTCACAATTCACATCTCGGAATTTGAAACCTTTCTGAAGAGACAGAGACATTACCACAGGAAGTCAGCAGTGTCCTACCCACAAGTGAATGGGAAAATTGAGCGATTCAATAGAAGCTTAAAGGAAAGCTTGCTCATTGTAACATTGAGAGGGAAGCTGGAAAACAATTTACAATGGACTTTCTTCAAACATACTGGGCAATTCGACATACCACAACACACATCACCTGCTGAACTGCTTCATGGGAGAGAGATGCACACCAAGCTACTGTATCTGGTTTGCAGATGCCAAAGCCAACACACCGTCACACAAAGACACGGCGCTCAAAGTACAAGAGAAGCAGAACAAGCAAAAGGTGTACACCGACAAATGCCTGGAGCAAAGGATGTAAACTTTGAATGTGTTCCTCCGTCCGAGTGAGGAAACCTGGCATCCTCCGAAAAGGACAATCCAAATTTCAGCGCCTCTCCAAGTTATGGATCAAAGAGGATCTCACACTTACAAACTGTCCAATGGACGGATCTGGAATGCATTTCATTTAGCATCTGCCTGTCAAAGGAATGCAAAAGATGATGCGGAGCTACCACTCCTTCCTGACATCACCGCACCACCAGTGTAAGACACATCAGAATCTGTGCCGGTTTGGCCGGGATGCAAATGCGATCGTTTCCTCTGTTTTGTCAGCATGAATTTGCTTCAGGACCGCTCCAAGGTCATAATCGGTGGCGTCAGTTGTCACAATGGTGTGTAGCTCTGGATCAAAGAGAGCGAGAGCTGGATGACTTGACAAGCGTCCAAGTCCTTTAACCGAATTGAAACTTTGCTCTCTGTAACTGACCAGAAGAAGGTGGATGATCCCCACAGTAATTCTCTCAGGGGTTCAATGACTGATGCATAGTTAGGATTAACTTCGCATACCATGATGTGAGCCCAGAAAGAGCGCAAGCTCTGCACATCCTTCGTGGGGTGCTTCTGACACCCAACAACATGAGCAGGGTCAGGTTTCAGTCCTATGTTGACACTACATGTCCTACAATGACAGTTCTGTCTGTCTGAAGTGGCATTTTTAAAGTTCAGTTTTAGTCCAGCAGCATCGATGCACTGGAGCACCACTTTGAGGTGTTTAACATGTGCTTCGGGAGTCCCTCCATAAACGATTACATCGTCAAGGTAACACCGAGCTCCGGGTTGTGTTTTTTTAAAATTGCAGATATCATCCTCTGAAAACAGCTTGGTGCTGAAGCAAGCCCGTAAGGGATTTGTTTGTAGTAAAACAGTCCCTCATGTGTAATGAAGGCAATTCGGTCCCTGCTGTTCTCATGCAGTACAACCTTGTGGTGTGTACTTACAGATCCAATGTGGAGAAAAGTGTGCCGCCTCGCAGCTCCGCAAACATTTCCTTCAAATGCGGAAGAGGATATCTATCAATCACCACCGCTTTATTTGGTTCTCTTAAATCCACGCACAGATGAATCCATCTGTAACACTTGCTGACGGGTTTGATTGCAATACTTTGGGTGGGAGAAGTGATCGACCATTCAGTAGTTGCATGTCAGTGTAGCAACCTGGTCTCTGCCCAGAATGGCAGTGCCGCTCCACTATATAAAATTCAGCAGGGCACAGTAATTCTTGAAAGTCACATCGGCATGCAGGCAACCACACTCAGGTATCGGATTTCTAAGGTAACTAACCAGTGACACAGTATATTGAAACATTGTAGATAGACGGATTTGGGAAGTATTGATACTGCCGAGCCTGTATCAGCATTAGTTCAATGTCCATCGGCTCTCCCCGGCAGCAGTAACTTGTACAATGCGCATTATCTTATCAGCATCTCGAGCCCTATTGCCTACACTCAACACATTCACGTCAGAGACAATCACTTCGTGAACCTGTTTGAAGCCCCGGAATACTTTATCAAAGTGTCCTCTCTTTTTGCAGTTGTTGCACTGGGCATCCTTTGCTGGGCATCCATAGTAGTTGGCTGTGCGATTTACTGATCCACCTCTATAACACATTTTCCTTTGAGCCGGTTGAGATCGCTCATCTGACGTGCCCTCTCACAGCGAGTCTAAACGGTCTCTTGCTGCTCTGGAATCCTGTGTCTGAACAGGGTGTATGGCCTGGATGTCGCTGGCAGTGCCTTGGCCGATGATCTGAGCTTCCGCCATTGCTGACTCAATCTGTCTAACCATGGTTGTAGCTTTCTGTAACGTCAGTTCCATTTCTAGCAGTAAACGTTCTCTAATGCGAGGTGAGTTTGTTTTCTCGACGAGCTGGTCCCGGATCATCTCGTCTGACAGCTCTCCAAACTCGCATGGTGATGACCATCTCCCTTAATGAAGCAATATATTGCTCCGTAGACTCGCCATTTTTCTGACCATGTGGACGAAATTTATATCGTTGCACCGCGACATTAACTCTTTGGACAAAAAAGTACCTCAAGGCCATAAGTGCAGCTGGTAGCTATTATCAGCTACCGTTAGTGTGTAGAAGAGTTTCTGACCTTCTTTGCCGAAGCAATGTATCAAAAGTGTGGCGCTTTCGGGCATCAGCGAGTTCATTCTTCTGCACGCCAGTACGTAGTTTTCAAAGACACGAGTCCAGGCCATAAAAAGCATTGGAGGCTCACCCGGATTTTGCAGAAAAGGTTTCGGTGGATTCAAGTTCAATCCCATCTTCGCGCCAGTTGTCGTATTGTAAAGTATTCCAAGAATGAGGAATCCAACATTCTCCAACGGTTTTATTTAACCGAACATCGGAAAGTACCAACCAGGCTGCCTCTGGCTGTGTTTGCATGGTGATTGTGGTTGAGGTGTTGGTAGAGGCTGCGTGGTGGTTCATACTGTAGTTGAGCAAGGGAGAATGTGCGTAGTGAGCTTGTATAATGTTTTAATAATGTGGAGTGATAATATAAATGTGTGGTCATTGTAGTGTTTGTAGGAAAAGTGTGGTGGAGGTTAAAGTAATGTAGCAGTTCAATCCTGCCACATGATTCAAACCTGGTTTTTGGCACACGTATGCAAATTAGCTGGCACAGGTGGTGTGCGTTCACAGCGCTCATGCCTGCTTGTGACTGACTATCCATAATGAAAGGGGAGAAAAATGGGGGAAAAATCTTGCTGAGCCCGCACAACACATGATTACCCATAAAACCCACTACACAAAAGTGGAGACTATCTGCACATGTACTAAGGAAATAACGAACTTGGGAACCTGAATGTTGTATGCCATTGCCTGGGGATTGATGGTTTTGCAGAACTGTCACAAATATTAGTATCTGGTCTATATGGTATGTGTGAACCCATGAAGGCATCAAATCGATGGTATTCTGTACGACAGACAGCCTGATGCAGATTTATATGCAGGTCTTGCATATTTTTCTTGGCAGATTGGTTTTTCCCCAATTTCCCAGGTATATTCGATCGTGTTCAATGTCAGGACTCTTTGGTGCCCAGGGAAGAAGTTGCAACCAATTTCCTCGCTTCCAGGCACAGGTGGTTCTGGATGTATGACAGGTGGCACCATCTTCCTGCAGTAAATGTGTTCCTTACTGGAAATCACCTAACTGGTATACAAGAACCTCTTAGCAAGGCACTTTTCAGAACTTATGGAACACATTCACTGCAGTAAGATTGCACTGCATGTCATGCATCGAAAGCCATCATATCTGGAAGAGATGGAATTGGCTGCAGCTTCTTCCCTGGGCACCACAGTCCTGATACGAACGCCATCCACCACACTTGGGACCATCTATCGGGAAGTGTGGAAAAATCAATCTCTGCCAAGTAATGCGCAAGAGCTGCAACAAAATCTGGATCAGGTTGTCATACAGAATATCATTGATTTGATGCCTTCTCTAGTGCAAGCAACTTATGTCGTTTGATGTCAAAGGCCATGCTAACAGATACTAAATATGTTATCCATTTGATTGTGTTCATATTGCACATTGAAACATATAGCCTGGTGTTGGCCTAGTGGTTAGGGTGGCTGGGTTGGGATCTTAGGGTCATGAGGTCAAGCCCTGTTAGCTGCTGAATTAACACCAGGTGGGGTTAACTCAACCTGTCATCCTTCCAAGGTTGGTGAAATGAGTACCAGTGCACTGGTATAGGGGCACAGCATCAATGGCATAGTTGTTTCCCAACGAAATGATAGCTACCTGGCAGCCAAGCTGCCAAGGCAAGAAGAGGAATATTAAAACAGATTTACTTACAATCACGCATGTTCATTTTATGCTGGAAAGGTGCAGTGTCTTTCCTGCAGAATACTTTTGTGAATGTTCAATCGTCCTGAATAAGAATGCAATAAGGTACATGACATCCCATCAATCCCTGATTGAAACTTAAATGTGAAAATTGTCATCGTGCTGCTGAACAAAAATATCATAGAAATACTGGAATGTGATTGTAGAATTGATGACATGGAGGTGAAGAGAGTGCTTTATTGAAGTGAAACAAGAGAAGGATGTGTGGAGAATATCAAGTGTACATCGGTTTGCACAACCTTAGACATTATGCAGATGTTACCATTATTGATCTGTGATTTTAATGACCACACATAGCTGTCACTTCGCTCCATTGTTCCCTGCATATTGACCACCATTTTGGAATGACTCAGGAAGATAAAATGCTTAGTGCCAATTATTTCAAGTGTTTTGTTCCGTGAAACACAGCGCCACAACACAGGTTCAGGATGGCCTTTGAACCCGAACAAGGAGTGATATAAACGCTAGGTGAAGTTGTGCCATCGGTGACACCACCAGGTGGTTGTCATTCAGCTACCTTGATACCGCTCACAGTAATCGGAAAAGTTACCTTGATTGAAATTTATTTCATTTCTTACAATAACTCGAATCATTGTCTCAAGTGATTCACATCCAAAGATCTCGAGGGGGTTTGTGCTTAACTTCTGATTTCATCAAGGCATACTCAATCAAAAAAACCGTGATGGCTATTTCGGAAACATTCATGACCGACGATGCTCTTGAAGTACTAAAACATTCAAACACACGATTCCAATCTCAATTATTGGTCTTGAAATTAACTTGGATGATGTTTATATAGTTTTGCCACTGGTTTATATGTAATGTAGTTCCAATCTGATGAACCCCATAGGTTATGATTTCTAAGTTAACTGTGGAAGTGAGGTAGAAGTTGCTTAATTTATTATTTGTACTGTGTAGTTTTTATATACAATATATTATTGTGGGCCAGGGGTTGGGTGAGAAGACCACCGGGGGGGAGCTATCTCGGGTTCCCACCAGACTCCCCGGAATTGCAAGCCATCACACACGGATAATTCGTGTGACACGGCGGGTCGCTAACAACCGTGAATGCCAATAACTCAACCACGTCCTCCGCCAATAGGGTCCTCCATCTAGTATCGGGTTACCTAAAAATAACCACGTGATCTAATTACCGGGGACACACCATCGGTACGCCTTGTCCGAACTGGATCCTTTACCGGATCAATGCAGCTGAGCGACACTGCCAAGGACGTACTGGCTAAAAGGAATGGATCGTTGGGAATAAAGTCCCGGCTAAGTTAGGATATGGGCCATGCTGGATCAATGAAAGGAAGACAAAAACGAGCTGGGAACATTTCTACAAGGATTTATTACAGGCAGGCGAGGAAAGATATGTGGCACAGTGAATGTTGTTTATTGTTGTCTGCAGCAGGGAGAGCAATAAAAGTGAAAGGTGCGGCAATATACAAGCAAACTTACAAAAGCAGACACAGAGCGAGGTTATCCCTATATGTTGCGGGCCTGGGCGTCGGCCGCGAGCACAACCGCTAGATGGAGCTGCAGAGTCGGCTCGACCATCGCCCAGAATTTAGATCGTACTTCTTCGGAGAAGTCCGAAGAGTACGGGTCCCTTATTGGACGCAAGTTCGCCAATAGACAGACCATGGGGGTAGGCTCGATTGCCAATTTCAATTTACCTAAATACCCATGTGGTCCAAACTACCGGGGAAATTCACCCTCGACGGAACCCATACGGAACGAGCCGCTTAGTGTACTCGAACCGTGTGCGACCGAGCGGTTTGATCGCCAAGGTCCGTCGGTCCGAAATATCCCGTTACAACGGCAACGGCCTGGCTAATTTCGAAAACACACGCAGCACGCTAGGTCAATGAAGGAAAAGACACGAACGGCTGAAACATTTAACAATCGGGGTGTTTATTTACAATGGGGAAATGGGGGGAGCACATAAGGGCAGAGTTAAACCGAATATTAATAAATGCACGTATATACAAGCAAAAAGCACATACCTTCACTTATACCATTCACTACTTATCTGACTGGCGCCACGAACACACACACGCACACACCCAAAATGATCGGACCAAATGGTCTTTATTGAGGCCTATCTCGACCTGTCCGCCTCGTGCGGTCTTCAAGGACCAGGTCCTCGGGGCAGAACTGGACCCCCAACACGATCCGGACGATCCATGCGAACAAAAGTTGGCAGGGCGAAGGCTGGCGGGAGAAGACTCTCCATGGCACCGACCACTCCGTGCGCAGACACTTTAGAACTCAATCGCCCTGCGCGCAGATGTTCACACTTCTTGCCAGAACCAGAACCAGAAACCATGCACGCACTTCTTGCCAGGACCAGAACGACGACGAATGTGCAGACCGCGCCAGACCCAGAACAACCGAACGCGCAGACCGCGCCAGACCCAGAACAACCGAATGCGCAGATCGCGCCAGACCCAGAACAACAACGAACGCGCAGACCGCGCCTATAATTATACCCCCCATATTAGAGGGGGGCGCCTCCTTGCGACCCTCCCTCTCTCACTGGCTGGTTTTGGCGTGCAAAATCGCTCTTCGTCTCACTCACTGGCCAAAACGGCGGCAAGCTCCTTGATTGGCCCGGGGCATGATGACGTCACGCAGAGCCCTTCCTCCTGTCGCGGGATCTGATTGGCCGGGCGACGGTCACCTCACTTGTTGCACGCTGATTGTTCGAGGGCCGCCGCCGCAGCTCCTCCTTGAACTCCGCCCACCATGACGTCGGCCAGAGCGAGGTGACGAAGCGAAGTGAAGGTGAGGTTGATGCGGTGTGGTCGGCGTTGATGTTGGTGGAAAATAAACGAAAAGAAAACCTGACTATAAAAATAACTCCACAGGCAGGAACATTAATTACCCATTAGACCAGGGACGGGAACGCCTGCGTACTGGCAACACGTACTTACCGATATAACTGATCTATAGGACCTGTATGTTGTGTGCTCATGGCTTCCAGATTCGCAACAATATAATTATTGTACACTCTTAACTTAAGCGAGGACAGGCGTCAGGACACACCACACACACACACACACAACCCGATGAAGAGGAGTTGATGAGAGAAAAAGGAGAGCAGATGAAGGCTAACGGTCTCTCAATACCTTGCACGATTGCCCGATCACGCCACCAATACGTTTTGGGGGGATGCTCCTCCCTGACAGCTGACGCGTCGTCTCTTGCTCGTGGCACTTTGTGTAGCTATCGGTCCAGAGAATGAGACGCAACCGTCGAGCGTGAAGGGAGGGACTTGGGTGGAGTCAGAAGCCAATGGGTGGAGA
>CM068964.1:34677003-34693602 GCA_035128595.1 Eptatretus atami
AGAGAGAGAGAGGCGGAGTCCGAAACAAGTGGGTGGAGAGAGATGCTGAAGCGGTGAAGAATGCGGAATCAGCAGGTAGATTGGTAAAGAAGGGCGGAGCCAGCAGGCGAATGGGTAGGTTGTCGATCCTAAGCCAGACAGAACGAGTCGACAGGAATGAAGAAAGTAACGATGGGCAGGAACGATGCTTGAACGACTCATGAATGGCTACGACTCTCCCACCACCCCGCGACCCATCCTTTTATAGATCCGGAAGTGTGGGGTGGGGGCGATGGCCTGAAGCAATGTGTCGTCACCCGAATCGGGCTTTCTGGTTGGGCCCCGGTCAGCACATGGGCCGGCCGCCATGACCGGAAGCGGCTCCACTTCACTTCCGGCCAGATGGTTCCAAGCTGCGGAATTGTCTCGCTCCGAGCACCGTGACATGAATTGCCTTGCACCGAACTCCGTGCCGTTCCCCGGCAACCCGCGGTTGGTGTTGGTCAATGTGCCTGCTCCATGGTGCACCACGCAGCCAGAGCGATCCGACCGCATAGCATGCCTCTGCCTGGTCGACAGTTGACGGGACGGAGGTGCGGGAGGCGGAGGTGCGGAGTATGTCTGCCGTCCACGGGAGACATTTGTTGCCGTCGTGGTGAGCGATGACCGACGGTAAGATGTTATTGTAACCCCATGCGCAGACCCGACAAAAGATGTGTGTTATTCGTGCCTCGTTCTGCACGATGATAAAGTATCACGGCTGCGCACGAGTCCACCATTGTACATGTGGTCAGCGCGCGGGTCCGCCATTAAGCACGTCGCCATTTATCAAAAGCGGTCGTGTGCACGGTGCCAGCCCTGATCTGTGTCAGGGAATTGGGGGGAAAAGTTGGATATAATTATGTATGTAAGGTTGAGTTGAAGAAGAAGATAGGTATAATTATTAAATGGAGAAATGGGGGAAAAAGTGTGTGCCGAGTGTGTACTGAAAGTTGCCAGCATTTATGGTGCCGTTTCTTCCATCTCCTCGGTACGTGTTCCGTGCAGCGTGGGCGTCGCGTTGGGTGCGCTTTCTGTCCAGTGGGTGGAAATTACCGCTGCACGTGCGTTTGGCAGGCTGTGATTTCTGCAGAGGGGTGTCTGGCGTAATGCCTGCTTGACCTTCGCTGAGGACCCATCTCACAGTGAAGGGTGCACTTGGCTGGGATTTACCTCAGGAATAAGAATTTAAAAAGAATAGGAATGAGTGCAGAGATTTAATCAGACCTATCTATGAGATTTACACGAAGCACTGTCCCGTTGTCCCGCTAGACAAGAACGAAAAGACGATCTGAACGTACATTAATGACATAACTGTCTAGGGACCGCTGTATGTTGGTTGCTATTGCTTTGGAGGGATGCTGTCCAGAGAACCGCAACAATTTTATATATATATATTATATATTTATAATTATATTATTATAATATATTTATTATATAAATATATATATTATATATTCGGGCCCCAAGTCACGTGGTTTAGTATTGGTGTTCACGGTCGGTGAGCAACCCGCCGCGTAACGGAATTATCCATGTGCGATGGCTAGTGATTCTGGGGAGTCTGGTGGGCACCCGAGATAGCTTCCCCCCCCTAGTGGTCTTCTCACCCTATCCCGGCCGGAACAGTATATATATATATATATATATATATATATATATATATATATTATATATATATATACTAGACGCTGGAGCTATTTTCAAGGTTGCATCAAAGTCACATTTCTTTGCAGGTGGGGGGGGGGGACCCGTTGGGTTCCCGTTGTGACAGTGGTTGATGAAAATATCATTTCAAGAAAAAACAAAAGATAGCTCCAGCGAACTATTCCGCTGAGGTTGTTGCATTGATCAATTCTCCCGGAGTACTTCACTGAATCGGGAATTGATGTTTTTAATAATTTTTTTCGTTGCCCGATTTGAACGAAACTTGATGCTGCACACCACAGACGAATGTTGAGTAAGGTGGCCCTAAAATTTTTGTGCTATCGTGTACCGTTTTGGCTGTATTTCGGGAACATACATACATATACATACATATATATATATATATACTTACAAGATGAGAATTTTAGTTATAATATATATATATATATATACGTGTGTGTGTGTGTGTGTGTATATTTTATTATATATATTATATATATATATATATATATAATATATATAATATATATATATATATATATATATATATATATAGGCCCATCTCTTGAAAGACCTTTGGGGTGTTCATAACAGCCAAGAAACTTTTCAAGGCTATTACCAAAGGACAGATATCCATCTGCTCAGGATTACTGGATGTTAATATGTATGCACTTGTGGCATCTTTAACACCTGCCATACTCAAGTGCTGGCAGACAGGATACCCAGCTGAACCCCATCGAATGGACGGCACGCACATTGATGCCTCGCCCTGCCTGTGAAACACCAGGATGACAGTTTATAGCTGGGTCAAGAATCAAACCCAGTCTAGACAGCTCAAAAGCAAGTGTGAATATCTCTAAACTATCCTGCCAGCCCATTATATATGTAGGTATATATATATATTATTATTAATATATATATATATATATATTGTTACGGCTGTGGAAATTCGCAAACCACCATTCAGGACCCGTAGGTGAGATATCTCTAAGTACATGTGTAGTTAGCCCCAAACCCGTTGTTTAGAGGGAATTTATGTGATTATTCGGGCTGCGACGCTTTGAGATAGCCGTTTTTCTGTTCTATCTTTATTTTGAACCAACCACGTCTCAACCGCAACCACCTTAACCACCACGCCAGCCATCGTCACAACCTGACCACGCTCCAACCCTCAGACAACAACAACAACGCCAACGCCACGACCCACCTTCACAACTCGCTCCCACATCATCGCATATGCCATTCCCAAACGGCACCATGACCATCAAAGCACCACCAAAAACCCTCCACCACCTCACCTCTCTCCTTCTACGGCCATTCCCGCAGCACTGTGAACACTGAGCGTCGGGCTGTCCTGGGCTCGTTCAGCATACGCACCGAGCCGCGGTGCAAATAGCGGCCTTTCCGAGGGAGAATTCGGATCAGGAATCTACACGCCCACTTCTGATCCGTCCAATTAGCAAGCGCGGGGCGCTTGGCCCCGCCTCCAGGCGCGTCTGTGTGGAATCGAGATATGCAAATTCTAGGATCAGGGGAGATTCACGCCCCTTTTCCTCCGTCCAATCGGCGAGCGTGGCTCCGCCCCCGAGGTGTCCTGATCCGGGAATTTGCATACTGTTTTCTCCTGCGGCCTATAAAACGGCGGGCGCAAGGCGAATCGTGGCAGTCAAGTCGGGTCTGGAGAGCCGAGTGGAGCCCGAAGTTTTGGGGCAGTCAGTCGGGTCTGGAGAGCCGAGTGGAGCCCGAATTTTTGGGGCAGTCAAGTCGGGTCTGGAGAGCCGAGTGGAGCCCGAAGTTTTGGGGCAGTCAAGTCGGGTTGGAGAGCGGAGTCGAGTCGGGTGGCGAAGGCATCGAGGTGTTTCTGCAGTCGGCTGAGGAGAATTGGGGGAAGAGGCCAAGGAGCTCGGGTCCGAGGCAGGGAAGAGGCGGTCGGCGACGAGGTCGCGGTGGGATCGCTCGTCGCAGGACCCAAGCCAGCCAGCCATTCTCTCCCCAGGGCATCACAATTTCTCCCCTTTTCCCCCGCGCTGAGAAGTGCAAAAAGGGGCCCCGTTCCCACCCCACTCCAAGCGGTGCCAACGAAACCCGCGAAGGAGCACGAAGTCGGGGCACCGCCGCGCCCCACATTTGCGGCTCGTCACGAGGACGGGGTAGGACCCCCGGTCTTGCGGGCCTGGCCGCTCCTTCAGGTCACGCGCACATATTGGCCCACGGGGCCCGTCTTCCCCTTGTCTTTGAGGGTGGCCTTTTCTTTTGCTTTCGAATGAATGTTGTTGGCGCCGTCTGTGAAGTAAAACTGTGTAAGTGTTGCCGGTTGTTCGCGTATTCGGTAGTGCTCTGCATTGTTGTTTTTGTTTTAATGATATATGTGCATTCTGACTGTTTGACTGTATATGTGCGCTTTTCGTGGCCGGGTAAAGTGGCTTTGTGTTGAACTGTTTTCCCGTTTCGCTTCGTCTTTTCTTTAATTGAATCTCCATCCTGCTTCATGTAAAGGGTTCGTAGTGGCTTAATACGCCCGATAATTAATCGGAACCGTCGAGGCCGACGATAACACCGCTCGGTTATCCCGATGTACGGAACGGGCCGCCCAAGCGGCTCGCGTCCGGAGTCGACCTGCGGCGAGGTGCGATCGCCCGGTTTACCATCCGCGTGGGTACTTAGGTAGGTCGAGTTTGGCGAACAACCCTATCCCACGCGGGTGGCCGATTGGCACGATCGTGTGAGGCCGAAAGGCACCCGTGACTAGCTCCCGGCGTTAGTCCGAGAGGTCACGACAGAATTGTCCGTCCGGTGGGCGACGTGCCGCGATTCGAGTCACGTGGCCGTTCGCACGCCGGCGGGCGCGAATTCGCAACATATATATATATATATATATATATATTATATATATAGATATATATATATACATATACGATCCCAGTCGACCCGGTTGCCCAGTTCAAATCTGGTGAGTCACTTGGCGACCAGTTCAGTCGGTTCCCACGCCCAACGTCGCATTACAGTACCAATTGTAATCTCTGTGCTAAGTGAGTGACGCACTGGCAATCACGGGATAGATCTTACCTTTTGGCAGGGCAGCCAATGCTCCGCATGATGCTGGAATTCCAGCGATAGGAGACCGTTGCCAATCATTATCTCATTCCAATTTCCCCATAGCCGCCAGATGAAACCATTGTAAGCAAGCAGGATGAGCCGAAAGACAAACTTAGACTCAACAAGTATATTGGTGTGGTGTAAAAGCATGTACGTACAAGCAGCGATCACAATCATCAATTCCCCTTAATTAGCCCCTCCTGATATGCGCCCACGAACAGTCCAAGCGAACAAATGGGAACCTTAATTAAACTATGCCTAAAGGCCTCAGACAGAAGACACATGCCACCAGAAGATGAGCAGTGGTCGCTTATCCCAAACCCGATAGTATTGTTGATTGACAGGATTGTCCAGCTCCAAAGACTGCATGGAGGAGGAGGAGACATGATGCCAGCAAAGCGAGGAATGACAGGTCTGGTGGAGGCGGGGCGTCACCCAGAAACTCTGCAGACTCGCACACCCTACCGCTGCAATCGGTCTCAGCTTCTCCTACGTGGGTCCCATGCTGTGACCCCTTTATCACCTCATGCCTGCACGTCATCGGTGACATGCCGTACCACTCCCATCTCACTCTCTATTGATCAACGGTTGGGGGTTGGATGAGCCACGCATAATCCCTGACCTGACTGAATTGATGATGCGGCAAGGCCCGGATGACCAATAGGATGACTAATCAGTGCCCTGTTTCCTGCCTATACTAAGGGCTGGTGGCCTAGCCGAATACTCATAACGCACATTTAGTGAAAAGAACAAAGGTATAATAGACATTAAATAAAGGTCAAACGACATGGGTTTTTTTTCGAAGCATACTGGGATGGGTCGGATGATCCTAGCTATAAGAATTAGCGACATATTTATGACATTTAATTCCTTCACATTTATTCCAAACACTCAATATTGGAATAACTACACTTAATTAAGCATTTATTAACCCCGAGGACACAGATCCGCAACAATAGATTTTTTTCTTACAACAATGATTTTGTTGTTTTTGTATTTTGGGGTTTTTTTCTTTCCACAACCTTTTGTTTGAACAACTCTGTGGCCTCAGAAGTTAGAATTCAGCCTCGATCAAGCGGAGACAATTTCTTGCCTTCTGTTCCAATCCCGATACTTACTCTCATAAAAATGCGTAATAATGCAGGTAGTATGCTATAATAAATGTGTGTACATCAAAGTGCTAAGGGATGATGACTTATTGTTGTTATTTTCATGTTTTACAGCCAATCAGGGGCCTACAAAAGGCAACACACGGCTGCCCTGACATACATTACTGAATTTTTTACCAAGTTGCATTTCATGCTTAATAGCATATTTTTCTTATAAAGGATGTGAAATGAAGAAATTGATGATAATATTTATCAAGTCTTACTGCTTATTAAATGTTGAGCTAAGTTTCCCTTTAAGTCGAAGTTTTCAAAGTTATGATGCAATATTCCTTTATGGAGTTTCCACGAGGTATTAGGTCACGGTGAGAATGACCCGAATGGAATGTTCGAGATGGAGAACCAAGTTGACTATTTCAGTTAGTAATGTTTTTTATTTTTATTTTAGACCTATTCTTTCATTTCTCTTTCTTTCTAAATCTGGGTTGAATGTAAACTCGAGTGAATCTGATCAAACAATTTTTAAAAACCCAACCTGGTGCTTCGTGAACTGGCACATCTTACATTTTGTGATCTGCTCACATTGTCTATTTTTTTATTTTTGTTTAGCTGATCTTCAATCGCCCCAAAAAAATTTATTTTCACATAAAAGGTATTTTGGCTAGAACAGAGGTTGCATTTCCTGCCACCATCTTTGTAATGGTATGGCCACCCGCCACATGGAGATGTTTGGTTTATAATGTGCTTTAGCACCACCAAGTCTGTTTATATTGTTTATTTGCTTGGTGGATTGTGCAACCCTGCTTCGTGGAAAAAACTCTCTTGAGAGTGTGATGTAGGACCTTCTCTTTGAACTACTAATGTCCTTGTGGTTATATGGTTGGAATACCTCGGGCGAGTGGTTAATTGATGTGTACAGATGTCCAAAGGCTATGAAATCGCACATTAGCTAAGCAAATTTATTTAGCTCCTTACCTAGCTGTAACATCCCAATATTTTCAAGGTTGCATCAAAGTCACATTTCTTTGCGGGTAAATGCAGCAGCCTGCCCCAAATTCGGAACAGTTTGTTATCCGGATCGTCGTTCCATTATCTCGAGCTGCTGAGCTCCATCATCTTGCTGCTGCTGCTGCTGCTGCCTCTCGAACCCCACTCCTCACCATTGCCAATTCACTCGGCACTCACCTTTTTCTCGCTTGCATCCCAAATGGAGTTTATTGCCTGGAAAACTGCAAAGCTTCCAGGACCATGCAGCGCGACAAATGCACAACAGAACATCTCTGGGCAGGGTTGGTATCTTATGCACTGGATGCTCTCCCAGCCAAGGAAGCAACCTGCAGATCCCAGCTGGTCCATCGAGATAAACGGCTTTGTGTATACACTCTGAGCGGATGCACTCGAGTGAAAGTTTATTGGTTTGTGTAAGTGAGCTGTGTCCAAGCAAGTAACCGACAGACATACAAATTAGGCCAAGAGTTCCTTGTGCATTAAATAATATTTGTTCAGCTTTTAGATTGAGAACTGAATGTAGGCAACGATGATCCCAATCTCAGTGCCGGCAACAATCATCTCAAAATGCCTTTTACAAAGAACAGGCCATTGTGTTCCCATATTTTAAGTTAAATGTACTCCATGAAAGAGTGTACAGGTATTACAAACTAGCTTGTCTTGAATAAAATCCAAATAAATTATGGCACAATATTATACAATGGGAAATGCTGTTTATGTCGCAAACTTACCTTTGTTGTTTTTTTTTGTATACCTTGTCGAGGCTCGTATGAGAGCTAACGCACAACGCACAGCAAGGGGGCATGAGACAAGAGGGGCGGAGAGGGAAGGACAAAACAGTGGGGAACAGAGACATTAGGAGATCTGTGGAAAGGAGAGGGATGGGCGGGGAACAGGGGAATACAAATTGAGAGTGTGGGAGTTTATTCCAAGGTAGAAAGAAAAAGGAATGAAAGAGTGAAGGTGCACATGATTCGTGATTTTGGTAGTTTCACCAGAAGGGGGTTGCTGGAGGACCTTGAGCGCCCTGTGGAAATATGGTTGAGACAAATCGCAGACAGAGCAGGAGGGGGGCGAGACCGGAGAGGAGACGGTAGAAGACAGAGAGACCACCTCCCTTCCTGTGGTGAGAGAGTGAGAGGCCCAAATACTCAGCCTCATCGCAGGAGATACCAATTATCCTAAATGCCTTGGTTTGCACAGCATGAAGCCAAGAAAGGTGAGAGACAGGAGCACCAGCCCAGAGGGGAGAGTAGTACTCCATCAGGCTGTGGACGAAAGCTTTGTATGTAGTCAGGAGCTCAGGTGGGCCGAGGAAGGACTTTGCACGACGGAGGATTCCCAGTAGACGACTGGCTTTGAAGGCCAGGTTGGAAATGTGGCTTTCCCAGGAAAGATAAGGATAACCTTTGAGCTGTCAAGTCCTGGTTCGATTCCCAACCCAACTATAAACTGTCAGATTGATGCTTCTCAGGCAGGGTGTATGTTGCATCACAAAGTGCATCATCCCTTGGATGGACGTTAAGCCCAGTGTCCCATATTTCAGCATTCGTTGGTCGATGTTAACTATTCAACGGTGTCTTTCGGCAAAGAACAAATGACAAATTCCTGCCACAACCACCTTCGGCCGAACGTCACAGGCCTGGCCAACCACTTCGTGAAAGACTTGGGCCAAAAACTTTCCCTGGCTGACCCCGCAAGAAGGTGGGAATAATTGAGGCCATAGAAGGAAGTAGTCAAAAGTAGAGGGGATTTGAACTCAGGGTCAACCAGTGTCATAAAGCAAGTGTGCAGATTAGCCTCCTCTCCTCCCCAAACATTTTCTCTGCCTGTCCACCGGTTTGACACTTTAATGATTTACTGCTTTTTTCACCCTGTAGGTTCTGTCCAGAAAACATCAAATGGCATTTTTGACAATATCCATCATATAGATTTCTGTAATATCCATGAAATAGGTTTCTGTAATGTCCATCAAGTACAATTTTGCAACACAGTTTACCGAATGCCTTCAGGTTTGGCAGCCTGTGGAATTATGAACAATGAAAACTGACCTTTCAACCAATAACACGTGAATGAAACAGCGCCCTTTTGCTCTGGAAAGTTAGTAATCTCTCTCCTGACAGCATTGCCATTTTTGTGGCTGACAGCTTTTAATTTTCTCGACAGTGTTTGCTCTCTGTGAGAAACGCAATATCGGTGTCGCTGTCACATCCTCGATAGCTGCCCAGAATGTCACCTCGTGATTGCTTGAGGCGCAATTCTTTTATTTCATCTCTATTGGTATTGCATTTGCAAATGGCAACCTTTGCTATTCTTTATTCCATCCTCATTCTGTCAATCCGCATCTATGGCTTGTCAATCTATTGTTCTATTTCTCACCCAATCTATTCTGACATCAATGATGATGCACAGGTTGTAGACATGAGGCAGTGATGTCTCAGATTACAGGCCGAGCCACGAACATTACATTCTAAGCCGAAGTTATCTTGCTAACAAAATCTTGAAGCAGAATCAAGTGTCCAAGACTGATGCTTCGAACTTATTATAGACAAATGTCGGTATCTGTTCCGAATGATTGTATCTAAAAAATCTGAAATAAGTTGTCTGAAAGATAATTTCTAAAATAAATAATGTTTATTAACACACTAACACAATTACCCTGAGGTGTCACTGTCTCTGGTAAACCGACAGAGAGATATCTCTCCCCCCACAACCACATTTTCCCCTTCCTTCCCCCAGTAGTGTACACAGGTGCGTTTTGCTGAGCATCTACGATACCGGTTTCATGTACCATTAATAAGAAAAACTTGCAGTAGCAGGATACTGGTTAATGGAAAACAAAACTTTTTAAAGAGCAAACATGGGGAATGAAAGAGGCAAAGTAAAGAGATGTTTTGAACTGGGGGATAAACAAATATCAATGAAGCACGGGTGAAGCATTTGAGTGTATCGACGATATTTTCCGAAGGCAACGACGAGCTTTTCATCGAGTTCATCATCAATCCGACGGTCCATCTTTGAACTATGATGGGATGTCTTGGAATTAAAATCCTTTCTCTAATCTTAACAGAGGACGCTTTTTCATTCTACATTATTATGCTTCAATTGAACAAAGAAACAGTATAAGTCACAAGAAAAACACGAAAAACATGCTCATTCATTTATCGATGAAAGACGAGGAGGGGAAATACTTTCTGTCGATTAGGAATAACTGCAGGCGGCAGTTCGAATTAATCTCAAATCCTTGCGTTGTACTCTTACTCGAGAAAAGCCACAGAGGTTTCCAGAATCAACGCAATATTGAGTAGGGAAGGGGGTGAAAAGGCACAATATTAATAAACAGCAAGTGCTAGTGATGGTGCGCCCTTCCGCTTAGTGCCTATGGACACACATACACACACACACACATACGCACACACACCACCGCAACTCTTTAGATTCATCGTAAAAGATGCCACATTGCTTCCAATATCACATTGTGTACAATAAAATGTCTTCATGCATTTGCTGGTTTCTTCAGACCAACATTAGCACCACATTATGAGCGTAACACTCATAAAAAGGCTGTTTGAAAGGAGCCTCCAAAAGCTGGATTCGGGCAACCAGAGCCAGCAGCAGGGATTCGGGCCAACGTGGCTAAATCAGGAACTCTTAGGCCACAATCACCCTGATCATCAGCAGAGTGCAGCAAGCGAGGCCGAAGCCCACACTGACACACCCATCGTGAGAACTGAGCCATCATTTTGGGCAGATTTTTGTCTCAAGGGTCATCTGCAGGAATATATATGTATATATATATATATATATATATATATATATATATTTATATAAGAATACAGTGTTGCAAGAAGTAAAAAAACAAAAGGGGTTAATGATAGCCCCAACCCTAACAGCTCGGTTTTGTGGTCTCACAGATGTTATAAGTAAGTTAGCTTTAAATAGTTTAACAACAGCAACATTTTGGGGCAGTTTGATTATGGTATGAGGCCATCTATTTATTACATACACAGATGTGGCAGAGTTTATGCCCATGCTTTAACCCGAACAGGATGCTTCCTAGCAGGATGTCACTGTTGACGTCGGACCAATTTGAACTCATGCCATCAACTTGCACTCTTTGTTTCCTTCCTGACAAAAATTTGTTCTCCAGTCTAATAAATCGCCTCCAAATCCATAAGCTCTCAATTTCCTTTGTCAACTTACAGGTAGTGAACAAAAATAATGGAAACACCAATGTAAAGTCACTTAATAGAGCTTGGGCTACCACATGCAGCCAGTGCGGCTCGTATACGCCTTGGCATAGAGTCCACCAACATCTGTAATTCTGCAGGAGGGATGTCAGTCAATTCACACCTGTTTGATGGAGGTTGGAAAACGCTGTCTCAGGCATCGTTCCAGAATATCCCATAAATGTTCGATTGGATTCAGGTCAGGTGACTGAGACGGCCATGACATATGGATAACATCAGTCATGCTCATCAAACCATTTGGCGACCACATGTGCTCTGTGGATGGGGCCATTGAGGGGTCTCCTTTTGCAGCCATGCTAACCATAATTATAGGCAACCATGCCTGTGCAGCATTCTTATATATTCCCCCAAGCATGCTGGGATGTTATTTGCTTAATTAACACGAGCCACACCTGCGTGGAAGCCGTTGCTTGGTGACCCTCATTTACCCAGGTGTTTCTATGTTTTTTTGTTCACTACCTGCATGTGGTGCACTATGATGCCTTACAGAAGTCCAAATCGAAAAATATCAGCAGATACACCTTGGTCCAGTTTCTCAGTCAAGTCATCAATGCATTTCAGAAGACATGTCACATAGGAATGTCCTTTTCTCAAACCTTGCTGCTCTTAACAAACCAAATCTTTTATTCTTCCATATCATGACCAGCTGCCATAGCTTCCTTCACCAATCATTCCATTCATTTGCAGGTAACTGATGTCAAACAAACAGTTCCGTAATATCCGTGCTGTCTCGGGTCAGGAAAAGATTGGAACCTCACACCTTACATTCTGTTTTGGATTTGTAGCAGATTAACCTCTTGCTGTGAATAAGCTGAATTTGGCAGAAATCTTGAGATCCCGAGTGTTTCCTTGTGCCCTCAGTCGTACTGGTCTGACGCTGCTGCATCTGTTTGTCGACCTGTTTATACCATACATCATGCATAAATACCCTCAACTGTTCCTAACTTTCCACTGCGTTCTGCACATGTCAGCGTTGACACCGAAACGCCGGCTCGTTAGTCCACGTACATTAATCAAGGCGCCATGGTCAAGTCCCGGTTCCATGCTCACATTGCATCAATTCCCCCAACCCCTTCCACACCTACAACTCCGCTCACAGTTTCGATACAACTTTGTGACTTTTATCTGGCTCCAAGCCTCGTGATTAATGTTCATGCCTTTTTTCCTGATGTGCAAAGCGATCGCGGCCCGCGGCGCATTTGATTAAATCGAGAGAGCCGAGCCAATTTGAGCACAAGGCAACGGGCCGTATTAGATATACCTGATACATTATTTTCATGTGATTATTCATTTTCTAACTTTAATAACTCCAGCGATGTCGTAGGTAATACGCATTTTGTGAAGATCCTTTTCCGGCACAATAACGTGTACACTTTAATTTAACATCGGATTTGACACACAATCATTAACTATCCCAAAGGGACATCTCTATTCTGGAGCAGGCCAATCTCGGTTCAAAACCGACGTTGTACCCAAATGCTGAACTCGTACAACTAACCATACTTTCTTCCCTTGGCAGTATAGTCAACCTCTCTGTTCTCTCTCGCCAATGAACAGGTGCATTTCAATCCCAAACGTCATCTTGAAAATGTGTTCAACTTGCATCACACGTGATTAAAGTGTTCTACCTGTACTGCAATCGAAGTAGGCCTTGTAATTCAACCACCCCGTGATTGACGTTGTGCAACGGGTGGGTTTTGCAGGGAGTCAACCATCGATTCGGAGCATCATTACAAATTTCAAACAAGAAAAAGAGCAATCAGACATCAGAAACCTTGCCAGTACTTGTTTTGTGTGGTGTCTGTGTACTGGTGTGTTATGTAATGAACCACAAAAATAGAACTGCCACTTTATAACTTCTGGCAGTGATGACCAGGTTCCAAGACGTCCCGCTTTGATCGGACACTTGATCCTGACCCATAACGTTTTATTATTATTCAAGTGAATTCAGAATGGGATTAAAATAAATTCACCTCAAATCAAATGGAAGACCGAATAGGTACAGTACTGCATCGGAGTCATCAGAAGGAACCCAAACAAGCAAAAAGAAAAGATGAAGTCATCAGGAGAACGTGGATAGGATTCGGCTTTCAGCTGCTACTTCTCTACCCACAAACCCTTCCAGGTACAGTCAAGTGAGCCTTATTTTTTTTTAAAAATGCAGATCAAAAAAAAAAATCATTCTGGCTGCCAGACCGTGCATCTGATCAAGTTGAAGTTTAAAACATATATTTCCCATGACTACTAGATCATAATTGTAAAGTTTCACATGGATTGATGAAGCTGTTCAAAAGAAAGAATTTTTTTTTTAAAGGTTTTCGTTCAATCCAATATGGCTGCCAGCCCATGTGACCGATTATTCGTGAACACCCTGGTATCCCCAAGGCTTGAGGAATGTGTATGAAGTTTCTCCTCGCTCTGTCCTGCCATTCTGGAGAAGAGGATTTTTAAAGGTTTTCGGGTAAATCCAATATGACTGCCAAACCAAGTGACCTATTACATCGCAGGTGGGAATGTTTTTCTCCTCATGGATAGGCGGTCATGGCTAAAAAAATTTGCCTTGATCTGTTCAGCCGTTTCAGAGAAGATTTTTGAAGGTTTTTTTTTTTAATGGCTGCTGAACCACATGACCGAAGACATCATCAATTTTTTTTTTCTGTCAACCAATTTATCCCAAGATGACCCACAAAAATTCTCACACTGATCAGATGTAGCATTCTACATATGTAATTGTGATATCATAATGAAGGCACCTATGACATCTTTAAAAAAAAACCTTTTTCTGTATGGGGAGTACTTTCTATGTTCCAAGTTTCAATTTTTTCCATCTTGCAGTTTTGAAGATGCAGAGGTCCAAAGTTTTCCCTTTTTACCAACATGACTGCCACACCACGTGACATATGACGTCATAATTATCATTAGAACATGCTACATGAGTAGTCGCTCCTATGGTGAAAATTTTGTGTTAACCCGACAAGCGGTTGCAGAGAAAAACCCTACTCACATTCTGTGTGGACAAACAAACAAGAAAAAGACATCGTGCAGAGTACAATACTTGCAAAATCCACCCCCACTCTCCAAAGGTTGCCATGGATACATCAAATTGTCCATTTAATTGAGATTAAAATTGACAATGTTCATAAAAGCTCAGGTCAATCAGATGAAAATTGATTATTTTTCAGATTGAAATTGATGATTTTCGAAGTTTGATTTTTAACCTTTTGACCTCAATTAGTTGGCTTCCAAATTAGGTGATGTACGCTTCAATTGATGCTTAATTTTCAGGTTAATTGGATGAAAATTGATGCTTTTTCAGATGAAATTTGATTTTAGAAGTTTGCCCTTGAGTTGACCTTTGACCTCAAAAATAGTTTTTTTCCCCTCAATTCAGTGATGAACTTTGCAATTGCTGTTTAATGCTCAAGTTAATAGGATGTAAATTGATGATTTTTCAGTTGAAAATTGATGATTTTAGAAGTTTGAGCTTGAGTTGACCTTTGACCATTTGACCTCAAATAGTTGGTTTCCCAATTCAGTGATGGAGTATGCAAATACTGTTCAACTTTCAAGTCACTCAGATGAAAAATGACGATTTTTAGAAATTTGACCTCAAGATGACCTTTGACCTCAAAATCAAAAGGCTTCTCAGTTGAGACTATCTCAACAACTTGGTAAAGATTCATGAAGATCGATTTGGAATTGTGAAATGTAGGCGATTGACAAAACAACAAAAGACGTCATGCACAGCTGATACTTGCAAAATCCACCCCCCCCCCCCCGTCTCCAAAGATTGCCATGGATACATCAAATTGCCAATTCATTAAGATTAAAATTTACAATCTTAATCAAGCTCAGGTCAATCCGATGAAAATTGATTATTTTTCAGATTGAAATTGATGATTTTAGAAGTTTGAACTTGAGTTGACCTTTGACCTTTTGACCTCAAAAATAGTTGGCTTCCAAATTAAGTGATGCACTCTGCAATTGGTGCTTAATGTTCAGGTTAATCGGATGAAAATTCACGATTTTTCAGATGAAATTTGATGATTTTAAAAGTTTGCCCTTGAGTTGAACTTTGACCTAAAAAAAAAATAGTTGTTTACCCACTTCGGTAATTGACTATGCAATTGCTGTTTAATATTTAAGTTAAACTATAAATTGACGATTTTTCAGTTGAAAATTGATGATTTTAGAAGTTTGACCTTGATTTGATCTTTTGACCTCAAATAGTTTCCCAATTCAGTGACGTAATATGCAAGTCCTGTTCAAATTTCAAGTCAATCAGATGAAAAATGACGATTTTCGAAATTTGATCACAAGTTGACCTTTGACGTCAAAATCAATGGCCTTCTCAGTTGAGACTACCTCGACAACTCGGTAAATTTTCATGGCGATCGGTTTAGAATTTGAACCTGTAGGCAATTGACACACAGAGAAACAAACAGACAGACAGAATAATAAAATCGGCTGACCAATATACTTTAAAAATCTTCGATTCTGCAAGTAACAAACAGACAAATAAACAGACAAACGGACACCAATGCAAGACTCTCCCCTCTGGTGAGGTTAACTCGAGTGAAGTTGATGGCGTGCCATCACAAATCCCCACGCTTCCCACTTAAAGCAAAAGTTGAAAGATGGCAAAACGTTCCACCAGGAATGACACAATATCAAATTTTGACTTCAATTTTTTTCCCCCCCATTTTGACCCCTGTGACGTTAAGTCCCGACTCAACGGTAATAAATCCCCAAAAAATCGTTACATATTTCATGCATCCCCCAATGTTTTACAAAGTTTCATGTTAAAATGTGTCCAAATTTTATTTTTCGGAACTGAATCTTAGGGGGCAGAGACAAAAAGGCAATGCTTTTGCTCATTATTTCCATGTGGTGATCATAACTACCAAGTTTGGTGAATTTCTGCCTAACCATTTAGGAGGAGATAGCGTGACGGACAGACGCACAGACAGACAGACGGAGCGATTACATATCCCCCGGTTTTTTTTTTTTCAAAAGGCGTGGGGATAACGACGACGATGAAGGCAAGTAAAACGTGAAAGGAAATCAGGGCTATGATGATCCTGATAAGGAGATGGTACTTTGTTTGTACTTTGGATAGTCGTGCGGTAAACAGAAATTAGCAGTTGAGGAGAAAGAAAGACACCCATCAGAATAGAAACCCCAAGGAGAATGAAGATCACTGCAGTCGCATGCTGACAGCCAGAGGCCTGAATTGGCTCAGACAATATTGCCGCAGCTTGTTGTCTTAGCAGGCAAAGCCAGGCCGAGCGTAGCGACAAGATGTCCCCAGACACGAACATGGCTGCCTGGTGCAGTACCGTAACAAGATGAGCAATGGGGTTTGTGCTTGGTTTCCTGCATGCGCCGCGGCCTACGCGATGATTGTAATGGGTGGTATACAAGGCACTTATTCACCAGCTTCACACATCACTGAGCGACAGGGAAATGGGGGGGGG
>CM068964.1:34693614-34704234 GCA_035128595.1 Eptatretus atami
GGGGGGGGGAGGACATGGTGGTTTGGGGGATGGCAGAGGGCTGCTATATTTGATGTATTTTTCTTGAACATGGAAGACTTGCATCATTTTAGTGATAGAAATCCTCATTGGATTTCAATTTCAAATATTGTATTTTATTTTCGTTCTTCCTTTCGCTCCCACTCCCTCATACTTTCCCTTCAATGACTAACTTCCATCACATTTCAACTTCCTTTTGGCCTTGCAGTTTGTGTGTTATCTCATCCGCCCACAATCCCTCTTTCCCTTTCTCTTTCCTCCACAAACCAAAGACACCTGCACCTGTGCGAACATCTCCCTCGGTCGTTGAGATTAAGCGAGAATACGCCAAAACAAACATCCTTTTCAGCGAGAAAGGCACAATATGAAATCCATTGCCTATTTTAGCTGGTGCTGAAGTGCAATTATGCAATTACCTAAGCACCAGGAGTGATGACTTCCTTTATTTCATGGAGGGCAGATTTCCTTTTTCCGTTTATTTTACGACACCGAAAGGAAATTGTTTTTTTTTCTACATTGGCTGCCAACCTAGATTTTTAAAGGTATTTCATTCCTTCCTGTTCACCTGGCTTTAACGTCTTACACCTATCATTATTGGCAACTACCATTTCATATGAAGAGACTTTTCTTTGCACTAACTCACACATTTTGGTTTAATTGACTGAGGAACACAAGACCTCCGGCACCTTTCCTGTCCCATTTCCATCAGGTACAGTCCGTTCTTCCTTCCTCCAAATCGTTCCATTTTCTCCCTTTCCTCGTACCCCAGTTCTGGCACCCTCTCGTTTCCCTCCTGTCCTCCTCCCTTCTCTTTGTTTTCAAATTTCCTTCCCCTCGCATCGGTTTGTAGGAGCAACATGCAGATTGGCCCATATCTTTTTCGATTATAAATGGTACAAAGCAGAAAGTCATCTCTATTGAAAGCTACTCTGAGGCTGATAATGGCCTCTTTTCCCGACAATTAGTTTTCCATTACTTGGCCTGAGCTATACATCGAATAATTATCGTCTTTATAGACCATTTTGTATTTGTTCTTCTATCGTGTCCAAGGCACATCAAGGTGCTTGAAAATATATTACTCAACAATGTCAATCTGTAAACTTATCTTGCTTGCACAATGTGACTATGAATAATTATTTTATTTGTATTTTATTATTATTATTATTATGATCAATATTATTTAATAAATTACAATACGTTGAACAAAGAGGTTACTGATTCACACTGCAGTCTCTCCATGGAGCGATAGTGATTGGCACACAGCTTTGCAGTTGGCAGACCACAGAGCCTGGGCGTTCATCTAAAACGCAGAGGCAAGTTCTCTCTTTTGGGAAATATATGGAAGATAAATGTGTAAACACTGAACATCAGTCCTCTTCCATTTGGCAAATCAGTTTGTATCCCCCCCTTACTCATGATAAAGAGTTTAGTTACCTATGCCACCAAAAGTGGATGGAGGTTGTGTTTTAACCCCCTGTCTGTTTGTCTGTGAGCAGGATATCTCAAAAGGTTGTTTACGGATTCGGAGGAATGTTGGTGGACAGGTTGGGTGTGCGATAAGGAAGAATTAATTAGAGTTTGGTGAAGATCCGGATTTGGATCCGACCTATCAGCGGGATACAAAACGTAAACTGTTCAGCTTGGCGGAGGTATGCGCTTCACCGAGTGCCGTTCTACTTCCAAAAATGTTCATCATATATGTCATGGCAAAGCTGTCATTTTAAGTTTGCCCCATATAGTGGGGCAATTTAACATAACAATTGTGCATTTTGTGAGGAAAGCACCAAATTTGGCACACTAGTAACCTATCATATTATGAACAGAATTGGATATTGGGCCATCTCAAAATTTTTGATGGCAGTGGAAAATGGCTGCCACAGCCATCAGCGGCTGAATTTGAGATGTCCCAATATCCAAATCTATTCATAATATGTTAGGCTACTAGTGTGCCAAATTTGGTGCTTTCCTCACAAAATGCACAATTGTTATGCTATGTTTAGCTAAGTTGCCCCCACTACTAAGTTATTTTATAACATTTGATAACAACAGTCGCATGTATAATCTCCATTATTATCATAGAGATAATGCTCTTCCTTTCGAGGCTGACTTAACTGTTTTCGTTCATGTATGTTTTATTTCAATTGAACAATTGCAACCCAAATGATGCATATTTGAGAATTCAGGTGGTATTTCCAAATGAACTGTAAACATCCTTGCTTATGAAGGTTAATTCGAAGTGTGAAATCGAATGTTGAAATTATGTGTGTAATCGCTTCTGTTGTTGTGCTATTATCAGACAGAGGGGTTTTATTTCCGGGAGTATGTTCTATCAAGTCTTCAAACCTCCATAAGTCATTTTTCGTTCTCGCAACCATGATTCTTCTTCTTTCGTATGTAACACATTGTTGTGAACAGCATCATTTGAGTGTGTTGGGGGGGGCAGTTATGTCGTTGATGCAGAGACACTTGTACATTAGATTAGGAATTTGGAATTTGTTCAGGGTGCCAGCGATAGCTCGCCTACTCTTCGCCAAGGATGCCATGAGATCTTTAACATCCACCCTGCCTGCAGAACAACAGGATGCCGGTTTATAACTGGGTCGGGATTCGAACCCACACTCGAGAGATCGGAGGTGAGTGTACATACTTACGTGCTATACTGCCAGCTCATTAGATGACTGATTAATTTTTAAACATTTTTTATATCTATACCTTGTTTATACTATATTTATTTTCATAAAAAATTCTTTTTCCTACATTTCTTATATTCCTATAATTTGTTCTCTTTTTTCCCCTAAAGTAGAGGGGGAATTTTTTTCTGTAAAATAAATGTTTTGTTTTTTTTACAATAGATTATAAATGGTATCATAGATGTCTGTGCTCTGCCTTCACTGGAGCAGCATTGATTTTCCATCGTTTTTTACCCAACTGCATGGAAACCACGTTACCAAATTTGCAGAAACATCTCCTTCAGGGCTCGTATTAAACGAAATGTTCGAACTGGATGATCAGGGTGTTAATGAAGGAGCCACCTCTTTAGGAATATTGCTTTTATAGAAGATAAGGAAGAGCATGATGATATGATAAAATATCGATTATTTGCTTCATAGTTTTCAAAACTGCAAACAGGACTCCTTAATGCCAATAACAACAAAAAGTAAAACCTCCATCACTTCATCAAAGCCCATCATACAACGACATCGAACATCCTGGAAATGAATCGATTATTATTTGCCATTATAACACAAGAGATTATAACACAGGGAAATAATGGATTAACTTGATTTGTTGTGATGTCATCTGACCTTGCCACCCAGAAAATTGACTCCATAGGGCCTTTGTTACTCCGTGGGAGACAATACTGAAATTACACTTCGATTTGCGAGTCGGCTACGAGCTTTCTAAGACTCTCTCTCTCTCTCTCTCTCTCTCTCTCTCTCTCTCTCTCTCTCTCTCTCTCTCTCTCTCTCTCTCTCAAAGACAAGCACCATATAATGTAGCAGATGGATTAACATATGGTGTGATACTTGCACATATTTTCAATGAACCGCGTTTTGAAGTGCCCCTTCCATTCCAGAATATCTCAGCATCTCTTCATCCTCTAAATGAGGGCCATAGAATTGCCATTTCATATAGTGGAGCAGCAAGAAGACACTGGGTTCCACATCTGGTGAATGAGGTGTAGGACGAATAACACATTAGCCCAGGTCTGATAGCAATCAGAGTTCGTGCACTTGTTTGTCGACGTCTGTTGATATATCACAAAAGGACAGCATCGTTCCACTTTCCGTCACTTTCCTGTCAAATTGCTCTTTGGAATTTCTCTGGGACTGTCACTTAAGCTTCACTGTTTATGGTAAACCTCTTGGGGGAAAACCACTCAATGTACCCCAAATCTCTGGTCATTAACTTGTTCTCACCTATTACTTCCCTTGAGTAATACATCCTGGTGCAATATAGATGACATGATGAACCAGTAATCCAATCTGAATGTATTTGTGACTCTTAATGAGTCCAGATATTTTTTTAAATAACAAATTAAGAACTGTTTTCTAATAAGAATATTTTTTTCTTCAAGGTTGGTGGCCTCTCTCTCTCTTTTGTACGACCTCAATTCCATTACTGCTCCCTCTGCTCTCTCATCCTTCTGTCCCTTTCCAATCTTTAGAGGTCACACGTGTTCATCCAGAACCCACCTCCTTGTGGAATACCCTAAATCCAAGCTCACTGCTCAACCTACTCCTTTGTTCCTCTTTTCTCCATGCTTGAGGAAATTCCTTCATCCTCGGTATATTCAATCACATTCTTCCCTTAAGGGCTTCAAGTGGGAAGTTCACCACCATACCAGGTCATCTGCCGTCCCTTGCTACCCTAACCCCTCCTTTATGATAGGGGTTCCCTGACAAGGGACTTTGACACAGAAGAAGGCCACGAGGCCCATCAAAACCTGTGCTTGTATTGCCAACGTACAGCTGTTTGTCTGTGATCTATCCTTTTTTAATATTCGGAACATCAAGCAATAAAGCAGGATGTACCATTTTTAAGTCTTTGCTAGGACACAGCTGGGCTCTGAACAGCCAATCTCCCAGATTCAGAATAGATGCTCTCACCATTACACCACTGAGTCTGGTATCAGAGAGTGCACAAATATGTAGGGATGGCGTAGAAATAAATGTCGTTCACACCCGCTACATTCAAAACCAAAGTTGGAGTATCTTCTCTAAAAAGTCTCAGGCTAAATATGAGAGCCTACCTGGTCTGTTCAGCTGATTGTCGAGGCAGGGATCACTTTTCAGTACTCCAGGCCATGGCAAGAGCAAAAAAAATAAAAAATCCCAAAAAACTGAGATCGGTCAAAACTGGCAAATCTTATTCTCGTTCATAATAATAATCTTCTTCAGTCGGCGTATTTCCAAGCTGCCTCTCTCTGACAATGATTCTGGTACCATCCAACAGAGTTTTCCTTGGTGCAGCGTCCTTTGCTGTCGTAATTTAAAAAGCTTGAAAGGATTCCACGAAAAGTACACAAAACTGCATTCCTTTGTAAAGGGATAGGAAGGGAACAGAGGGACGGGCATGACTATGACTGTCAATCAGACTGATGGGGGTGGGGCCGCAAGACACATTTGACATTTGACCATCTAGTTAATGGTGGAATATTATCAGGAAGTCGGTGACAAAAAGTATGTACTACGTATTTAGAATGTTACATCATATATAAAGTATGTGCAGGACCAGTACAATGTGAGCCATCTATAAAGTCTGCACGACAACATTTGTAAATCAGCAGTGGAACATATATATTTTTTTAATTTAAAGTAAAGAAACAAATAATAAAAACTTTTTTTAATGCAAAAGGATTTAGGGATTATCCTCAAAAAAGTATGTACAAAAGAAAGGGATGGTCACAAGAAATAATCATGTGAAACCATCCCTATATCTTTCTTTGAATAATGGTTGTTCCTAGAAAATACAAAGTTAGATCAGGGGTTAAGGAACACACACACACACACACACACACACACACACACACACACACACACCCACACACAAACACAAAAAACACACAAAAAAACACACACACACACACACACACACACACCACACAGTGTCTTTTATAGGGATAGCCATTATTCAAAGAAAGATGTAAGGATGTGACCATCCCTACCTTGTTTAGATTATTTGTATTTTTACCTCCGCCACCGAAGGTGAAGGAGGTTATTGTTTCACCTTCTCTCTGTCTTGTTTTGTTTACTTGGTGAAAAAACATTTTCGCCAAGTATATTGGTCTGTAGGGTTTCTCTGTTTGTCTCTTTGTCTGTTTGTTTGTCACATGATTTTTGGCCACAATTTTCAAGCAATTGTTCTGAAATTTTTGTGTGTGCAGGTGACCAGCCAAGGACAGCAATGCTTAAATTGGGTGAAGATCTGAATCCGGATCCAGATCTGAGAATTTTTTAAGTGATTCTTCACCACTGAGAGACAGGACCAAAAACAATAAATAGCACAATATCTCAAAAAGTTATGGATGGATTCACACGAAACTTGACGGACAGTTTGGGAGTGCCACTACAAATAACACTGGTCTGTGTCATTTCAGAGGTCTAGGTTTTCTCAACGGTTCTTATATGCTTTTTGCATGCTGAATTTAGAAATGTACCTCATTTCGCTCAATCAGGTCAAGTTTTTATGCTATCTCAATTTTAAGGAAAAAAATAATCAAAATTTTTGTGCTTATAATTAGCATTTTTTTTAATTCAAAATCAGACTTACATTGACAGAAAATGTACAAACTATACATAAAATGACACACAAGTACCGTTAATGTGAAATTCAACATTAAAAAGACGAAGGAAAACAGCGACTGCTGGAGCGACTGAAGTTGGGTGTTGCCAGAAACAACGATTTATCTATATTTTTTCTGAAATTGAAATGAAAGTAATTGAGAAGGCACTTTCTTCCACATTAAGTGTACTTGTGTGTCATTATATGTATAGTTTGTACATTTTCTGTCAATGTAAGTCTGATTTTGAATTTTAAAAAATGCTAATTAAAAAAACAGAAATTTTGATTATTTTTTTTCCTTAAAATTGAGATAGCATAAAAACTTGACCTGATTGAGCGAAATGAGATACATTTCTGAATTCAGCATGCAAAAAACATATAAGAACCGTTGAGAAAACCTAGACCTCTGAAAAAAATATTTCAAATGCAGCCCAGTGAAATTGATTCAATTTTGGTGAAGATCTGAATCCAGATATGGATACAATAATTATTTAATTTTGAACTGATTCTTCACCATTGAGAGATGGAGCGAAAAAGATGTTGGATGTTATCTCGAAAAGTTGCGGACGGATTTGGATGAAATGTTGTGGACAGGTTGGGGTGTGAAAAGGATTAATTGATTCGATTTTGGTGAAGATCTGAATCCGGATTTGGATTCGAGAATTTTTCAAGTGATTCTTCACCATTGAGAAATGGGGCCAAAAATGATATTTAGCACAATACCTCAAGGATTCCGCAGAAACTTTGTGGACAGGTTGGGTGTGTGAAAATGACGAATTGATTCAATTTTGTTGAAGATCTGAATCCGGATCGGGATTCTAGAATTTTTCAAGTCATGAGGCCAAAAACTATGTATAGCATGATATCTCAAAAAGTTGTGGACGACTTATGACAAAACTAGGTGGATGAGTTGGTTTAGTGACAAGAACAAGCCGATTCGATTTTGGTTAGGGTCCGGATTCAGATCCAACCTATCAGTGGGATACAAAATATAAACTGTTCAGCCCTGCGGAGGTATGCGCTCTACCGAGTACCATTCCGTTTCACCAAGTGTTGCTCTTCGAGTGATTTTTCATTTGTTTGTCACACGATCTTTGGCTACAGGTTTCAAGCAATCGTTCTGAAATAAGTTGTGTGTGTAGGGAACCGGTCAAGGACAGCAACACTAAATTTTGGTGAAGATTCGAATCCAGATCCGGATCTGAGAACATTTCAAGTGACTTCGACTTCAATGAGAATTTTTAAAGTGATTCTTCACCCTTGAGAGAGAGGGCCAAAAATGATATACAGCACGATATCTCAAAACGTTGTGGATGGATTCACACGAAACTTGGTGGACATGTTGGGTGTGTGAGCACGATGAATTGATTCGATTTTGGTGAAGATCCGGATCAGGATCTGGATACGATAATTATTTAATTTTGAAAGTGATTCTTCACCATTGAGAGATTGAGCCAAAAACGATATATCATATGATATTTCAAAAATGTATTGGGTCTGATATTTTCTCGTGGATCAGGCATTACGTGGCGGAGGTGTACGCGCTCTACTGAGTTCCCTTCTCATTTGAAATGTTTTTATTTCTTGTATTCTTTCAAATTCCTATGTTTTCTTATCTCTCCTCTTTCCTCCTATTTGTTCATCGCTTTGTTTGTTGCATCTGTGTGTTGTTCAACTGTGTTACCTCGCTCTTCCATGAACCTTAACTTCTTATACAAAAAGAAACTCAAATCTCTAACATTGCTGGCAGTACTCTTAACCGCTTGTATGACTTGTCCCACAAAATTGATTCCTTGATGCGTCAATGCATCAAACCCAAAACGATGTTTAATTCATTGATTGGAGAAAAACAATGGAAGCCTAACTACCCATCAAGAGCTTTGCTCAATTTAAGATGGGGTGGGGAGGGATAAATTGAGAGAATTATATTTAGAGGAAAGAACTGAAGGAAGAAAGGATATAGGTACGAGGTGAGAAAATGAATATATTTCGGTGGAGATTGAAGTAATGGATGTTACTACCTCTCTGTTCCATTCCTACTTCTTTACAAAGGAATGCAGTTTTGCGTACTTGTCGTGGAATCCTTTCAAGCTATTAAAATTACGATAGTGAAGGATGCTGCACAAAGATGCTGCCCTTGGCAAAGGCTATCCTGGGTGGTGGGGGAGTGGGGATGGTGGAAGGGGCATAAAGGCATCTCCAGGGGTAAGGGGGGAGTCAAAACTTCCTCCAAGTTCAACGAAAAATCTCACCGATGAAAATCGTAAAATGACTGTTGAATGAGCTAAACTATCACATGGGATCTATAATGATGTGAAACGCAGTGAAATAGCAATTTCCCATCACAACTTTCCGTACCTGTCATACTCATAACTTTCACCGTGTCCTTATAAATGTACTTCAGGACCGAACCACGCATTATGTATGCGTCAATAAAATATTTAACACCAAATAGCAATTTCCCATCACAACTTTCCGTACATGTCATACTCATAACTTTCACCATGTCCTTATAAATGTACTTCAGGACCGAACCACTCATTATGTATACGTCAATAAAATATTTAACACCAAATAGCAGCAAAAGCCATCCCAACCTAAAATAGATAGCTTGTCAGCTACAATTGACTATTGTTGAAGGGATTTCTTTGTTTATTGACAATAATACCAGTATATTGTTCAGGCAAAAATTATTCCTTCCATAAATGCACGCACCAAGTCTTACCACACATCCTGAGTGGGTTCCTCAGCTGACAACCGCATTCACCCTTCCCCGTCCTCCAAAAATACTTCCCATATTCCCCAACCCCTTCACTTCTTACCTTCTTCCAAAAACAAAATCACCAAAAAAGTCTTTTAAACAAAATTAATTTTCATGTGCCATATATGTTTTGCGTGTGTATTTATTTATTTTTGTAATGTACCAAACTCTTTACAGAGTATTGGTGACGCCGAAGCAGTTTCTTGGCAAGGGATACTCTGGGCAGCTTACCATTGCCTTCCCAGCATTGTTTATCCATGTTCTATCATTTTAAATGCTGAGCATCAAGCAAGGAAGCAGCACGTACCATTCAAAAAAATAAAATGGTCTTTGGTATGACTCAGCTGGAGTATCTATAATAATAATGTGTGTGTGTGTGTGTGTGTGTGTGTGTGTGTGTGTGTGTGTGTGTGTGTGTGTGTGTGTGTGTGTGTGTGTGTGTGTGTGTGTGTGTCCTCCATTACTCCAAAACCATGAAACCTATCGGCCCAAAACTTTCCATGCATACAAAGGGAAAATCAAGGGAGTGGGAAACCAAAGGGAAACCGAGTATTTGGGTAAATTTTAAAAAAAACATTATAAGATATCTAATGGCTTACCTCCATGAAAGGCCTATCCTTGGTCAGCCCAACTATACTGTGTCGGAGTGGCGACCCCTCCAGGATTGTGCCCAATAGCCAAGGAGACTGCTTAACCACCACCAACGCTCTGCATAGAGTATGGTCCCAATCTCCTCTTCTTCCTCCTCCAAGGATGACGCCTTGATTAAGGGTAATTAAATAAGGCCGTTAATTATCTTCAAAAGGGGTGTTTTAATTAACCCAAAAAACCAAAGTTTCATTCATGCACTCCCTTGGAGCTCCCTTAGTATACATGCAATGTTTGGGGCCACTAGGTTTCATGGCTTTGGAGTTATGGAGGAGACACACTGACTGACTGATGGACTGACACACACTGACATTTTTTATGATGGATTTTGACAAGGCAGCAGGGCACAGATCGAGTCTCATCACAGCACTTGCTGCATGACCTGTTAGCAACAAGTGTCGTTTTTTGTATCTTCATTACCACATTATCTCTGCCCTGCTGATCCTTAGTTCGGAGGTTTGCAGTCAGAAATAATAAATTAAATGAAAGGAGCACACTGACCCGAGATGTGGTATGACATTGACATCAGGCACATCAATTATGCCGACACATCACCTCCAAACTTGGATGGCGTCTGTGGCACTCATGTCTTTGTGTCATGTATGTATGTATGTTTCCGAAATACAGCTAAAACAGTACACAATAGCGCAAAATTTTTAGGGCCTCCTTACTCACCATCCACCTGCGGTGTGCAGTATCAAGATTCGTTCAAATCGGGCAACGAAATAATTATTTAAAAATCAATTCCTGATTCAGTCAAGTACTCTTCAGGAAAGCCTGGTGTTGGCTTAGTGGTTAGGGTGGCAGCTTGAGATCCTAGAGTCCTGAGTTCAAGCCCCGTTGGCCACTGAATTAAAATACACAGGAGGTTGACTCAGCCTGTCATCCTTCCAAGGTCGGCAAAATGA
>CM068964.1:34704259-34716604 GCA_035128595.1 Eptatretus atami
GAGAGAGAATAAATACTGGCATGGCGGGATGAACAGTTCATAGCTGGTCAGGATTCAAACCCAGGCAAAGATAGCTTAGAGGTGAGTGTGCTTTACCTCAGCGATCCTATCAGTCCTGTTGGTTGTAGTGAAAACACCAAAACCTCCACCTAATGACAGTGCAGTGTGTGGAATCGAATTCACCTTCGTCTATTCAATTGTTGTTTAAAGCTGGTGTGTGTGTGTGTATAAATAAAATATATATCTTCCTTCTAAATAAATGCTCGTGCTCTGTTTGAATCTCAGGGTGTGTATATCTGTTTGAAATCATCTGTATTTGAAATCACCGGCAACTACTATTTCCCTGGAAGACGGATCCACAACCGAAAAGGAATGGGGAAGCTGGAGAGAAACTGTGTGAATGAGGCACCGAAAGCGACTTGAAAATCTACGAATAAATGTACCACATCGAGACATGAAGCTCGCAAGCAGGACAGTCTTGTGGACCGTTTTGTACAACAGGTGTACGTGCTGTCCACGGTCACATCTCAATTCTCAGATTCCATACAAGTCCTGAAATTCAGTTATTTAAACCATTTTGTGTATTGGATGGAAAATGCCACTTTTGGTGACTCCTTTGGACCATTTTTTCCTCTATATAGTGTCTTAGGTTTGTGGAGGAGTTTGTTTATGCAGGACAAAGACATTAAGGACATCAGTGCACTTTGACAGAAACTACAAGGACATGATATACTTTTGTACAATGGATTAAAATTTCATCATCAATGGAATGCTGATAAATATGTTAACCGCCGTGGGAAATGAGGTGCGTTATTTTTCGAGCGTTAGCCCTTTTGTCTTTTTGCTCTGATGAGGGGCTAATGCTCGAAACGTCAACCCCACCTCGTTTCCCACTAAGGTAAAAACATATACCTTCATCAACTTTGAATTTTTTTTATCCATCGTTTAATTTGTCCACCAAACAGACTGGTACACGTCTTCATGAAGACGAATACTCCATCAGAATGCAAAGGACATATGAACAGAGTCGAGGAGTTTGAACCTGGGATACCAGCACAATGGATTGTGTAGAGGAGACTGGGTGCAGGGCTAGTTGTTACAAGTTTTTGTATTTTTTTATTTTTTTTACCATATCTACCAAATGAAAATAGAGGAGTGCATCATCATAAATGGAGGTGGAAATTGTAACAACTTGGTACCCCAAGTGCGGGGTACGTTGATACAACATGTGGGGCAAGTTGATGCAATTGGTACGAACGGTTTGATTTTCTAAGACATGAAATTAAAATATGAAAACAATAATAAACTCGAATGGCACTCAGTGAGCAGATATCACCGACAGGTTGAACGGTTTAGGTTTTCTAACCACTGAGAGATCGGATCTGGATTCGGACCGAAACCAAATGGAATCAGCTCGTTATTGTCGCCGACTCAACTCGTCCACAAAGTTTTAACCGAGCTGTTTGTACGTTCACACCATGATTCACCACAACTGTAAGAAACCAACAACATAGCAATACATCTAAAATTAAAACTGCAGGGCTTGTTTTGCAATAACACCAAAAATTGATCCCAGGGCAAGTTGTTACAGCAAGTACCAACTTGCCCCATGGAGTCGTGTGATCACTTCAAACATGTGAACTGAATAGTTTTCAAATTACCATTTATGCAGAAACCAAGCATAAGCCTTATTATCCATACGAATGATAAGATGTGATGAGTTCCAAATCGTAAGCCATGCAGAAATTTTTTGCGAGAAGGGTAAACATCACGAAAAGGTCAAATTGTAACTTTTTACTGAACCCGCACCAGGACCGCTCCGGATTTCCCCGCCAGAGGCACAACAGTGACCCAGAATAAAGGCGCCTGCGTGGTAAAACGTACATCACCACATGTCTTTTTTTATTTAAATGTGAAGCCATGTAACAGCCTACCTCTGTAACAACGAGCCCCGGTCTCCTCTACTCGGATAGGAACACCAAACATGCCAGCCTTAGCTAGGTGGTCATATCTTTGTCACTTGTGTTCTTTGCATTTTATCATACTGGCAGAGTACCTGCCCTCTGGGCGATCTGTTGCAAGTGTGTAACATATTCTTCTGAAGCATCCTTTATTTGGTGGTGTATCGGCAATAGACTGCTGCTTCGATTGCTCCTGAAAATTAAAATAACCCAGGTTACGTACATGAAGTAAAAACATGTGTACTACATATGTGCATACACAATACATCGTGGTTATATAGCTCAGATAATTTTAATTGTATCTCCCATTTCCCCTACCCCCAACACCCCCAAAAGAAGAAATGGCAAGAGTGGTGAATTTTTTTTTTCAAAGCTCGATGGAATCAAACAAAACTTGCACATTCACAACTTCACAGTGCCCTCATTAATCCTTAAAGTTTCACTTCAACGGTCAAATCCTCTCGGATAGAAGATAATACATACATACTGTACATACGTACATATACACTACATACATCATAGGTCCATTATAGTATGGTGTTCAGAAGAATAGATATGCACTATCAAACTTTTTCCAAAATTTGATGAAGTAAACGTGCTTTGTGTTTTTGGGATTCCGGGCAAAGTTGGACAGTGTATGCCATTCTACAATACTTCATGTAGCATGTGCTTTGTATCATGAAAAAAAAAGTATTTCACCATGTGTCTGCACCTTTGGCAAAATAAGTAAACCTCATTGGACATTGGATAAAGGTGTAGGGGTGGAGGTCGCATGTGCGATAGTTCAGGGGTGTGAGAAGTCTTAATGAGGTTTGCCATTGTGTGCAGGCTGTGATCTATAGAACAAAAGTTGTACATAACACAACCCCAAGGGACGTGCTCTGTTATACAACAAAGAATATTCAGTGTGCACTCACCTTAAGAATGATCACAGATTGCCTCCTTAAGATTGCACGATGACAGAAAGTGATATTTGGCATACTTGCACCATTATGATGTCGTATAATCATTACTAGCAAATACAACCCATCGTTTCGCTGATGGGGGTGTAAGGGGAGGGTTGGAGAAAGAGAGAGGGAGAGAGAGAGGGGGAGGGGTGGGAGAGAGGGGAGAGGAGGGAGGGAAGCGAGGATGGGTGAAGAGCGATGAAGAGGAGTGGAGCTGGGGAGAGCAATGCCTCACAAAACGTTGCTATACACTGTGGGAGGGAGGGGTGCGGGGGGGGGGGAGACAGACAGAAGAGAGAGAGCAACAGAGGTGTGGGAGGAGAGTGCTGCATTTTTTTCGGGGGGGGGGGGAGCGAGGAGGTGACAGACAGAATGAATGGGGGGGGGGGGGAGGAAAAAAAAGAGATAAGTGAGGGGTGGAGGTGGCATTAGCAAAGAGAGTGATATGTTATGCTCTAATGACCGAAACACAAATTTAAAAAAATCTCATGTCAGAACAGCTGTACACACAACGACACAACAGAGTTTGTAAAGTTAACCACTGCACATCTGCAAAAACTTTGATATCAAAGTCCCAGAAAATTTGTGGGAACATTAATGAAAAGCATGGACTGAAAACATGGAAGTACTGCTCACGTACGACCTAATAATCCCATCGAGTGTGAACATCGAAAACAAAGTGTTGCAACCAGATATCATACTTCGGCACAAAAAAGAGAGAAGAAGGCATTGCTAAGTGGAGGGGTTAATACCAGTGATTTTGGATAAACAATGCAGAAATCAAGAAAATACCCAAATACCAAGACCTCATGAATGAAGTGAAAAGATCCTGGAAGCTGAAGAATGCCAAAGTTTATACCAATGATAGTTGGAGCTACGGAATGATGACAAAGAACCTCACAGAGAATATTAAAAACCATCCCTGGGAATATTATTACAAATGAACTATAGTTGGAAGCTGTCCGGGGCTCAGCGACGATTCTGAAGAGAGCCCTCGGCACAAAACTTTGAGAAAAAAACTTCACAGCCTGGTCCATGAATCGTGACCCCTTACCAAAATGAAGGTGGATACTTTGAATCACCTTGGAGGACTCCATCCCACATTCTGAAACTCACATATGGAGATACCAATCAACGACACACACATACACACAGACACACACACACAGACACACACACACACACACACACACACACACACACACACACCCTAAGGTGGATACTTTGAAACGTGGTTGGTCTGTTTTACCTCCTGAAACCCACACACATGTGGAGATAGCACACAACAGAAACTTGCAAGTACTCCACACACCTGTGCATCTCACAAACACACACACTCATACGGAGGTGGATATTTGAGACCTGGGAGGGCTCCATTCCACTTTCTGAACCCCTATATGGAGATAACAACCAACCACCAATAACCAATAACACATACACATATCGGTGCCAAGTGCCACTGGAGTAATACAGTTTATATACATTTACACACAGGTGCAAATGTACACATGCATACAGTAAACCAGAGAGTTGGTGTCAAAGCCACCCAATGCTCGCCTGTTATAACTTTATCATTTTTAAAAGACAAAGTCTAATAATATTTTATAAAAGCATTGCAGTGAAGTCTGATCCAAATAATTTTAAAGCAATATATATATTTGTAATATTTAATCAGTAAAAAGTGCGGTAGATAAAACATTAGAAAGGAAATAACTTGCACCAAAAACTTAACATTTTCACGCTCACACTGACGCTCACGCCGGGGTATCGCTATAGCTCTCTGTTTTCAAACAGGCGAGCTAAAAAACGACAAACACGAAGATTTACCTTGAACATTGTTCTTTGAAAGAGGATTAAAGTGGGTAATTAGCAAAATTCAATTCAAAAATGTTATCAAACCAGAAGAACACAAAAATGTCCATCTATACTCGATGCCTTCACACTCTAAAACAAATATGGTGAACACCTAGTCGGATGGACCTTATTGTTTTTAAAAATATGTATCGATGTCGAAGTGAGAGGTGATAACAATAGATCAACACAAAAAAGTTAAACAGTGATGTCCTGTAAAAATAAAATTGCACATTTTCAGTGGATGAGACACTTCCCAAGGAACCCCCACGGCACCGGGACCACAACAAAGGAACAACGTACGTCTAATCGATGTAAGATTGAAAGCACATGCACTTTTTCCCGAAACGAACAACCAAGCAGCTTGGAGAGCGCTCAGCAAGTGGCTTGAAAATTCAAGCAAGCGCTCAAATGAAACAGTCGATAAGAAACAGCTCCTTGAATGCAATTGGCAATCACCGAACCGTCATATTCAACATTCAGCTCGCGGAGACGCTCGAAATGTCACATATGTTCGAATTGGACAAATGAACACTTTTCCATGAGTCGGAGCTGCTTGTAAGTTCGATTCTGGAGCATACATTTTGTAATTTTTCTTAGTTTGAGAGATACTAGTAGCGATCGCTTGTGCGGAAATGAAATAAAACAATGAACGCTGACATCTGGGCATTTTATAAGCATTGCAATGTACTCGGCGAGTCGTAGCTATGATGAACAAGCTTGTTCCAAGTTGCGGTCTATTCCAAGTCAAGGTAAGGTTGAGCAGGCAAAAAAAAGACGTGGCGGCTTCAGACCCCAGCGAGGTTACCCAGGAAACGCCTTAAGACCCCAGACAGCGAGGTGGCCGAGGATCGTCTGATGAAGGATATAATTAAATAAGACCATTAATTATCTTCTCAAGAGGTGTTTTAATTAACCCAAACACCCAATTTTCACTCTTGCACTTCCTTGGAGTTTTCCTAGTATGCATGCAAAGTTTCAGGCGCTCGGTTTTATGGTTTTGGAGTTATGGAGGAGACACACTGACACACACACACACACACACACACACACACAAACACACACCTTGCCTTCTATTAGTATAATGATTATACTTTTTCAAATTTCTGCACTTAATTGGTTGTATATTTTTGATTCAGCAATGACATCATTGTTTTTTTCCTCGGCTCAATCAAACGACTTCTAACTGTCCTTTAAACTGTCAATTTGAGAAGCTCGACAGTTGATAGTTTGGCCAAAAGTTAGAATCTTAAAGGCTGCCTCTGATTAATACCATGAGCTGTTGTGGATCTCCAAGGAGATTCAGAGGTACCAAGCCGAATGGGTTGAAACTTCAATTCGAGGCACTCACCTTATGACCAGACAAGCCACGAGCACATTTCTTCTTCCAGGAGTCGAGCCACAGTTTATTGGTGGATTTAATTTTTTGATGCAATTTGTCTCGTTCCAAATCCCTGTTCAGTTGAAAGGAAACAAAATTGCAGTTTTATTCCACGGTGTTGAATGCATTTTCTTGCCCTTTAAGTAGGGTGCACAGGTAAGTGCAGATGAACGATAACTGATTATTCATAGGAAAAGCTGAGGCTGCTTTCCTAGTGGGTGGAATGCCAACACTCAGGTATTACTTGCTAGTGTTGTCATCAATTTATTTATCTATTTGTTTCAATCTAATTCTGTGATAAGAACATGGAATTGACTTCAATCTGTGCAACAAAGCGGGTGATGCAATAATTGTTCCCACCACTCCATGTAAGGATGCCAAAAGATGATTTTAAAGTGCATCCCAAGCATGATATGTTGTGCGAATGAAAAGATTGTGGGGAAACGTAATCCCGTTTCATGGTGAAAAGTTTCTTGAATACCCTGGAGCAATCTGGTTAGGCTGAGCACAAGCAGCTCAGGTCGGACAGGGAAAATGTTCTGCAAATTGCATCGGTTTGGCAGCATTTGACCAGCACAACTGAATGCCTATTACATTATGCACGCACAAATCCATTTTTGGGAGTCCATTTGAGAAATAAGACTTGGAATCAGTTTTGGATGCCGCTGCTCAAGCGGTTTGCCCCTGTGTGGCTTTGCCTCCCATGTTTCCACCCCCAGGTGCACACCTAGTCGTTATACCATCAACACGGTACTGCTTATGCTGTTAGGATATTCTGCTAGGTACTTATATAGTTCCCAAATAACTTTTCTGCTCTTTGAGAAATGTCGAGTTGTTTTGTTAGTGTTTTCACATCGCGTAAATACTTTGTTGTACTCAATCAAACTCGAATCCTGCTGTCAAGGTCTCATCGCAATCATCTTCATGGCATTTTATAAAATTGACATCACAGCCCGTTTATGTACACGCTACTCATTCAATACCTCCAAAGGAATGGGATTTTGCTTGTAATCCTGTGTATTAGATGCAATTGCATTTAATAATTACAACCCACAAGGAACATCGACTTATTATATCTTCAAATATGGTGGAATTTATCCCCACCCCAACCCTGATATGCTCTATGTGTGCCTATTCTGACTCCTATCTCCTTGCAAACTTCTTTCTGATCACTACATTCCTCTCACACTCCTCAACCTTCCTTTCCCTGCAGTGTGTGTATATAATAAGTAATAATAATTAAAATGTATATCTGTACATTTTCAATTTATTGTATGCACTTACGTTGAGAAATTTTAAAAAGTTGGCCTTTCTTTGACAATTGTATCTGTTCATAGAACTTCATGAATGCCCCTCATTCAGTTCACTTATACAGCTAAGATGATGAATTAAATACTGTTGTTTTGTAAACTGCAACCTCACCACCAGGGTGTGGATCAGGCCTATCAAATTGGAGGAGACTACAGAGTCGGGGACATCCTGTGGGAGGAAGGATTCTGTTAAACAGATGATGTCCGGTTTGTCAGCAGTCCCCTCTTTCTGTGAGTTTGGCGGCTCTGAAGAAGACAAAATCAAAGCAGCATGGAATAAATGGAGAGAAATATCTGGTGTTGTATGCAATTAGAAGGTACCGAAGAAACTTAAGATGAAGTTTCATAAACAAGTGATTTTATAAGTAATAATGTACTCAGTGGAGACTTAGGCATCAAAGAAGAAAGAGGATAAATGATTGCAATGGACAGAAATGTGGATGTTGCAAGAGAATGCACAAGTCTCACTTAAAAGAGAGATGAGAAGCGAAGTCATGAGGAGAGAACTGGAGATAGTCAAATCGCTGATGTAATCCGACTGCGAGATTGAGATGGTACAGACACCTACAATGAAACGGAAAAAAAACATCTGAGCAGAAAAGCATCAGAAGAACCAATAAGAAAGCGCATCAGAGGGAGACAGAAGCTCAGATGGATTGATGCATTGCGGAAGGATATGGAAACACGAGGGTTCCAAGATACCGATGTAATGCATAGACATCCGTAGAGGATGGGGATCTGAGTGGCTGACCCCAGTGTGGGACAAGACCAATGGAAGAAAAAGAAGTTAATGTATCAGGTGAGCCTGATACTCTTTGGATAGTCCACTGTGCCTGGCCAAAAGTGCGACAACCACTAACAACTAAAAAGTTATGTTTGAGTCAACGTTAACAAACAAGAAAACAAACACACTGTGAGGAAGTGGGTAGCAAGACTGCGTCATTGTGAAAGCTACATAAATCAAGACTCCATTGAGGGTTGTATCGTTCACCATGGACTGAGTCGGTACAACAGATGCAGGAGAAGAATGTTGTGATTCCAGGTACTCCATGGTTGAGGACAATGCTCGCACTCTGTGGAAAATTACTTTAAAAATGAACACAGTCAACATGGTAAGAGGCCTGTCAGAAAATAGTGAGTGGTTGTAGAGGGAGGCACTACAGCCTGAAGCTTTCTGAATGAGGAAATAAAAACGGTTCACTTGACAGGTGGCCACACAGCCAGGCAAATTTACATTGGAAAATGCTGATTTGTGTATGGCTGGCTCCTCGTACTCCGTCCACATAAAAACTCAGGTGGTTGTGTGACCTCACAAGGCACACAATACTGGATGGTAATTTATAAGCCACACATTTCAAGCAATGACTCAATTCCTTATATACAAGGATATACAAAGAACTTTAACGCAAGAGGAGATCATTTAGCCCATCATGACGGTACTACATAATGAACACACATTAATTCAATTTATCAGTTTATGAACTCCTGAGGGATAGGGGTGGGAGGAGGAGGAAGAAGAGTGGGGAGAACAGTTGGACAGGCACAGAGATACCACCAGTGTGATATATAGGAGTGGGAAGAACAGTAGGCAGGAAATATATATATCATAAATATATATAAATATATATATATATATATATATATATATATATATATATATATATATATGCTATACAGTGGCTTACAAAAGTATTCACCCCCGACCAATACTGTAATGCCACATTTAGATGAATTACAAATTATGTTGAAACAATTTTCTCCAAATGAACTTTTTTTCACAACTGAAGAGATCAAACTAAACACTTATAATTGAGGAGGTTACATGTCAGGAATACTTGCAAAACATGTACAAACTAGAGGGGGAGCACTCGGTAGAGTGCAAAACTCCCGCCCCAATACTGCTGGTCACTTAAGTGAACCTGATATCCTATTCATTGTAGGTCAAAACGGATCAGACTCTACTGAACCACGATTGAATAAACTAAACTAGATCGACGCGCATGTAGAAATGCCAAAAATAAAATCGAATTTTTTTTGAAAAAAAAGTTGCAAAATTTGTTTTTTTTCTCTAACAATTTTTTTTGGGGGTTGGAAATCACTTAAAACATGTAGAAATGCAAAAAAAAAAAATTCAAATATTTTTCAAATAAAATCGAATTTTTTTTGAAAAAAAGTTGCAAAATTTTCTAAGTTTTTTTTGGACCAAGTCCAAAATCTAATGGCATGATCCTTGGACCATACCTAATCCCCCCACCAAGTTCGTCGAAATCCGTCCAGGAGTTTTTCCGTAATACTGTTCACAAACAAACAAACAACAGACAAACAGGGGTGAAAACAGTAACCTCCGCCATCTTCGATGACGGAGGTTAATCAAGATTCACTGGTTGCCAAAAAGTTGAATTTTGACCAAAAAGTTCAATTTTTGTCTCGTCTGACCACAAAACATTTCTCCAGAGGCTGCAGTATCATTAGGATTCTTTTTTGAAACTCCATTCGAGCTTTTAGATGTGTGTTTTTCAGTTATGGCTTCTTTCTTGCTACCTGTCCATAGAGGCCAGTTTTGTCAAGGGAACGGGGATGTTGTTGATTGAGGAACACTGACCCCCATCTCGGACATAGAGCCAAGTGCAGATCTTTCAAAGTCATTGTTGGATTTACAGTGACACCCCGAACCAGTTTTCGACTTGCCCGGCTGATGAGTTTGGATGGGCGATCTGATCTGGATAGGGTCGGGTGGTGTGATACATCTTCTACTTCTTAATGATGTATTTCACCGTACTCAAAGTATAATGAGTGACTATGAAATCGTATTATAACCCTCTCCTGAATGGTGCTTCTCCACCACTTTATGTCTGACTTATTTGGAAAGCTACTTGGTCTTCATGTTTGCCTGGTGGTTGACCAACTGAGTTGCACCTTAAAACTCCTTGATCAGTGGGGAGATAATTTTTAAGTTAAACACTGATTACATACAGGTGAAACCTACTACACTTATTTTATAACGTTTCAACAAAAAAAATTGCTCCTGAAGTGATTTCGGGTTAATTAAGAAAAGGGTTTAAATACTTACGCAACTGAGAATCATTTGATTTTCTCTTGTTAATCTCACTTATTCACATTCTATTGCATCTTTTAGCTTTATCACATTGGAGTAGTTTGTGAAGAATGTGGCATCAAAATGTGAAAACTTTTGATGGGGTGAATACTTTTGCAGTTGAGAAGATATATATATATATATATATATATATATATATATATATATATATATTATATAATATATATAATCTCTATTATAATACCAAGCTTGCACACTAAAAACTCGGTTGCCATCACACGATCCTAGGAAATTGCTGTGGCACTTAGCGGACATGCCGACAATGTTTGGGAAGACTTGGCGTTCCATAGTACCACTTGCATTTTGCACAATGCGTATTTTTGTCATTCCCCGTGTACGGTCTGTCGTCTGCTACCAGCTATGTTGTACTGCTATCCCGTGCATGTGCACGGGTATCACTAGTATATATATATACATATACTAGACGACTCGTGAACCTGTCGGGTTCCCGTTGTGACAGTGGTTGATAAAAAACATAATTTCAAAAAAAAACATGGAAAAAAATAAAAAATAGCTCCAGCGAACTATACCGCTGAGGTTGTTTGCATTGATCAAATAATCCCGAAGAGAACTTGACTGAATCGGGAATTGATTTTTTAATAATTTTTTTCGTTGCCCGATTTGAACGAAACTTGATATTGCGCGTCGATGTGAAAAAAAAAACGGAGAAATAAAGTCGAAGAAATTGCGCGTAATTCTCTAAACACAATTTTATTTATTAATGAACACGGAAGTATTAGATGAAAATGGCGATGTTTATTTTATGCTTAAAAATAAATCGTTTTTTGTCTATACTAAATGTTTGAGATTTTAAAATAAATCATTTTAAGAAAAAAAAAGATAGCTCCAGTGATCTATACCGCAGAGGTTGTTTGCATTGATCAAATTCTCCCAAAGAGTCTCTCTCTGTTGTGCAGCCAGCCTGTGGCTGCTGGTTGCATCACTGGTTGGGACGCGGCTATGCGCTGATGATGTCCCCTTAAGCATGAGTACATTTGCTCTACGGCTAGGATACGGCGCCGTACCCCCCTGAATTTACAGAAACGTGCGGCAGCCGCAGAGTTTCTGAGGTGGCCTCAGGGTGGCCCTATGCCGTATGGCTATCTTTTACAGGCCGTAGGGGTCTCCGTGGAATTAAAGCGCGGAGTTATAACTTTTTGCATTTCAGGTTGGCGTAGCAATTTGACAAGCCATAGCCATGACGTAAGTGTGTTCCACGTCGACCGTACGTATGGCGTACGGTGGGCTTGCTTATTCGTGCGTTTTTCGTAGGCTCTTATCAATGAAAAATGAATTTTGCCAACCCCCAAAAAATTACGGCGGCCGCACTATTTCCACGTTCGCCTTAGGGCCCCCCTGCGGTCGCCTTGCGGGCACCTTGAGGCTACTTGCGTCTGCCTTGAAAATTCTATGGCCGCCGCAGGGACCCCTAAGGTCACCGTGCGACATCAAATCAAAGACCGTACGCACCCCCACGTTTTCGGTCTCCACAATTTCTAAATACCCCGTGCGGCTACCCAAAAATAAAACATAGGTGACTGCTACATTGTGTGACCATGGAAATACTGCGGCCGCCCTATAATTGCTAGTGGCCGTAGATTTTTTAGACCTACGGCCGCCAAGCCAAGTGTGACTGAGCATAACCAGTACACTGGTGCGCCGTAATTTTTTGGGGGTTGGCAAAATTCATTTTTCATTGATAAGAGCCTACGAAAAACGCACGAATAAGGCAAGCCCACCGTACGCCATACGTACGGTCGACGTGGAACACATCTACGTC
>CM068964.1:34716880-34736390 GCA_035128595.1 Eptatretus atami
GAGAGAGAATTTGATAAGACCTACGAAAAACGCACGAATAAGGCAAGCCCACGTACGCCATACGAACGGTCGACGTGGAACACATCTACGTCATGGCTATGGCTTGTCAAATTGCTACGGCCAACCTAGAAATGCAAAAAGTTATAACTCCGCGCTTTAATTCCACGGAGACCCTACGGCCTGTAAAAGATAGCCATACGGCATAGGGCCACCCTGAGGCCACCTCAGAAACTCTGCGGCTGCCGCACGTTTCTGTAAATTCAGGGGGGTACGGCCGCCGTATCCTAGCCGTAGAGCAAATGTGACTCATGCTTAAGGGGACACTGCATCAGCGGCATAGCCGCGTCCCAACAGTGATGCAACCAGCAGCCACAGGCTGCACTCAACAGAGAGAGACTCTTTGGAGAATTTGATCAATGCAAACAACCTCTGCGGTATAGATCACTGGAGCTATCTTTTTTTTTTCTTAAAATGATTTATTTTAAAATCTCAAACATTTAGTATAGACAAAAAACGATTTATTTTTAAGCATAAAATAAACATCGCCATTTTCATCTATACTTCCGTGTTCATTAATAAATAAAATTGTGTTTAGAAGATTACGCGCAATTTCTTCGACTTTATTTTCTCCGTTTTTTTTTCACATCGACGCGCAATATCAAGTTTCGTTCAAATCGGGCAACGAAAAAAATTATTAAAAAATCAATTCCCGATTCAGTCAAGTTCTCTTCGGGATTATTTGATCAATGCAAACAACCTCAGCGGTATATGTCGTGGAGCTATCTTTTTATTTTATTCCATGTTTTTTTTGAAATTATGTTTTTTATCAACCACTGTCACAACGGGAACCCGACAGGTTCACGAGTCGTCTAGTATATGTATATATATATACTAGTGATACCCGTGCACATGCACGGGTAGCAGTACAACATAGCTGGTAGCAGACGACAGACCGTACACGGGGAATGAAAAAATACGCATTGTGCAAAATGCAAGTGGTACTATGGAACGCCAAGTCTTCCCAAACATTGTCGGCATGTCCGCTAAGTGACACGCAATTTCCTAGGGATCGTGTGATGGCAAGCCGAGTTTTTAGTGTGCAAGCTTGGTATTATAATAGAGTATATATATATATATATATATATATATATATATATATATATATATATATATATATATATCTTCTCAACTGCAAAAGTATTCACCCCCATCAAAAGTTTTCACATTTTGATGCCACATTCTTCACAAACTACTCCAATGTGATAAAGCTAAAAGATGCAATAGAATGTGAATAAGTGAGATTAACAGAGAAAATCAAATGATTCTCAGTTGCGTAAGTATTTAAACCCTTTTCTTAATTAACCCGAAATCACTTCAGGAGCAATTTTTTTGTTTGAAACGTTATAAAATAAGTGTAGTAGGTTTCACCTGTATGTAATCAGTGGTTTAACTTAAAAATTATCTCCCCACTGATCAAAGGAGTTTTAAGGTGCAACTCAGTTGGTCAACCACCAAGGCAAACATGAAGACCAAGTAGCTTTCCAAATAAGTCAGACATAAAGTGGTGGAGAAGCACCATTCAGGAGAGGGTTATAATACGATTTCATAGTCACTCATTATACCTTTGAGTACGGTGAAATACATCATTAAGAAGTAGAAGATGTATCACACCACCCAGACCCTATCCAGATCAGATCGCCCATCCAAACTCATCAGCCGGGCAAGTCGAAAACTGGTTCGGGGTGTCACTGTAAATCCAACAATGACTTTGAAAGATCTGCACTTGGCTCTATGTCCGAGATGGGGGTCAGTGTTCCTCAATCAACAACATCCCCGTTCCCTTGACAAAACTGGCCTCTATGGACAGGTAGCAAGAAAGAAGCCATAACTGAAAAACACACATCTAAAAGCTCGAATGGAGTTTTCAAAAAAGAATCCTAATGATACTGCAGGCCTCTGGAGAAATGTTTTGTGGTCAGACGAGACAAAAATTGAACTTTTTGGTCAAAATTCAACTTTTTGGCAACCAGTGAATCTTGATTAACCTCCGTCATCGAAGATGGACGGAGGTTACTGTTTTCACCCCTGTTTGTCTGTTTGTTTGTTTGTTTGTGAACAGTATTACGGAAAAACTCCTGGACGGATTTCGACGAAACTTGGTGGGGGGATTAGGTATGGTCCAAGGATCATGCCATTAGATTTTGGACTTGGTCCAAAAAAAAAACTTAGAAAATTTTGCAACTTTTTTTCAAAAAAAATTCGATTTTATTTGAAAAATATTTGAATTTTTTTTTTTTGCATTTCTACATGTTTTAAGTGATTTCCAACCCCCCAAAAAAAATTGTTAGAGAAAAAAAAACAAATTTTGCAACTTTTTTTTCAAAAAAAATTCGATTTTATTTTTTGGCATTTCTACATGCGCGTCGATCTAGTTTAGTTTATTCAATCGTGGTTCAGTAGAGTCTGATCCGTTTTGACCTACAATGAATAGGATATCAGGTTCACTTAAGTGACCCAGCAGTATTGGCGGCGGAGGTTTTGCACTCTACCGAGTGCTCCCCCTCTAGTTTGTACATGTTTTTGCAAGTATTCCTGACATGTAACCTCCTTCAATTATAAGTGTTTAGTTTGATCTCTTCAGTTGTGAATAAAAAAGTTCATTTGGAGAAAATTGTTTCAACATAATTTGTAATTCATCTAAATGTGGCATTACAGTATTGGTCGGGGGTGAATACTTTTGTAAGCCACTGTATAGACATATATATATATATATATATATATATATATATATATATATATATATATATTTATATATATTATGTATATATATATTTCCTGCCTACTGTTCTTCCCACTCCTATATATCACACTGGTGGTATCTCTGTGCCTGTCCAACTGTTCTCCCCACTCTTCTTCCTCCTCCTCCCACCCCTATCCCTCAGGAGTTCATAAACTGATAAATTGAATTAATGTGGTGTTCATTATGTAGTACCGTCATGATGGGCTAAATGATCTCCTCTTGCGTTAAAGTTCTTTGTATATCCTTGTATATAAGGAATTGAGTCCATTGCTTGAAATGTGTGGCTTATAAATTTACCATCCAGTATTGTGTGCCTTGTGAGGTCACACAACCACCTGAGTTTTTATGTGGACGGAGTACGAGGAGCCAGCCATACACAAATCAGCATTTTCCAATGTAAATTTGCCTGGCTGTGTGGCCACCTGTCAAGTGAACCGTTTTTATTTCCTCATTCAGAAAGCTTCAGGCTGTAGTGCCTCCCTCTACAACCACTCACTATTTCATTCTGACAGGCCTCTTACCATGTTGACTGTGTTCATTTTTAAAGTAATTTTCCACAGAGTGCGAGCATTGTCCTCAACCATGGAGTACCTGGAATCACAACATTCTTCTCCTGCATCTGTTGTACCGACTCAGTCCATGGTGAACGATACAACCCTCAATGGAGTCTTGATTTATGTAGCTTTCACAATGACGCAGTCTTGCTACCCACTTCCTCACAGTGTGTTTGTTTTTCTTGTTTGTTAACGTTGACTCAAACATAACTTTTTAGTTGTTAGTGGTTGTCGCACTTTTGGCCAGGCACAGTGGACTATCCAAAGAGTATCCAGGCTCACCTGATACATTAACTTCTTTTTCTTCCATTGGTCTTGTCCCACACTGGGGTCAGCCACTCAGATCCCCATCCTCTACGGATGTCTATGCATTACATCGGTATCTTGGAACCCTCGTGTTTCCATATCCTTCCGCAATGCATCAATCCATCTGAGCTTCTGTCTCCCTCTGATGCGCTTTCTTATTGGTTCTTCTGATGCTTTTCTGCTCAGATGTTTTTTTTCCGTTTCATTGTAGGTGTCTGTACCATCTCAATCTCGCAGTCGGATTACATCAGCGATGTTGACTATCTCCAGTTCTCTCCTCATGACTTCGCTTCTCATCTCTCTTTAAGTGAGACTTGTGCATTCTCTTGCAACATCCACATTTCTGTCCATTGCAATCATTTATCCTCTTTCTTCTTTGATGCCTAAGTCTCCACTGAGTACATTATTACTGATAAAATCACTTGTTTATGAAACTTCATCTTAAGTTTCTTCGGTACCTTCTAATTGCATACAACACCAGATATTTCTCTCCATTTATTCCATGCTGCTTTGATTTTGTCTTCTTCAGAGCCGCCAAACTCACAGAAAGAGGGGACTGCTGACAAACCGGACATCATCTGTTTAACAGAATCCTTCCTCCCACAGGATGTCCCCGACTCTGTAGTCTCCTCCAATTTGATAGGCCTGATCCACACCCTGGTGGTGAGGTTGCAGTTTACAAAACAACAGTATTTAATTCATCATCTTAGCTGTATAAGTGAACTGAATGAGGGGCATTCATGAAGTTCTATGAACAGATACAATTGTCAAAGAAAGGCCAACTTTTAAAATTTCTCAACGTAAGTGCATACAATAAATATGAAAATGTACAGATATACATTTTAATTATTATTACTTATTTATATACACACACTGCAGGGAAAGGAAGGTTGAGGAGTGTGAGAGGAATGTAGTGATCAGGGAAAGAAGTTTGCAAGGAGATAGGAGTCAGAATAGGCACACATAGAGCATATCAGGGTTGGGGTGGGGATAAATTCCACCATATTTGAAGATATAATAAGTCGATGTTCCTTGTGGGTTGTAATTATTAAATGCAATTGCATCTAATAACACAGGATTACAAGCAAAATCCCCATTCCTTTTGGAGGTATTGAATGAGTAGCGTGTACATAAACGGGCTGTGATGTCAATTTTATAAAATGCCATGAAGATGATTGCGATGAGACCTTGACAGCAGGATTCGAGTTTGATTGAGTACAACAAAGTATTTACGCGATGTGAAAACACTAACAAAACAACTCGACATTTCTCAAAGAGCAGAAAAGTTATTTGGGAACTATATAAGTACCTAGCAGAATATCCTAACAGCATAAGCAGTACCGTGTTGATGGTATAACGACTAGGTGTGCACCTGGGGGTGGAAACATGGGAGGCAAAGCCACACAGGGGCACAACCGCTTGAGCAGCGGCATCCAAAACTGATTCCAAGTCTTATTTCTCAAATGGACTCCCAAAAATGGATTTGTGCGTGCATAATGTAATAGGCATTCAGTTGTGCTGGTCAAATGCTGCCAAACCGATGCAATTTGCAGAACATTTTCCCTGTCCGACCTGAGCTGCTTGTGCTCAGCCTAACCAGATTGCTCCAGGGTATTCAAGAAACTTTTCACCATGAAACGGGATTACGTTTCCCCACAATCTTTTCATTCGCACAACATATCATGCTTGGGATGCACTTTAAAAATCATCTTTTGGCATCCTTACATGGAGTGGTGGGAACAATTATTGCATCACCCGCTTTGTTGCACAGATTGAAGTCAATTCCATGTTCTTATCACAGAATTAGATTGAAACAAATAGATAAATAAATTGATGACAACACTAGCAAGTAATACCTGAGTGTTGGCATTCCACCCACTAGGAAAGCAGCCTCAGCTTTTCCTATGAATAATCAGTTATCGTTCATCTGCACTTACCTGTGCACCCTACTTAAAGGGCAAGAAAATGCATTCAACACCGTGGAATAAAACTGCAATTTTGTTTCCTTTCAACTGAACAGGGATTTGGAACGAGACAAATTGCATCAAAAATTAAATCCCACCAATAAACTGTGGCTCGACTCCTGGGAAGAAGAAATGTGCTCGTGGCTTGTCTGGTCATAAGGTGAGTGCCTCGAATTGAAGTTTCAACCCATTCGGCTTGGTACCTCTGAATCTCCTTGGAGATCCACAACAGCTCATGGTATTAATCAGAGGCAGCCTTTAAGATTCTAACTTTTGGCCAAACTATCAACTGTCGAGCTTCTCAAATTGACAGTTTAAAGGACAGTTAGAAGTCGTTTGATTGAGCCGAGGAAAAAAACAATGATGTCATTGCTGAATCAAAAATATACAACCAATTAAGTGCAGAAAATTTGAAAAAGGTTAATAGAATCTAATATCTAATAAGAAGGCAATGTGTGTGGTGTGTGTGTGTGGTGTGTGTGTGTGTGTGTGTCAGTGTGTCTCCTCCATAACTCCAAAACCATAAAACCGAGCAGCCTGAAACTTTGCATGTCATACTAGGAAAACTCCAAGGAAGTGCAAGAGTGAAAATTGGGTGTTTGGGTTAATTAAAACACCTCTTGAGAAGATAATTAATGGTCTTATTTAATTATATCCTTCATCAGACGATCCTCGGCCACCTCGCTGTCTGGGGTCTTAAGGCGTTTCCTGGGTAACCTCGCTGGGGTCTGAAGCCGCCACGTCTTTTTTTTTGCCTGCTCAACCTTACCTTGACTTGGAATAGACCGCAACTTGGAACAAGCTGTTCATCATAGCTACGACTCGCCGAGTACATTGCAATGCTTATAAAATGCCCAGATGTCAGCGTTCATTGTTTTATTTCATTTCCGCACAAGCGATCGCTACTAGTATCTCTCAAACTAAGAAAAATTACAAAATGTATGCTCCAGAATCGAACTTACAAGCAGCTCCGACTCATGGAAAAGTGTTCATTTGTCCAATTCGAACATATGTGACATTTCGAGCGTCTCCGCGAGCTGAATGTTGAATATGACGGTTCGGTGATTGCCAATTGCATGTCAAGGAGCTGTTTCTTATCGACTGTTTCATTTGAGCGCTTGCTTGAATTTTCAAGCCACTTGCTGAGCGCTCTCCAAGCTGCTTGGTTGTTCGTTTCGGGAAAAAGTGCATGTGCTTTCAATCTTACATCGATTAGACGTACGTTGCTTCCTTTGTTGGGTCCCGCGGTGCCGTGGGGTAGGTTCCTTGGGAAGTGTCTCATCCACTGAAAATGTGCAATTTTATTTTTACAGGACATCACTGTTTAACTTTTTTGTGTGATCTATTGTTATCCACCTCTCACTTCGACATCGATACATATTTTTAAAAACAATAAGGTCCATCCGACTAGGTGTTCACCATATTTGTTTTAGGTGTGAAGGCATCGAGTATAGATGGACATTTTGTGTTCTCTGGTTTGATACATTTTTGAATTGAATTTTTGCTAATTACCCACTTTAAATCCTCTTTCAAAGAACAATGTTTCAAGGTAAATCTTCGTGTTTGTCGTTTTTTAGCTCGCCTGTTTGAAGAACAGAGAGCTATAGCGATACCCCGGCGTGAGCGTCAGGTGAGCGTGAAAATGTTAAATTTTTGGTGCAAGTTATTTCCTTTCTAATGTTTTTATCTACCCACTATTTTTTACTGATTACAATATACAAATATATATATTGCTTTAAAATTATTGGATCAGACTTCACTGCAATGCTTTATAAAAAATATTATTAGACTGTCTTTTAAAAAGATAAATGTATAAACAGGCGAGCATTGGGTGGCTTTGACACCAACTCTCTGGTTTACGTATGCGTGTTGTACATTTGCACCTGTGTGTACATGTATATAAACTGTATTACTCCAGTGGCACTTGGCACCGATATGTGTATGTGTTATTGGTTATTGGTGGTTGGTTGTTATCTCCATATAGGGGTTCAGAAAGTGGAATGGAGCCCTCCCAGGTCTCAAATATCCACCTCCGTATGAGTGTGTGTGTTTGTGGATATGCACAGGTGTGTGAGTACTTGCAAGTTTCTGTTGTGTGCTATCTCCACATGTGTGTGGGTTTCAGGAGGTAAAACAGACCAACCACGTTTCAAAGTATCCACCTTAGGGTGTGTGTGTGTGTGTCTGTGTGTGTGTGTGGTGTGCTTGTGTGTGTGTGGTCTGTGTGTGTGTGTGTGTGTCGTTGATTGGTATCTCCATATGTGAGTTTCAGAATGTGGGATGGAGTCCTCCAAGGGTGATCTCAAAGTATCCACCTTCATTTGGGTAAGGGGTCACGATTCATGGACCAGGCTGTGAAGTTTTTGTTCTCAAAGTTTTGTGCCGAGGCTCTCTCTCAGAATCGTCGCTGCCCCGGACAGCTCCCACTATAGTTCATTTGTAATAATATTCCCAGGGATGGTTTTTAATATCGTGAGGTTCTTTGTCATCATTCCCGTAGCTCCAACTATCATTGGTATAACTTTGGCATTCTTCAGCTTCCAGGATCTTTTCACTTCATTCATGAGGTCTTGGGTATTTGGGTATTTTCTTGATTTCTGCATTGTTTAGTCCAAAATCACTGGTATTAACCCCTCACTTAGCAATGCCTTCTTCTCTCTTTTTTTGTCCGAAGTATGATACTGGTTGCAACACTTTGTTTTCGATGTTCACACTCGATGGGATTATAGGTCGTACGTGAGCAGTACTTCCATGTTTTCAGTCCATGCTTTTCATTAATGTTCCCACAAATTTTCTGGGACTGTGATATCAAAGTTTTTGCAGATGTGCAGTGGTTAACTTTACAAACTCTGTTGTGTCGTTGTGTGTACAGCTGTTCTGACATGAGATTTTTTTAAATTTGTGTTTCGGTCATTAAGCATAACATATCACTCTCTTTGCTAATGCCACCTCCACCCCTCACTTATCTCTTTTTTTTCCTCCCCCCCCCCCCATTCATTCTGTCTGTCACCTCCTCGCTCCCCCCCCCCCCGAAAAAATGCAGCACTCTCCTCCCACACCTCTGTTGCTCTCTCTCTGTCTGTCTCTCCCCCCCCCCCCGCACCCCTCCCTCCCACAGTGTAAGCAACGTTTGTGAGGCATTGCTCTCCCCAGCTCCACTCCTCTTCATCGCTCTTCACCCATCCTCGCTTCCCCTCCCTCCTCTCCCCTCTCTCCCACCCCTCCCCCTCTCTCTCTCCTCTCTCTTTCTCCAACCCCTCCCCTTCACCCCCATCAGCGAAACGATGGGTTGTATTGCTAGTAATGATTATACGACATCATAAGTGTCAAGTATGACCAAATATCACTTTCTGTCATCGGTGCAATCTTAAGGAGGCAATCTGTGATCATTCTTAAGGTGAGTGCACACTGAATATTCTTTTTGTATAAACAGAGCACGTCCCTTGGGGTTGTGTTATGTACAACTTTTGTTCTATAGATCACAGCCTGCACACAATGGCAAACCTCATTAAGACTTCTTCACCCCCTGAACTATCGCACAGCGACCTCCACCCCTACACCTTTATCCAATGTCCAATGAGGTTTACTTATTTGCCAAAGGTGCAGACACATGGTGAAATACTTTTTTTTTTCATGATACAAAGCACATGCTACATGAAGTATTGTAGAATGGCATACACTGTCCAACTTTGCCCGAAATAACACAAAACACGTTACTTCATCAAATTTTGGAAAAAGTTTGATAGTGCATATCTATTCTTCTGAACACCATACTATATATGGACCTATGATGTATGTATGTATTATCTTCTACTCCGAGAGGATTTGACCGTTGAAGTGAAACTTTCAAGGATTAATGAGGGCACTGTGAAGTTGTGAATGTGCAAGTTTTGTTTGATTCCATCGAGCTTGAAAAAGAAAAATTCACCCATCTTGCCATTTTCTTCTTTGGGGGTGTTGGGGGTAGGGAAATGGGAGACAATTAAAATTATCTGAGCTATATAACCGCGATGTATTGTGTATGCACATATGTAGTACACATGTTTTACTTCATGTACGTAACCTGGGTTATTTTAATTTTCAGGACAACGAAGCAGCAGTCTTATGCCGATAACACACCCAATAAAGGATGCTTCAGAAGAATATGTTACACACTTGCAACAAGATCGCCCAGAGGGCAGGTACTCTGCCAGTATGATAAATGCAAAGAACACAAGTGACAAAGATAGACCACCTAGCTAAGGCTGGCATGTTTGGTGTTCCTATCCGAGTAGAGGAGACCGGGGCTCGTTGTTACAGAGGTAGGCTGTTACATGGCTTCACATTAAATAAAAAAAGACCATGTGGTGATGTACGTTTTACCACGCAGCGGCCTTTATTCTGGGTCACATGTGTGCCTCTGGCGGGGAAATCCGGAGCGGTCCTGGTGCGTTCAGTTAAAAAGTTACAATTTGACCCTTTTGTGATGTTTACCCTTCTCGCAAAAAAATTTCTGCATGGCTTACGATTTGGAACTCATCACATCTTATCATATCGTATGGAATAATAGATTATGCTTGGTTTCTGCATAAATGGTAATTTGAAAACTATTCAGTTCACATTTGAAGTGATCACACGACCCATGGGGCAAGTTGGTACTGCTGTAACAACTTGCCCTGGATCAATTTTTGGTGTTATTTCAAAACAACCTGCAAGTTTTAATTTTAGATGTATTGCTATGTTGTTGGTTTCTTACAGTTGTGGAATCATGGTGTGGAACGTACAAACAGCTCGGTTAAAACTTTGTGGACGAGTTGAGTGGCGACAATAACGACCGATTCCATTGGTTTCGGTCCGAATCCAATCCGATCTATCAGTGGGTAGAAAACCTAAACCGTTCAACCTGTCGGTGATATCTGCTCAACTGAGTGCCATTCGAGTTTTATTATGTTTTCATTATTTTAATTTCATGTCTTAGAAAATCAAACGTTCGTACCAATTGCATCAACTTGCCCCACATGTTGTATCAACGTACCCCGCACTTGGGGTACCAAGTTGTTACAATTTTCCACTCCATTTATGATGAGATCACTCTAGTTTATTTGGTAGATATGGTAAAAAATAAAAATACAAAACTTGTAACAACTAGCCCTGCACCCAGTCTCCTCCTACACAATCCATTGTGCTGGATCCCAGGTCAAACCTCCTCGACTCTGTTCATATGTCCTTTGCATTCTGATGGAGTATTCGTCTCATGAAGACGTGTACCAGTCTGCTTCGGTGGACAAATTAAACGATGGATAAAAAAAATTCAAACTTGAATGGTATAGTTTTTGACCTTAGTGGGAAACGAGGTGGGGTGACGTTTCGAGCATTAGCCCCCTCATCAGAGCAAAAAAGACAAAAGGGCTAACGCTCGAAAAATCAACCAACCTCATTTCCCACGGCGGTTAACATATTATCAGCATTCCATTGATGATGAAATTTTAATCCATTGTACAAAAGTATATTCATGTCCTTGTAGTCTGTCAAAGTGCACTGATGTCCCTTAATGTCTTTGTCCTGCATAAACAAACTCCTCCACAAACCTAAGACACTATATAGAGGAAAAAATGGTCCAAAGAAGTCCACCAAAGTGGCATTTTCCATCCAATACACAAATGGTTTAAATAACTGAATTTCAGACTTGTATGGAATCTGAGAATTGAGATGTGACCGTGGAACAGCACGTACACCTGTTGTACAAAACGGTCCACAAGACTGTCCTGCTTGCGAGCTTCATGTCTAGATGGTACATTTATTCGTAGTTTTCAAGTCGCTTTCGGTGCCTCATTACACAGTTTCTCTCCCAGCTTCCCCCATTCCTTTTCGGTTGTGGATTCGTTTCCAGGGAAATAGTAGTTGCACGGTGATTTCAAATACAGATTATTCAAACAGATATACACACCCCTGAGATTCAAACAGAGCACGAGCCATTATTAGAAGGAAGATATATTATTTATTTATACACACACACACACCACTTTAAACAACATTGAATAGACGAAGGTGAATTCGATTCCACACACTGCACTGTCATTAGGGTGGAGGCTTTTGGTGTTTTCACTACAACCAACAGGCTGATAGGATCGCCTTGAGGTAAGCACACTCACCTCTAAGCTATCTTGCCTGGGTTTGAATCCTGACCCAGCTATGAATGTCATCCCCGCATGCCAGTATTTCACAGGCAGGGTGATTCATCAGTGCGTGTCCCGTCCCTCGGATGAACGTTAGACTGGGAGTCCCATCTACTGGCATTCATTGGTACATGTTAAATACCCACACGTTGTCCGCAAAGTAAAATTACCAAACAGACGATGAGATGAGGTTTCCAGTGCACCAAGTGGAATGAGCTCAGCATGGTCACTGACAGCTGCTCTGCCAATCCGCCTGGTAAATCGTTTCACCAAGGATCTTCGTGCGGACCTGCGGTTAAAGGTCTGGTGCCGCATCCATTTAAGTGACCCCCACACATAAGCCTAGGGGATTCAAAAAGAAGCTCAAACGATGGCTGCAGACAGTTTGTCTGCTAACCGTGCAGGTATCGACACTTTGTCACAAGAACAAGTAAACAAACGACTTGAAAAGTCTTACATGTTTGTGATGCTGAGAAGTTTCAAAGAAGGGAAAACAGGCTCGTGCTTTAAATCAGGTTGGATTAAGCTGGAATTGCACACCTGAAGCTTTGGCCGGTCCCGCTGCAAGCAGGGGCGTAGCGGTGAAGGTAATGGGAGATTAGCGTGACCTGGGTGCACATCAGGCCATCTTTACTCCAGACGAGAGAAATGACAGGTGAAAGCCCATCACACGGTGAAAGCAAACCTGTTTGTCTTTCACCGTCCTGGGGCTTTGGTCAAATAGCAAAGGAAAATCCAGCCTCGTTGTGTGTTGCACACATTTGGCTAGCTCCAAGTGCTGTCATTATTCTTCTTTACAATCTGCATCCATTACCACAATGTCAGTTTCACCCATGTAGTTCCATTATCTGTTTAACGAGGTATTTTTTTTTTTTTTGCTGCAGCTGCCTTGATCTCAAAAGTTCCAGTTGCAGTCATTTGTTGAAGAGCGATGTCCTTGATGAAAACTCAGATGTTCAAACCGTGGAGTTTTTATGTACGTGAGGTATTGTCTCAAAGGCAAGGGGTTGGCAGGATGGGTAGCTTAGAGGTATGTGCACTCGTCTCTGAGCTGTCTATCTTGGGTTCGAATCTCGACCCAGCTTGAACCAGCATCCTGCTGCTTCGCATGTACGACGAGACATCAAGTGTGTGGCTCCCTAAGGAGGATGTTAAACCGAAGGACCAGCTTCTACCAGCACTGAGCACTGGTGGACCTTAAAGAACCCGTGTGTCTTGAACAAAGAAATAATCAAAATTATCGCTGACACTCTGAACAAATGACTTTCAGTGGAATGTTTTTGTAAAAAAAATAAATAAATAAATAGACCTTCAGAGCTATGGATATTATACCAATCATGTCACCTGGCATATGGAGCTTTAAAGCTTCGTCGGTCTTGGGTCCACATTGCAATTTTATACTCAGGGCAGCATCTTCTCGCTTGCCAAGCCAGCCGTTCCGTATCAACCGCTTGCCAAGCCACCATGGTTAGATTCAAAACGGTCCACAACCAGTGAAATGTTTAGAAGCATACCCCTGTTATGTATACCCATAATACTGGAACTTGAATTTCATACTTTTATTATTACTTCTACTTTTCATTCTAATTCTTAAAGATCCACAAACATGAAAAACCCCTCCTCCCCCTGGCCCCCATGCCCCCCCCCCCCCGCTGGACCTTGGTGACCTTCATGCCTTTTATTCCTTCTCGACTGTAGGCTACTGTATGTCGCCGGGTCTCTCCCGCCGGCCACTCTTATCTTCCCATCAGGTGCCAGCATATTGCTCTTTTCGGTACATCTTGATCCTCCATGTGCAACACATGACGAATCCATCTCCACGACTTCCTATTTTGATCTCTTCCATGATGTTTTTTCCTCCCTGTCCCTGTTAATCTTTCAACCTCTTTCTTAATAGCCATGTCAGGCCAGAAGATCTCAAAATTTTCTTATGCTGCTGTAGATGAAAGACTCCAGTTTACGTTCTTTGGTGATTTTTTCAAGATTCACTTCCAATAAGAGGACTGACTTTCTCTTTTTTAATACATGGTCTAACTCGTGGAAGATCTAGGAACACAGAACAGATCAGGACACAACATAACAAAGGGAAGAGCAGGAGAAGGGGTAATGCCAATAGCAGGGCTGAGGGAGAAGGTAGATGAGACAGACAAACAAGGGATGCAGGTAATGATGAGGGTTAGGGAGAATGCAAGGGGTGGACAAGATGGAGACAAGCAAATTTGGGAGTGGTGGGGTGATTAACGGGTGTACAAAAGATCATGGCTTTGGATGGGGGAGATGGTGAACTGCTGTGGAAGGAAGAATGACATTGAAGAGAGTGTGGAAGGCAGTTCCACCAGTGTCAAAAACAGGAATAAATGAGTGGAGATGAGCAGTGTTGTGGATTTAGGCAGTTTCACAAGGAGAGGGTTGCTGGTGGACTGCATGCACCCTGGAGATATTTTGGGGGGTGAGGGGACAGACACGGAGAAGAAAGGGTGCAAAACCAGAAATGAGGCGGAAGAAGACTGAGAGACCACCGACTGTCGGATGGCGAATGTGATAGGCCCATAGATTCAGCTTCATGCGAGAGATTCCAATGATATGGAAGGCCTTGGTTTCCATGGCGTCAAGCTGAGCAGGATTTGAGGCAGGGAACCAGCCCAGAGGGAAGAGCAGTATCCATCAAGCTGCAGATGAAGGCCTTGTGGGTGGATAGAAGCTCAGGTGTACCAAGGAAGGACTACACGACGGAGGACGCCCATCAGCATCTGGCTTTGGAGGCCAACTTTGAAATGTAGCTTGCCCAAGAGAGATCATGGCTGAGAGTGAGATCCAAGAGTTTGAGTGAATGAACCTCTTTGAGACAGTTGTTGAGAAATGGATGGGAGGGTTTGACGAACGGTCCTTTGGAGAGAGAGAGAGAGAGAGAGAGAGAGAGAGAGAGAGAGAGAGATAGAGATAGAGATAGAGATAGAGATAGAAAGATAGAAATAGAGATAGAGATAGAGATGGAGATGTAGAGAGATATATCTCAGGATTGAAAGACATATTCCAAGTTGTTGACCAGTTTGTGATTTTGTCATGGTCTGAGGAAAGGGAAGAGACTGCTGTCTGTCTGTCAGAAAGTTGAGTCATCAGTGAAGAAATAGAGGATTTTCCAGAGAGTCAGTAAGATCATTGATGAAGATTAGGAATAATATGGGGGCCTAGAACACTGTATTGGGGTACTCCAGCCTTGATAGTGAAGAGGAGATAATGGGTTCCGTTGAGAGCCACGTGTTGTCTACGAGAGTGGAGGAAGTCAGTCATCCAAGAGTGGAGTTGGCCTTGGATTGCAATGGAAGACAGTTTGGAGAGCAAGGCAGCATGCCAGACTGTCAGAAGCTTGAGATATTTCCAGAGAGACGGCCCTGATCTCATTGTCTATGATCGAGGCCTCCATCCATTGGTGAGAGAGTAGAAGCACATGTCCATGGTAGAGTGACCAGGTCTGATTCCGAATTGATGATCTGAGATGATGCTGTTTGAGAAAAGGAATGATTTTTACGTAACTGTAATGATGGATTCCATGACCTTGTTGATGACTGAAGTAAGCTGATTGGGCGGTCGATAAGGGGATCCGTTTTCTTCTTTTTGTAATTCTGTGATGTTGGCTGATTTCCAAGCAGATGGAAGATGACCTATGGTAAATCACAAACATGAAAATGGCAGAAGAGAAGAGAGCAATTACTTCAATGCAATAGCAGCAGAGCAGATTTTTAAGGACACGTGAGCTGATGCCATCCGATCCAGTTGTAGATCAGAGTCGAGGTTTGAAAATCGAGACTTCATGGTCCTGTCAAAATCCTCAGCTAAGTTTTGCTGTTATATCTTCTTTGATTTCCAAACTTCCTTGAGTCTCATGAATGCACCCCTTGCCTTTTGTATCTGTTGCATTGCATCTGCATCTCCCCTCCTGTTATGGTGACCAAGGACCCCAGATGTGTAAACTTGTCAACCTCTTTAATGTGATTTGTTGCACATGATGTTGGTGTGTGTGTGTGTGTTCATGCTTTCTGCTTTGGCTATGTTAATTTTCAGCCCCACTTTCACCGCATACTCCTGTAGCCGAAATACTTTCTCCTGCATGCTGTGTAAGGATTCTGACAGGTAGATATCATCTGCAGAGCAGAGTTCGTCTAGCTGTTCGGATTGGTCCCTCCAGGTATCCCGTTCCTTCTCTACTCAGTTGTTTTCTGCAACACTCAGTCCAACACCACCAAACAACACTTCAGAGCTTTTATCACAAATATATTCCTTGCAAACCCACAAAATGCATCTTGCAATATAGCAATTATGACCATTTTGGAATGCCATATGGACTTCTAATACTATTTGCACATGTCTCCTTTCTCTACCTTGATCATAATTCCAGCTGTTTGGGTGAGAGTTACACCATTCATCCCGAAGAACCTCATAATACATTATTGATCCTGTTCGCCTTAATGCTTGAGTGGTCACTCTTTTTCTTCAGAACTATAGCTCCCAGGCAGTTGTCTTACCTGGCAGGGGAAATATCATTACTTAACCTCCAGCTGTGACATTTGCTGGACATGATGTGCAAAGACATCCAAAAATGGCTACTTCATCTTTCCAGTTCAAAAGCTGTTTATTGAATTGCTGCAGTGAGGCCTGGCACTGATATTGGGTTGTTATCGTTGTTCATTTGACACCATTTTCGGAACCCAAAGACATGCACGGAGGTTTTCTGACTTGTGTTCCACAGGATAAGCCGATGACCATCTCCAACTTGATGAATGTCATTCATTCAAGATTGCTCCAGTTGATAGTTCACTGCAAGTACGACCACTCACCTGATAGTGTGCACACCGCAGCTCTCTAATCTGTTTTATGGGAGGTTTTTTTCTGACGCTATCTCATTTCATGACAAACTGCCTTTTTTATACAATCCAGGGGGAGGTGGGAGGGAGCATTCTGTCCTTTGGAGTGGTCGTGGTTCATGAGTGCTGTCCTTTTTGGGGATGGAGCGGCAGTAGTTGGGGGGTGCTTCCTTTGGTGGGGAGGAATAATGAGTTCCCTTCCAGGAACTTTGATGCAGGAGGAGGCCTTTAGGCCCATCTAGGCCTGTGCTATTATTACCGACCTCTGATTGTCCATGCTCTATCCTTTTTAAATGCTGAGTGTCAAGCAAGAAAGCAGCACATACCATCATATGACTCGGCCAGGGTTCGAACCTCTGACCTCCCAAACTCAGAGCTGACGCTCAAACCATTGCACCATCGAGGCTGTTTAAGGAATGAAGAGTATTCTGTTTCTGGAGACAGAAAGTAGTAGGTCTGTCTCCATTTATAGGGTATGGATGCTCAACATATCATGGTATCCTCAAAAAAGGAGGCCATTGCATATAAAACTAGAACGACACTCGGTAGAGTGCATTCCTCTTCCAGGCTGAACAATTTACATTTAGTATCGCACTGATAGGTCGGATCTAAATCCAGACCTTAAGCAAATCGAATCGGCTTGTTCTTGTCACCGAAGCAAACTTATCCACCAAGTTTTGTCATAACTCGTCCACAACTTTTGAAATATCGTGCTATACGTAGTTTTTAGCCTCATCTCTCAATGGTGAAGAATCAACTAAAAATTAATAACCTTGTATCCAGATTTGGATCTTCACCAAATTCGAATCAATTCGTCCTTCTCACACACCTAACCTGTCTAGCCTGGTGTTGGCTCAGTGGTTAGGGTGCGGCTTGGGATCCTAGTGTCCTGAGTTTCAAGCCCCGTCGGCTGCTGAATTTATACACCAGGGGGTTAACTCAGCCTGTCATCCTTCCGAGGTCGGCGAAATGAACCAAATGAGTACCAGTTCCAGTGTGTGTACTGGTAGAGGGGCACTTGCACAGCGACACAGTCGCACTTCAAGAAATGATAGCTACCCCGGCAGCTAAGCTGCCATACGACCACCACCACCTAACGTGTCCACCAAGTTTTGTCTGAATCCGTCCATAACGTTTGAGATATCATGCTTATATCTCGTTTTTGGCCACGTCTCGCAAATGTAAATAATCATTTTTTTAAATTCTTGTCTCCGGACCATGTCTGGATCTTCACCAAAATCTAATAGTTTTGTCCTTGTCACACACCCAACCTCTCCACCAAATTCATCCAAATCCATCTCCAATTTTAGAGCTATCCTGTTCACAAACAAACAAACGGGGGTGAAAACATAACCTGCACCCACCTTTGGTGGCAGAGGAAAGATAAGCTTGGCCAAATCCCACTTGAGAGCAGCAGCTGTACATAATACTTTTTATATGGGAATGGTGTGATGTAGAATAGACATGTTTGATCGTTCTTCAGCTTGAACATGCTATTTGCCTCGCTTATTAAGTATCTCTGAGGGCCATAGTCACTCAGCAAATTAACCAGGTTAAGTAGTGTTTTTCACTAGGTGCACGTGAAGGTGGAAGGACTTTCTGCACATCCCTCGGTGTCTGGGAAGGGTCCAGCCTGTCTCGAAATAACTGCGAAGCATTGCCAGTTTTGGCTGTGCTTTTGTCCTGACCTTTCCTGCAATACTCCACGCGGGATTGGAAGGAGTGACGTGAGATGAAGTAGGATAAAATTCGCTCTCACAGCCCAAACACTTTGTGCCTGCAGCTTGGTGGCTGCAGAAGTCGTTTCATCACCTGAGGTTGTCAGGGTCATCTAACGGCTCCTAACCTGGGCCCTTCCTCTCTGGTCCTGTCTTGATCTGGATGCTCGTACGTACAGCGGTTCAGACTTTTGCCTGCAGCCAGGGAATTTGATACATCTCTTTATAAGACTATCCTGATTTATCCATATTTGAGCTTAGTATGTGACACACATTACAGCTTCTTTGGTGAAAAACATCAACAATGAGATTTGTGATGTTTCAGAAATGTATTTTGGACAAGATTTTTGTCCACCCCCCTCCCCTCCCCCCAACATTGCTTACCCATTCCTCCACACACATTACTCCGATATCCTTCCAAACTTCCTTCCCTTCTCTCAGCACCACTTCCGTTCTCTCTTATTATTATTTCTCTTCTTTTTTCAATCACCTTTCGATTTGAACCCTACCTCTTTCCTACCTGGTCTTTAGGAATAATAGATAGTCCCTTTCATGTTGACATGATTTGCACAGGCCATCATCAAAAATAAATATCCAAGGGGTATGCACACCATGCTCTGAGCTCTTCCTAGCCGGGTTTGAGATATCGAATGTATGTGCCCTCCTTTCTCCCTTTGGTTAGATGTTGGGAGTCATATCTGCCAGCGACAGTTGGTGGACGTAAAAGACCCCACTGGTCCTTCGTGAATAGTAGGCAAGCTCTCACCGGCACCCTGAAAATATTACAAATTCCTTCTCTAGCCTAGAGAGGGCACTGCATCAGCGGCACAGCCCCTGCCCCCAGCAAATGATGCTACCCGCAGCCATGGTGCTGCATACGAACAAAAAAAGAAACGTCAAAAAAGTGATACCAATAACTACATGATGGTGACATTTAGTTTTCACCATTTGAGCAGTCGTTTTAAGTTTAGATCTTCATCCTCAAAATGCCTACCAAGCAGCTTAATGGTTCATTTCAAATGCTGTAAGAATATCCAGGCAAATTATAGAGCAATTGCAGCAAAGTAAAAGACTCCTACTTATAGTCCTATTCCCTCAGGAATTATTTGGATATCTGAACGTTTGGCTGACCAAGTGGTTACAACATAGCA
>CM068964.1:34747209-34758788 GCA_035128595.1 Eptatretus atami
CCCTCCCCCCCCAACATTGCTTACCCATTCCCTCCACACACATTACTCCGATATCCTTCCAAACTTCCTTCCCTTCTCTCAGCACTCACTCTCGTTCTCTCTTATTATTATTCTCTTCCTTTTTCAATCACCTTTTCGATTGAAACCCTTCCTCTTTCCTACCTGGTCTTTAGGTAATTAATAGATAGTCCCTTTCATGTTGACAGATTTGCACAGGCCATCATCAAAAATAAATATCCAAGGGGTATGCACACTCATCTCTGAGCTCTCTAGCCTGGGTTTGAGATATCGATGTATGTGCCCTCCTTTCTCCTTTGGTTAGATGTTGGGAGTCATATCTGCCAGCGACAGTTGGTGGACGTTAAAGACCCCACTGTGTCCTTCGTGAATAGTAGGCAAGCTCTCACCGGCACCCTGAAAATATTACAAATTCCTTCTCTAGCCTAGAGAGGGCACTGCATCAGCGGCACAGCCCCTGCCCCCAGCAAATGATGCTACCCGCAGCCATGTGCTGCATACGAACAAAAAAAGAAACGTCAAAAAGTGATACCATAACTACATGATGGTGACATTTAGTTTTCACCATTTTGAGCAGTCGTTTTAAGTTTAGATCTTCATCCTCAAAATGCTCTACCAAGCAGCTTAATGGTTCATTCAAATGCTGTAAGAATATACAGGCAAATTATAGAGCAATCTGTCAGCAAAGTATCAAGACTCCTACTTATAGTCCTATTCCCTCAGGAATTATTTTTGATATCTGAACGTTTGGCTGACAAGTTGTTACACCAGCTTTGTGACTATCATCCAGACCTTCCAAAGGATTTTTCCAAAAATCATCATGTGGGCAGCCAGGTACTGGCGAATAGGGTGTGGTTTCCTGACATAAGAGTTTCAGGGTGTAACTAGTGCTGAACTGGTAAGCCTTTTGCGAAATTAAGTCATGAGCGGTAAGTTCTGTATTGGGACTTCAATGGTGAATGTTATCAGGAACCTTTCACAGAAAAACTCACCTTTGCGGAGGGAAAGAGGGGTAGTATAAGATGGTTTATGCCTGGTGTTGGCTTTATGGTTCGGGTGGTGGGCTTGGGATCCTAAGATCCTCAGTTCAAATCCCACTCGGCTGTTGAATTAATATCAGGTGGGGTTGACTCTGCCTGTCATCCTTCCGAGTTCGGCAAAGTTGAGTGCCAGCATGCTGGTATACTGTGTCGGAGTGGCGACCCGTCCAGGATTGTGTCCAAAAGCCAAGGAGACTGCTTAGGCAGCACCAACGCTCTGCACAGAGTCTGGTCCCAATGGATGGATGGAGAGGATGGTTAATTTAGCAGCAAAGAGGGGTAGTATAGGATGGTTAATTGAGTAGCATTGTGGTGCACCATCGTGGAGCATCTCAGTTTTGGGAGGGAAGTCGGCTCAGACAGGCAATTTACTCAAAACCTCCACTTGTGTTTTCTACTCTTATAACAATGTTGACTGTCATTAATACAGCTTAGTTTGGTTGAGAAAAATCCAAGCTTGTCATTTAGCAATCAGGTGTTCCTCTCTACATATCCATAAAGCTAAAAGCCCACATTTTGTAAGTCTCCTGCAGAATACAGATCCACATCAGGATTAACTGTCAGCTTAAAACAAAATGGCTAAAATTTCAGCAGAAGATCTCCATAGAATTGTGTTTCTGCATAAAGAAGGAGAAGCATTGAGTGAAATAGATCACATCACTCGATTTTTTTCCAGGTGTGACGTCTGAAGCACAATCAACAAGTCCAGATAAACATCATCTGTAATTGACAATCCCAGGACTGGAAGACCCAAAAAGCTGTCCAACAAGGATGAACAACACTTGAAGACAATATTCTTAATAAATACAAACAAGACAAGCATTGAATTATCAACAGAACTGGCAGAAGGCGTCACAGATGTCGTTGTCCATCCATCAATAGGATGAAGGTCACTTTTGAAATCAGGACTTAATGGATGTGTTGCACAAAGAAAACCTCTGTTAGAAAACAGGGAACAAGACTAAAAGGCTAAAATATACATAAGAACACGTAAATTGGACTATGGAACAATGGTCAAGGTACTTTGAACAGACAAGTCAAAGTTTCATTTATTTGGATCTAATCAAAGACAGCGTATGTGAGATATGCCTGGTGTTGGCTTAATAGTTAGGGTGGTGGGCTTTGGATCCTAGAGTCCTGAGTTCAAATCCCGCTCATGTGTTGATTTAATACCAGGTGGGGTTAACTTGGCCTGTCATCCTTCCGAGTTCGGCAAAATGAGTGCCAGCTTGCTCGTATCCTGTGTCCGGATGCGACCCTCCAGGATTGTGCTCAATAGCCAAGGGACTGCTAAGCACACCAACGCTCTGCACAGAGTATGGTCCCAATCTCCTCCTATACATATATTATAATATATATATATATATATATATATATATATATATATATATATATGATATACCTCCTAACTATGTATGTAAGGAACAAGATAAATTATGTCCCTGTGCAATTAGGTGACCACCAAATGTCGAATGCCACATAAGCACATTGTCTATTGCCTTATGACAGCACTGTTAGGAGGACACATTTTTGCAGTTGGTAATACAGTAGAGTCACAGTATAGCACAACGTGATGGTGAGCCACAGTGGTGCTGCAGGTCAGAGAATGGATTATTTATAATCATCCTTTTTCACCAACTTACCAGTGGTAATTTGGGCAGGAATTTGTAATTTGGTCAGGGTTCTCAACTCCTCTTCTCAACTCCTCTTCCTGAAAGGACACCGTGAGATATTTATTGTCCACCAACTAATGCTAGCCGATGGCACACCCAGCTTAATGGCCAACTGAGGGACAGCACATTTTGTGATCCAACACCCTACCTGTGAAGCACCAATCAGAGTCTACAATCAGCTCGTGAATCGAACCCGGACTTTCGACAGCTCTAAGTTTGCTACCTATGCATCATCCGGTACAACCCATTCATGGTGACCTTCGTAACTTTTGATAAACTGAAGGCGATCGTTTGGCTTGTACTTTTGGCAGTGCTCGTTCCATGTCAGCGATTCATTTTTCCAAGATGTGCGTTGAGCGCTGTAAGCAGATAATGTATGTGCATATCATGTTTTAGCAAATCCAAACGTTATCACTCCAAAGAGCCTAATTTGCAACTGCTCCGTTAATACCGAGATGGGTTAAATCTGTGCACTAGGCAGAGCAGAGCTATCAGTGATGGATCTTCTGAGGGATTCGTACCGCGTGGAGAAAGGCGTCTCACGTCGGATGAAAAATCACGGCCACGTCGAGCTCGAGTGCGAGGCGGTAGTTCTTTACGTCAAGATGGAATCCCATGGGTTCAACGGCATCTTAAAAGGCTCGCAACAAGGCCCAGCGGGCAAGTAAAGGGAGAAATGTCCCACCCGCTGTCTAAATTATCCCCAATTTGGTGCGCCCAACATGCTGCTGAGGGTCCGTCCCCCCCCCCCCCCCCCCCCGCAGGCCTGCAGGGTGAGATGTACAAACGCACCTGTGACTGACATTCCCTATGTATGCTTTGGGTATTTCAGTAAACAAACTCAGCGAACTCCACACAATTTAATCCTCAAATTTTTCGCTCTTCCAACTTTTGGCCATTTATGGTATGAACGGTTATATTTGCCCTAGTTCGACATGCTCCAGGTTATTGATTTATTAGGAAGGAGGTCCATATTGTTGGCACTTGTACTCTATCCATTATCCTGCTACAATTGTTGGCTTTTAAAGGACATTGTAAAGACATCTGAAAAGAAGTTGCTGATGTAAACTTTCCTCTTTTAACCCATGAGTCTGAAACAGGTTGCCCTTTTTGGCTCCAAATAATGCAACTTGTTCGCCTCTTTTGTTGTGATATCCAGGGATTGAGTCTAACAACTAGAGTTGTGTACCAATGGAGGTCTTTCTCTTCGCCATGTCTTGTTGATTTTGTAGTCCATTGGGTTTACCCCCAAAAGGGTTTAAAAATATCACCCAATTGGCCCAGCTGCATTCCCTTTGTCTCTTTTTTTTATAGTGGTGCATATACTTGACTGGGATTTGAAGAGGTAGATGCCTCTTTGCTTTGCATTTTGCTCCCCAAAAAGGAGCGAGGTGAAGCAACCAACATGATTCAAAAAAGTTCCTTCACCACTCCTCATTTTTCCCCACACACCCTCCCCTCGTTTTCTCTTGATCCTTTTCAAAATCCCACTTTGGGGAATATATGGGACATGTACGAATGAAGATCGATGAGGTCAAACACTGCAGCAGTTTTAGTGTACATATTTTTGGAGACGGCCCCTTCCCCCCTTCCTTCCCACTATCTCTTTACAGTTTCATTGTTCCGCCTCTCCAGCAGGCCACTGCTGTGCTTGGGTGAATTCGTTCATTTCTGATTCTGTTTACAGGCATTCTAATATCTCTCTCCTCTATTCCTCACCTACCATTCCATTTATTATACATCACTCAGATTTGTGCTGTCCTCTCAACAATCCATCCCTCTATTCCAACACCACAGTTTGTGCATCCATTGCTATCATCGTATGTGAGTGTTGCTGTGTGTGCTGTGAGTCCAACCAGCAATGCCTGTCTGATTCCGACTGGACAATGCAAATGGAGCTTTTATTGTAACCCATTCAGCCAATATTTCCACCCCCACCCCCAAATCCCCTCGTTTTTACCTCCCAGCCCCTTGCCCCAACCCTTCATTCACCCGCTTTCACCCGTCCAGCCTCTTGGCTTTGGCATCATTCAGTCTGAACAATTCTGCTTACCCCATCTCAATTTATGTCGTACTCTATTCTGCTCGGCCCAGCCAACAGAAGACTTTCATCAAAGGGTTCGCCCAGCCAGATGACGTCACAGCATTCCGGTAGGCAGTCCTTCAAGCACAACCATCATAACGTTGTTTTTTGTCTCCACTTATCCGATGGCATTGTTGTTGTTCTAGGCCCCTCTCACCTGGTGAAATGACATTCCATCCCATCACCCATCCTTGATGGGTATAGGCTATCTGCTAGTTTATAATAAAACTAGCATCCGTTGAAGACAAAGTCTTCGATATCCCCCGCCATAGTAAATGAGGATTAACCAACTTATATTCCCTAAGCGTGTGCAATATGTATGTGAAGTTTCCCCTTGATCTGACCAGCCGTTCTGGAGAAGAGTTTGAGGGTTTTATGGTAATTCAATATTGCCGCCAAACCATGTGACCTATCAATGAGAAATTAACAAACTTCTGAAAGGATGTCTTGGGCAAGTGTATGTGAATTTTTGCCTCAATCTGTCCAGCCGTTCTGGAGAAGAAGATTTTTTAAATTTATTAATTCAATCCAAGATGGCTGACGAACCATGTGACCTATGACATCATAAATTTATATTCTGCCTCCAATCCTCCAGTGAAATACGTGTGTGAAGTTTCGTGTTAATCGGATGAGGCTGTTTTTCTATCCAAGATGGCCGCCAAACCATGTGACTTGTGACATCATAATTTTTACGATGTATGCAGACATGATGGAAGATGATAGGTGCAATTTTCGCATCGTTAGGTTATGTGATTCCAGAGAAAACATTATTTAATATTTTCTTGAATCCAACATGGCTGCCAAACCATGTGACCTATCAATGAGAAAATATCAAAAGGCACCACTTCACCACTTGCTTGATATGTGTACCAAATTTCGTAAATATATCTTGAGGGATTTGTTAGTTAAGCTCGGAAACGAAATGTGCGGGAACGGACGGAACCCATTTCTATATCCCCCGCCAACTTCGTTGGTTGGTGGGGGATAATTACCATTTCAATACAACATACAGAGTGCTGTATTTTGTTTACAGTGCAATACCACAAGCATCAGAAAGTGTCACTTGATACATCAAGTAAAAATTATACTCGTAAATCTTTTGTGTGCAGCACAAGGCTGTGGGGTAGCAACATTGGCTAAGGACGCAGCTGTGCCCTCTTGTAGGTTAGGGCAGAAATTTGTAATTTGTAATTTGTAATTTATGCCGGCAATAGCTCACCTCCTCTCCACGAAGGACACCGTGGAATCTTTAACGTTCACCAACTGATGCACTCAGTTTAACACCATCTGAAGGACGGCACACACATTGATGAATCATCCTACCTGTGAAACACCAGCATGACAGTTTATAGCTAGGCCAATATTCAAACCCAGGCTAGACAGCTTAGAGTTGTGTGTGCATACCTCCAGGCCATTTTGCCAGCCCTTCTAATAAATGTGATAGTTCTTTACAGCACTTCACACCCTAAACACCATACAATTACACTTTCACTCACCTGTCTGGCCCTCCTAAAATCTGCTCTCTACAGTAATGGAATGTGCTGAAGCGTGATGAACCCATAGCGTGAAGGTTTACTGAGAGGAACTGAGCTAAACAACACTCAAAGCTTCCTGTCAATGGACCCAGATTTGTCTGTTTTCATTGAGCAGATTCTACATGGCTGCAGTTTACAATAGTGGGATGTAATCTTGTGTTGAAACTGCAGAAAGCAAGAGGGCAAATTTGAGTCTATGGACAGGAAGTAAGTTTGGTAGAAGTCTTTGTTTTGGAAATGCTTGGTGTCGATGTCTATCCGTCAGCATTCTCTATAAGTTATTGATTCCAATCTCCATCAAACCCATCGTTACAATCTTTGTTATGTTGTAGTCGTTTTCATGTTTGTATGTCCATCATCATCTTGCGTTACTCCAAGCTCCAAGTGGAGCCCAATGTACAGTAAAGTAGCAAAAGTGAATGGGCATGGGTTTTAATTGATACACAGCCAAGTGATAGAGTAAAGTGGGGGGGGCATCATGACACCCCTGTCGGAAATTATGAGGTGACATTCCCACCTCTCCCCTCGCCCCCACCCCTGAAAACCTCCTTAGTTCTGATTATATATTCTGTCTCCAGAACGTCTGCATCACAGGGCTCTGTGGCTGCCTTTTAGTGGGTAATTTAAATTTTATAAACCGATGTTAAAGTTATGGTTACTCTGTGAAGTGGAAGATGGCTGGTTTACAAAATATATACGAACACCTGGGTACGTGAATTTGTTTCTAGTTTTGGAGATGCTGCCCATACAGCAACCACATTTTGAGTGAGAAGGCAGTGTAAGTCGTTGTTCATGTTTATCTGAGAAAACAACACTTGCTATACCCACACCTTTGAGTAGGAATTTGTAATATAATCAGGGTACCAGCAATACGTTGCCTACTTTTCACGAAGGACACAAGGAGCACCCATAAATTCGAGCCAATGTGTTGACAGCTCAAAATCCATCTGAAGGACGGTATTCTTTGTGATTCAATATACTACCTATGAGTGACCAATCTAACATTTTATAATGGGGGCTAGAATCAAAGTCAGGCCAGACAACTCCAAGGAAAATGTGCTGCTTAGACACCATCCTGTCGGGCAAAGGCATATGTTGGTATATTTACAATACACACATATATATATATATATATATATATATATATATATATATATATATATATATATATATATATATATATACACACACACGGTCGTCGGCTCGGATAACTCCAAAAGATCGACGTGTCTATAAAAAGACCACGGACGCTGTCCACAACACTCACCTTTGGCCAGATCCTCGCACGCAGTGTAGGTTTACCATCCCTGTGAGATAACTGCAGCAAATGGGGAACCGTGCCAACCGCCACACAATGGATGTCAATTGGTCGAGCGAACCAAGGTTACGCGCCATACCCTCTCACATATCAGATAACAATTAATTGCTTGGGCTAATTTCCCCCAGAAGCAATATGTCATGACCAAACCTGAACAGGATAAGTCAAGACACATTTCTTTATATCCCATGGGTTGAATTAATGCAGGCAAGGCAGAAAATGGCTGGAGAAAAAGCAATTACAATTCAGGCAGAAAATGGCGTGAAAACTAGTACTTACAATGCAGGCAAGAAATGGCAGGAAACAAGCAACGGCGATTCAGCAGTATACACAAATGTTCCAGGCACGTATACGTTTCCCCCAAATTACCCCTAACACAGATCTTAATCAATCACTTATCAGCGCTAAACAATCAACCAGAAGAAGTGAAAGATAGAAGAGGGGCTATAAGAATGAGTGGTGAGAAAGAAATAGTGGTGGGCTTTTGCATACCCTGTCACACATTGCAACAACCCGGTTGAATTGCTGCCACCCAATGATCTGGCCTGAGAGTCTGTGGAAAATATGAGGAAGCATGACCGGGAGATGAGCCAGCTGAAAGAAAAAGTGAGACTAGAGGGTGAGAAGAAAGAGGGGTTAGTGAAGGAGGTAAACAAACAGCGAGTTGAGCTGGAACGAGAAATGCAAAAGAAAGATGAGATGTACAATAGAGTGGAGGCCCACGTGGCCAATCTATAAAAATAGGGGCAATACTCCTGGGCGCTCACCTAGTAGAATAATGATACTGAGGAGGAAGTCAACATGGGACAGAATCAGAAAAATGTACCAATGAACCAATGTTAAAGCAAATACCCCCATCCCCTTCGATGTAGATTTTTGAAATAGCGTGAAGAAACTTTGATGCATCACGGATGATGAGTGTTGTGGTCAAGTTTCATTGAAATTGTTTGTGTAGTTTCGGAGAAGAAAGCAAATACATATTTTGGGGGAGCAACCCCCTCCATAAACCCCCTCAGACCAGGATATACTTTTTTAATGCTGTGAATGAACTTTGATACATCACAGGTATTGAAGATTGTGGTCAACTTTCATCGGAATTGCCTATATACAGTAGTTTCTGAGAAGAAAGCAAATACCTGTTTTGGGGAGGCAACCCCATAGATTTGGGGGGGGGGCAACCCCAACCCTTCCTCTCACGCACGTGTCGTTGCATGCAGTTTTGTGCTCTGCCTGGAACACAGGCATCATCCCAACTGATTGGAAGAGGGGCTTGTTGTCCCTCTCTGGAAAGGGAAGGTGATCGCCAAGACTGCAACAACCACCGAGGGTGACGCTGCTCTCAGTGCCGGGCAAGGTCTTTGCTCGGATAATTCTTGATAGGGTTCGCCACCATCTGCTTGAGCACCAGCATCCAGAGCAGTCAGGCTTTACACCAAAGAAGTCAATTATTGACCGTATCCTTGCTCTTGGGGTCCTCACTGAACACAGACGAGAGTTTCGGCAGGGGCTGCTTGCAGCCTATGTTGGATCTCTTGTAAAGCGTTCGATTCAGTGAATCGGGATGCCCTCTGGAGGATTCCTGGTCTTCGTGGGGTGCCAAAAAACTGATATCTGATGTCTGAACTCTACTCTGGTACTGAGAGTGCTGTGAAATGTGGTGGTACCATCTCTGACTTATTTCCAGTTATTACTGGAGTTCGTCAGGGTGTGTACTGGCCCCACACTTTTCAGCACTTGTATGGACTGGATTCTAGGGAGGATGTTGGAGAGATCAAGCTGCGGTGCATCAATTGGAATGTCAAGATCTCTGACCCTGATATCGCAGATGATGCAGTCATCTTTGCAGAGACTTTAGATATCCTTTTTAGGGGCCTCGAGGTGCTGAATGAGGAGTCGGAGCCGCTAGGATTACAGGTTCTTGGGTCAAAACAAAGATCCAGGCTTTCAAAATATCTTGGATGCTGCTGTCCTGTCTGTGCCTGTTTGTGGTGAGGATGTTGAGGTCGTGCAGAGATTCACTTACCTTGGCAGTGATATTCATGTCTCTGCTGGCTGTGAGTCAGAGGTCAATAGACGTCTGGGTCAGGCCTGGGGAGTCATGGATTCACTGGACAATGGGGTGTGGCGCTGCCGTACCTGTGCGGGAAGATGAAAGTCTGAGTCTTCAGGTCCTTGGTCTTCCAGTCTTGCTCTATGAATGCGAGACTTGGACTCTGACCAAGGATCTGAGATGGAGACTTAATTCCTTCGTACCAGGTCTCTTCAGAGAATCCTTGGCTATCACTGGTCGGATTTTGTGTCCAACGAGCGGTTGCTGAGAGAGACTCAAATGAGATTTGTTACCTGCAGTCCGTGAGGTCAGTTGCGGCTGTATGGACATGTGGCTCGTTTCCTGACGCTGATCCTGCTCACCAGATTCTCTCAGCGAGGGAGTCTCGTGAGTGGAGGAGGCCAATGGGTCCGACCACGTGCCCCGTGGTTGCAGTAGTTGACCGGCATCTCAAGAGATGGGGATGGGCCTGGCATCTGCCTGGGAGATGGCCAGACGGAGGCCCTGGAGTACCGGTGGAAAGTGGATGCAGCGACGCGCTGTTCTGGCACATGCTCCCATACCTGACCTGACCATAGATCACCTTTAGGCCAATTTTTTAATGCCATGAGCAAACTTTGGTACATACAGGGTGATGAAGGTTGTGGTAAAGTTTCATTGAAATCGTATGTGTTGTTTCAGAGAAAGAGTGCTTTCTCTTCTATTTTATAGAAGAAAAGAACAAGAACAAGAACAAGAAGAAAGGGATGACGTGCCATCCAATAAGCCCTGGACTATTGCTATAAGCTACTATATATATATATAATATACTATAATATATATATAAATATAATATTATATAATTATATAGCGGTGAGCTATAATAAGTGTGTGTGTGTGTGTGTGTGTGTGGTGTGTGTGTGTGTGTGTGTGTGTGTGTGTGTCCCTCATCTCTCCAAAGCCATGAAACCTAGCAGCCTGAAACTTTTTTGGCCTGCTCAACAAATGCCTTGACTTGGAACAGGCCACAACGGTTTCTTAACGATAATGGGCTCAAATTTTTTTCACTTATCTCACTCATATCATCGAATACCTCATCTTCATACCTTCAAATTGCTGGGTACATTGCAATGCTGATAAACGCCCGGAGACACCAGCGTTCATGGCTTTATTTCATTTCCGCACATGCCATAAGCTAGAATCTCTTAATCTGAGCTGAATTTCAAAATTTAAGCTTCTTTATTGATTCAGCAGTAGTTATGACTGCTAAAAAAAAAGTGTTCACATGTCCAATTCAGACATCGCTTGACATTCCGGGCGTCTACGGGTGCATGGTGTTTCCTATATAACAATCGGCAATCGCTAATAGCTTGCCAAGCCAGCCGTTCCTTATCAACCATTTTGTTGGAGTGCTTGCTTGAATGCTTCAGCCACTTGGCGAGCGCTCTACAATATTCGCATTGTCACTGAATATATCGATCAACTTGAACAAAGTTCAGGACCCATTCGCCTGCGTTTGGCCATGCAGTGCCTCAGGCAGTACCTCGGGCGGTGAGTCAGGTGGTTGCTTGCTTACTGAAAATGTGCAATTTTTTATTCGTTATATGACTCAACACTTTGGCAAAGATAGATACATATAAATAAATTAAACATTTAGTTTTTTTTAATTTCTTCAACTGTTTCATTGGAGTGCTTGCCTGAGTGGTTAAGGCACTTGGTGAGCACTCTTCAAGCTTCGATAGTGAGACAGTGGCTCAGTTTTCTGTGGGGGGATCATGACAGGATAGCTGAGAGGTATGCGTGCTCACTCTAAATTGTCGAGCCTGAGTTTGAATCCCGACCCAGCTATCCCGGTGTTTCACAGGCAGAGTGTGTGTGCCGTC
>CM068964.1:34768681-34791518 GCA_035128595.1 Eptatretus atami
TCCCAATCATCAGCAAGGTTATGGAATCCATCATCGCATCAGACATTAAATCCTTGCTCTTCTCCAATGGCTTGATTTCCGATCATCAGTTCGGTTTCAGACCAGGTCACTCTACCCTGGACATGCTGCTTCTGCTCTCCCAACATTGGACGGAGGGACTCAATGCCAGACATGAAATCAGAGCCATATCCCGAGACATTTCACGTGCTTTTGACACGGTCACCAAACTCTCTTCCTACGGTATCCAAGGCCATCGCAGACTTCCTCTCCTGTCGCAGCCAACGTGTGGCCCTAAAGGGAGTTCTCTCATCCCCTCTTCCTGTCCAGGCTGGAGTTCCTCAAGGTACTGTTCTGAGCCCTGTCCTTTTTCTGGTTTTCATCAATGATCTCTCCGACACTCTGGAAAATCCTCTTTATCTCTTTGCTGATGACTCCGCCCTCTGCAGTACCATCTGTCATCCCTCAGACCAGCAAGCAGTAGCTTCTTCACTCTCTGCAGGTCTGGATAAAATCACAAACTGGTCCAACAACGTAGACACGTCTTTCAATCCTGACAAATCTCACACTCTCACTATGTCTCTCCGAGAGGACCCTTTGGAACCCCCCCTCCCCCATATACTTTCTCAACAATCCTCTTGAAGAAGTCCTTTCATTCAAGCTTCTGGGTCTCACTATCTGCCATGATCTTTCCTGGAAAACCACATTTCCAACCTGGCCTCCAAAGCCAGTCACCGATTGGGAATCCTCCATCGTGCCAAAGTCCTTCCTCGGCCCCCTGAGCTTCTGACCACATACAAAGCTTTCGTCTGCAGCCTGCTGGAGTACTGCTCTCCCCTCTGAGCTGAAGAACCTACGTGTGGGCTGACTGCTACATCGCAGAGAGACATCGTGAGAGTGTGAGATTTGTCAGGATTGAAAGGCATGTTGCAAATGTTGGACCAGCTTGTGATCCCTTCCCCTCATGCTTACCTCCTCCCAACCCCCTTCCCCTTCCACTTCCCCCCCCCTTCTCCTCTCCCCCCCCCCTCCTCGCTCCCACCTCCCCTTCTCTCACTACGAGTGTAGAGTGACATTTGGTGAGTCATCGCTCTTCCAACGCCCCCCCTTCCTTCCTCACTTCCCCTTCCTAGCTCCTCACCCCTCCTCCATCCCGCTCCCCCCTTGCTTTCCCCTCTGTCCTCTCTCCCTCTCACCTCCCTCCCCCCTCTTTCTCACCCCCTCCCCCTTAATATCACTGTCAGCAAAGTGATGGGTTGTATTTGCTGGTAATAAATAACGATAGAAATTTTAAATGGTAAGAGTTCGATTTCCAACGCCTTCATATAGTATAAGGTCTTCTTAGGCCTTTTTTAATCAAAGACAATATTTAATTAAACGTATCAACGTTTGGCTACAGATGTTTTGACATGTATAAATTAAACGCACATGTCAACATGTCTTGGGTTTTAATGTTGAATTAAAAATTAAACTTTAATGTGGAATAAAAGAGAAATTAGGTTGTATTTATTGAAAAGATAGCCTGGTGTTGGCCTAGCAGTTAGGGTGGCTAACTTGGGTCATTAGGGGCCTTAGTTTGAGCCCCCTTCACCGTTGAATTAACACCAGGTGCGGTGGGGTTGACTCAGCCTGTCATCCTTCTGAGGTCGGTGAAATGAGAACTAGTGAACTGGGGAAATAACCATTTGGGGGTAACCTGCGTTGGAGTGGCAACCCGTCCAGGATGGTAATCCTTGCCAATGAAACTGCCTCGGCAGTCCCTATGCCCCTTTTCGGTGCTATAGGAATTGTATTATTACATTTATATTATCAAAAAGAATGGACATTTTGAGTGCTTTCTAGTCCACAAACGTAACATTTTTGATATTAAGAGAGAGGGGAGACTTGTATATTAACCTTAACAGCTTATACAAAAAGACATTTCAGTGCTTTCAAGGGCTTTAAATTTTTTTTGAAAACATTGAAACAAGTTGGCCAATATGATGCTCAGCTTTAAAAGAAAACGATAAAAACAAAAAAACCTTAGATCAAACATGAAATGTTCAAATTACTATATTTTTGTCAAGAAGAGATAAATGCGATCTTATTTGTTAACCGTCATCTCTCTGTGAGTTGAAATAAAGATGTTCTTTATTTCAACTCAGCTCATAAATAAAGAAATAAAGATGTTCTGGATAAGATGTTAAGGTTAATACACTCACAGAGAGAGTTGAAATAAAGTTTACGATCTTACTTATTTCCAGAGAAAAAGGCACATGACAGCCGAAGTTTTCAAAATGGCACGTGAAAGACTCTGAGAGCATGAGGCAAAAGATTCTGTGGTCTGATAAGACGAAAATTGAACTCTTCGGCCTGAATGCAAAGTGTTTTGTCTGATGGAAACTGAGCACAGATCATCACCCATCTAATACCATTCCTACCATGAGCATGGTGGTGGCAGCATCATGCTATGGGAATGCTTTTCAGCGGCAGGGACTGCGAGACTTGTAAGGATAGAGGGAACAATGAATGGAGCCAAATACAGGTAAATCCTTGAGGAGAACCTGCTTCAAAGTGCAAAACAACCTTAGACTGGGGTGAAGATTTATGTTCCAACAGGACAATGACCCCAAGCATACAACCAAAGCAACACTGGAATGGCTTCAGAACAAGAACGTGAAAGTGTTTGAGTGGCCCAGCCAAAGCCCAGACTTGAATCCCATTGAGAGTCTGTGGAAAGTCTTGAAGATTGCTGTTCACTGACGCTCCCCATCCAACTTGACAGAGCTTGAGCAAATCTGCAAGGAAGAATGGGAGAAAATCCCCAAAATACAAAGGTGATACAGACATACCCAAGAAGACTCGAAGCTGTAATCACTGCCAAAGGCGCTTCTACAGAGTCCCGGTATTGAATCAGGTGGTTGAATACTTATTGATGCAAGACATTTCAGCTTTTCATTTTTAATTAATTTGTAAAAAGTGCTGAAAACATGTTTTCACTTTGCCATAATGGGGTATTTTGTATAAATTGGTGACAAAAACTTTAAATTTAATCCATTTTAAATTCAGGCTGGAACACAACAAAATGTGAAAAAGTCAAGGGGTGTAAATACTTTCTGAAATATACTGTTGCGGGCCGGGGGTCGGGTGAGAAGACAACCGGGGTGGGGGGGGGAGCTTTCTCGGGTTCCCACCAGACTCCCCGGAATTGCACGCCGTCGCACACGGATAATTCCGTGACGCGGCGGGTTGCTAACCGAATGTGAACGCCAATAACTCAACCACGTGACTTAGGGTCCTCCGTCTCGTTAATCGGGTTACCTAAAAATAACCACGTGATCTAATTACTGGGGGAAACGCCCTCGGTATGCCTTGTCCAAACTGGATCACTTTACCGGATCAGATGCAGCCGAGCGACACTGCCAAGGAAGTACCAGCTAAAAGGAACGGATCATTGGGAATAAAGTCCCGGCTAAGTTAGGATAGGGACCATGCTGGACCAATGAAAGAAAAGATGAAAACGAGCTGGGAACAATTTATTAACAGGCAGGCGAGGAAAGATATGTGGCACAGTGAATATAGCTTTTATTGTTGTGTGTAGCAGGAATAGTATAGGAAGAAATGTGAGAGGTGCGGCAATATACAAGCAACTTACAAAAGCAGCCACAGAGCAGAGTTATCCCGATATAATTATTGTACACTCTTAACTTAAAGCGAGGACAGGCTCCAGGACACACACACACACACACACACACACCCCGATGAAGAGGAGTTGATGAAGAGAACAAGGAGAGGAGATGAGGCTAACGGTCTCTCAATACCTTGCACGATTGCCTGATCGCGCCACCAATACGTTTTGTGGGGATGCTCCGCTGGGCGATACCTCCCTGACAGCTGGCGCGTCGTCTCTTTCTTCGTGGCACTTTGTGCAGCTCGCATCGGTCCAGAGAATGAGATGTGACAGTCGGGCGTGAAGGGAGGGACTTGGGTGGAGTCAGAAGCCAATGGGTGGAGAAAGATGACGAGGCGGTGAAGAAGGCAGAGTCAGCAGGTGGATTGGTAAAGAAGAGCGGAGCCAGCAGGCGAATGGGTAGGTTGTCGATCCCAAACCAGACAGAACGAGCCGACAGGAATGAAGAAAGTAACGATGGGCAGGAGCGATGCTTGAACGACTCAGGAATGACGATGACCCTCCTGAACAACACACCAGAAACAACGAGCAGGAACAACACACCAGGAATGATGACGGCTCCCGAACGACGACTCTGACTACCACCGCCCCGCGATCTTTTATAGATCCGGTGGTGTGGGGTGGGGGCGATGACCCGAAGCGATGTGTCATCACCCGAATTGCGCAATCTGGTTGGGTCCCGGCCAGCACACGGTTGGGTCCGGGCCATGACCTGGTTGGGTCATCTGGTTGGGTGAAGCGGTGCTTCCATGACCGGAAGCGGCTCCACTTCACTTCCGGCCAGATGGTTCCAAGTTGCAGAATTATCTCGCTCCGAGCACCGTGACATGAATTGCCTTGCAACGAACTCTGTGCCATGCTCCGGCAACCCGCGGTTGGCGCTGGTCAATGTGCCTGCTTCATGGTGCACCACACGGCCCGAGCGATCCGGCCGCACAGCATGCCTCTGCCTGGTATAAGGTGCATCGAGGTGAAGGTGAGGGAGGTTTTCTGCTGTCTGCAGGAGACATTTGTTGCCATCGTGGTGAGTGAAGACCGATGATAAGATGTCATTGTAACCCCATGCGCAGACCCGACTAAAGATGTGTGTTATTCGTTTCTCGTTCTGTACGATGATAAAGTATCACGGTCAGCGGGCGGGTCCGCCCACCATCGAGCATCATGTTCGCGGTTATCAAAGGCGGTGGGATTCACGGTGCCATCCCTGATCTGTGTCAGGGAAATGAGGGAAAAGTTTGGATATAATTATGTACGTAGGGTTTAGTTGAGGAAGAAGATAGATATAATTATTAAATGGAGAAATGGGTGGGAAAGTGTGCGCCGAGTGTGTGCTGAAAGTTGCCAGCATTTATGGTGCCGTTTCTTCCATCTCCTCGGTGCGTGTTCCGTGCAGTGTTGGGTGCGCTTTCTGTCCAGTGGGTGGAAATTACCGCTGCACGTGCGTTTGTCAGGCTGTGATTTCTGCAGAGGGGTGTCTGACGTAATGCCTGCTTGGCCTTCGCTGAGGACCCATCTCACAGTGAAGGGCAAACGTGGCTGAGATTTACCTCAGGAAAAAGAGTAGAAAAAAAGGAATAGGAATGAGTGCAGAGATTTAATCAGACCTAGTTATGAAGTTTACATGACGCACTGTCCCGTTGCCCCGCTAGACAAAAAGGAAGGGACTATCTGAACGTACATTAATGAAATAACTGACTAGTGACCGCTGTATGTTGGTTGCTATTGCTTTGGAGGGATGCGGTTCCCAGAACCGCAAAAATATATATATATATATATATATATATATATATATATATATATATATCCATCCAAATCCATTGGGACCATCCTCTGTGCAGAACGTTGGTGCTGCCAAAGCAGTCTCCTGGGCTATTGGGCACAATCCTGGATGGGTCACCACTCCAGCACAAGACACTTGAATGGCTCAATCATCCCGGCAAGCTGGTACTCATTTTGCCAGCCTCAGAATGATGACAGGCTGAGTTAACCCCACCTGGTATTAATTCAATGACAAAGCAAGATTTGAACCCAGGACACTGGAATCCAAAACGCACCAACCTCACCATTAATCCATCACCAAGCATTATGTCTGTATGTGTTTAAGATAAGAGACATCTCTCTTCCCATTGGCTCTTGTGCACATTCTGCTGCCTGGTTCGGTTTTTTTTTTATTTCGGATCCTTGGGGAACGGTAACCTTCAGTTAAAATAACTGGATGCAGTAAGAGACTGTTTTGCAGATATGCAGAGGCATTCACAAGACCTCTAGCGCTGAGGCAAACAGGTCAGTGAGCCTCAGACATGATCGTACGATCACAAAGAAGAAATGCTACGAACCCAACTCCTCTCATCCATGAATGTTTCTTGTATTCCTATTTGTCTGTGATTCCGATTTGCATTCAGGAACACAACAATTATGGTTAATCACCTTGAAATAGCCACTCTTTCGTCGAAATGCTGAAAATTATGTTTAAAAGACGATTTGAATCACGGATTTTGCGCTCGCAACGGCAGGTTAAAAGTACGCTGTGAACCGAACCCAAAATGTCTAATCACGCACACAATCGTGCGGAAAAGGCCTCATTTAGCATTGATACGTCATTTTGAAAGTCGTGTATTGTCACTCCGCGAACCCACTGTCAATTTAACCTTGCGCTTCCATGAGCCTCACTGTCGCGAGAATAATCTTACTAAATTCACCGTCTGTCTGTCTGTCTGTCTGTCTGTCTGTTCCCAGGTACCGCAAAAACGGCTGAACCGATCGCAACCATTTTTTGGGTGTGTAATCCTGGGACCCCTTGGAGTAAAATAGGCATAAATATAATAACATGACTCCCTTGATGGCTCCCGTAGGGAGCGGGTGCTTCTAGTAATAATAAGAAACAAGTTTCCTCGAATTGGGTTTTTAGATCCTTTTTTTGAAAAAAAAGTTATGACGTCATAATGTCTCGCTAATGGAAATCGCCCAAAAAAATCATCTCTTGAAACTAGGAAAGCTTTTGAATTCTGTTTGGGGAATGGAACGGGACATTAGCAGAGATAATTTAACCACAAATAATACATCATTATGACTCATATCCGTTTTTATGACGTCATTCCTATTTTTTTCACATTTTTTGTTTCACAGTCCAGAGTTTTCATCGGATATTCGTGAAAAGTGGCATGTATATGCATAAAGTCCACGCGCAGGCAGTAACCATCTCCGATTTAGAAAATTCTTCCTAGAAAAAAAAGTTATGACGTCATAATATCGCAATGGAAATCGCATAAACAAATATCTCCGAAACAACGCAAGCTTTTTGAACACTTCAGATGGAATCGAATAGGGCATTAGAGATCATTTACCGCACACCTGATACATAACTGATAACTATGACGTCATCACTAAGAGGACGAGGATCTTAGCTCATTTGAGCTTGTTTTCACCATATTTTGGGTTTTGCCCCTGTCATTGCACAGGCTTGGACCGTTTCAGTGTTCCACATACGTAAGGAAGCTCTCACACATGAAAAAGCCCCTTGTTTCATCACCTCGGTGCTGCACCCCAAGGCAGGAAGTGCTGGCAATGTTGTTGTTTCGTATGCAGCCTGTCGCTGCTGGTTGCATCATTCCTGGAAGTGTCGATGTGTCACTGATGCAGTGCCCCTGTTTCCAGTAAGCTGGTACTCATTTTGCCCACGTTGGAAGGTTGACGGACTGAGTCAACCAACCTGGTGTTATTTCAATGGGACGATTATGGCTCGAATTCAAGATCCTAAGATCTCCAGGCGGCCACCTTAACCGTTAAGCAATCACCAGGCTTCGTGTTGGCAATGATGTGACAGGTGAAAGATCAGGTGATGGTATGGACGTGAAGGCCAGGCAGCGAGGGGAGACAATGGTGACATCAACACTCGAGTTTGAGATCAAATAGAATAATGTAAAAGTGCTGTTTATTATTTTGGTTTTTTCTTTACTTATTTGCTTAGAAATGAAAAAGAAAAAGTCTTGCAATGCAACACAGATCAAAAATAAAGCAAAAACAAGGACACCTGCCTGCAGAACAGGTTGCCACATGTTCGTGGTTGGGGCCTTTTGAACTGGGAATTTTTTTTAATCAATATTGCAAAGGAACTGATCTCTTTCCAATTCTCTTTTATTTGCTTGCAAACCCATTGGGATGAAACAACTTTCTTTGATCAGTTGATGTTCAGCTTTAATAATCCCCATCACTCTCAAACGATCATTGTTTTCCACACCTGCACACTTTGCTTCTGATGACAAGATAGCCTGGAGGTATGTGCACTCGACTCTGATCTGTCTAGGGACTCTCGCCAGTGTTTGAATGTTGACCCAGCTATAAACGATCATCTTGGTGTTTCACTTGCAGGGTGAGGCTTCAGTGTGTGTGTGTGTGTGTGTGTGTGTGTGTGTGTGTGTGCGTGCGCACCGTCCTTCAGATGGACGTTAAGCCGGGTGTGCCCTCTGCTTGTATTACTTGGTGGACGTTACACAAGATGAGATATCACCGGCACCCTGAACAAATGATAAATCACTTTCAGTCGAACGTAAGGTCTGGCCAGCCAGTTCGTGAAAGACTCGGACTGAAAACGTTTCCCAGCCAAACCCACGAGGTGGTCATCCTTTGGCCTGTTAAAAAAACGTGGTCATGCTAGTGCTAAATACACAATGCTTCTGATCCCATGTAAAGTCCTTTTGGTGTAAAGGCTTCTCAACTCATTCATGAATATATTTTGTAAATGAGTAGATCAATTATAGTATTCATAATGGAAACATTTCGTCTCTGTTCGGCACATGGACTGACAGCTCTGTATACATTGTGCTTATATAGGCTTATTCCTGCTTACTCAGTCACACTCAGCAATCCCGGGGAGGAGACGACGATTAAGCTACATAATTATTATTCTGCTTTTATTAATTCCATCAATCTCTCTGGGCAGTGAGGCCACTAAAGCGGATTTTGCTTATTGGGTTCACAAGGGTGCCAGCTGTTTTATGTCTCTGTCTCTGTCTCTGTCTCTGTCTCCCTGTCTGCCTGTCTCTGTCTCTGTCTCTGTCCTCTGTCTCTGTCTCTGTCTCTGTCTCTGTCTCTCTCTCACTCTCACTCTCACTCTCACTCTCACTCTCACTCTCACTCTCACTCTCACTCTCACTCTCACCACCATAGGGATTATTGTAATTTTGATTTGTAATTACTAATTAGGCTTTTTAGGTCGTTAGAATGTCATTGTATTTTGCAACACTGCATTTATTTTGTTTTTATTTATTTATTTGATCACTGTTTTTGGATTCATCAGCGGGATTAAATGCTGAATGCAAAGCTTTTTACAGAAATAATAATCCCCTGAAAGGTGAAAGATGCCAAATAAGTAAAACATTATTACAGTGATCATTGTGCAGGATGATGTCCCAGAAGTCTGGACGCAAAGGAAATATAGGCGTTTTATTCTAAAAGTTCAAAAACACCTTTTCAATGTCTGTCTTACATATTTCAGAAATGAAACAACCCTAATGGCTCACTGTACTAATCAAGAGAAGATGGAGCTGGTGTTACTACGTTTCCAGAAGAAGCCAGAAGGAGACCTATATGTTATTTCATGACAAACACAAGCTTTATCAGACTTTGAGGACTTTACGCACTTCTTTCTCTTTCCTTCTCTTTCTCCAGCTCACTCACCTCCTTTGTACCCTTCGTTCTTTTCATGCCATTCATTTCTCCTCACCTCACTGCATGCACCTCTCCACACCACATCCTCTACACCTTTGCCTCGACCTGGTTGCCCACCTTGCCACCGGACCACGTCGGAGATGTCCACCTCACCTCACCGGAAGCCTTCACGCCAAATCTGCACAGTCTATTGCGTCCAGCCAGATACCATCAGGAACCCCAGGAGATCGGGAGCATGAACAGAGTGGAGATGTGAATCCAGGAGGGAATGTGAAGGTACGATATATGGACCATCAGGCCAGATCCTTGGGTGGCCGCAATCCAGCCGGGTTGTGGCAAGGTGTGTCGGGGCACACAGATGACCCCTCTCTACTTCTTTACCATGTCTTCCTCTTCTTCTCACTCCTCCCAATCTCTCACTTCTTTGGGTGTATGTCTTGGCACCAATCAGTTACAGTGCCAAGTGATTGATCAAGGCATCCAATGGCACAATGATGCGTAGGGGACAAGGGTAAATGTCTGTGTGTTGTCGTAGTTGTATGTAATTATTGCCATTGGCTGTGCTCACTTTCCTTCCATTCCTAGTATAATTGCCACTGATGTGTTTTCCCGCCATTTCTTGCCTTGCTTGCTCAGTAAACCCCATGTCATATAAATAACTGTGTCTTGACATTTCCTGTTCGGGTTTGGTCAGAGTTTTATTTTAACCAGACTCGCTGGCGCAATGGTTGGAGCATCCACTCTGAGTCGAGGAGATCGGTGGTTCAAACACTGTCCCCAGCTGAGTCATATGAAAGACTTTTAAAATGGTACATGCTGCTTCCTTGTTTGATGCTCAGCATTTACAAAAAGGATAGAGCATGGACAAACAACCATAGGTTGGCAACCATTTTGCCAGCTGGATCTCCTCCTGCGTTGAAGTTCATTGGAAGGGAACTCACATTTTAATTATGGCTGTCAGCGTCGTTTTGGAGGCATAAACACTGCAATCCTTGCAATTATATTGTAACAAACTAGTCCATCAGACCTGACGCGGCGGTGGGAAACCCTTTGAGCTCGTGACAATATCAAATGAGGCTGTTACTTCTTGAAGTTTATGCAAAAGCATCATCTGTCAAAATACTCGCACCTGTCGTTTCAGTTTTCGACCTCATTCAAGAAAAATGACAGGCTTGAGTTATACTGATAGATGGGACCTTTTATTTGTGAAAATGCCAGATAAAGGAAAAGTTCACTTTTATTTGGGTTCAACACAGCTAGAAAAGCATCGTTAATGAAAATATCGGTAGATGACGATTGTAAATATCCAATAATTTAATGAGTGCAAAGGAGTAACACATAATTATAATTCCATAACATGTACAGCAATATAATTCCTTAATCTCTCATACAAAGGTGCTGTTCAGCAAGTTCTCACGTTTGTTCATCAACAGAGTCTAAGTGTAGATTGATGTCATTGCAGTTTGATTTATTTTACAAACTTAAAGAACATTCACAACAAAGAGGAGGAGTTGGTTTGATGGAGCTTAACTAAGTGCACAGAACATCTCGTGTAGGACTTGCGGAGTATGTGAAAAGCTCAACAGACTACCGGATGAGATTTGTACACGAGCAAGAAAACAACAAACCAGAAAAGGGATCATTAATCCATTCAGCAACAAACTTCCAAAAACAGATGCAAATTACAGGTACTACACAGGAAAACAAAACAGAAACAAACTCAGCCCTGGTGATTGCAAAGAAAAAAAAAGGAAAATTACAAAAATAAATATCAGCAGATACACTCTGACAAATGGGAGAATGATAAAAGAGCAGAAAGATTTTAGAAAGAGCATGACAACAGGGATCGACAAGGAAGGCTCTTTGGAATGGCGAAGAAGAGGTCAAATTAGTTGGGATGGAGAACGAGTCATCATAAATGCTCAAGACCAAGGACATTACACTCATGTCTTTAAGAAAATGGTGGGTTTGAGCCAATCAGACAAATGCAGGTTTTGTGGGGAAGAAACAAAAAGTACCAGTCACCTCCTTTTGGGATATAAAAAACTCATGTTGGAACAGCTGTACACTGTAAGACATGACAGCGTCTGTTTAGTAATCCACTGATACATCTGGAAACATTTCAATCGTGGAAAGACAAACCAAATCCGATCCTTGAAAATGAACAAATATGCTCATGTATGACAAGATGATCCCGTCAAGTGTGGACATTGCAAACAAAGCATTGCTCCGGACATGGTGCTCAAACACAAAAAGGAAAAGTCAGCATTGTTGATCGATGTTTCAGTTCCATTGACTTTGGATTAAATGCCACAGAAATCAGGAAAATGACCAAATACCAGGATCTGAAAAATGAGGTCGAGGATGTGGAAATTGAAGAAAGCTGAAATTGTATCAGTGGTGGTCAGAGCTCCAGGAATGATAAAGAAAACTCTGACTGAGTATTTAAATATCATTCCGGGGAATATCACTACAAACAAGCTTCAACAAGTGGAGGCTGTCAGAGGTTCCGTGAAGATTCTGAAAAGAGCCCTTGGAACGAAGCTCTGATAACATTTCACATTTTGGTTCATGGATCATGATCCTTTACCAAGAAGGAGGTGGAGATTTTGAGTTCTGGGAGAACTTCCTCCCACCTCCTGAAACCCACAAATGGACGTAACAACCAACTGAAAAAAATGTCCTAAATTAAATTATTTCTTTATGTTAATAAGAGATTAATATAAAGGTGAAATAAGAATCTGCCTTCGTAACTGCACATACATATATATATATATATATATTTTATTTATTTTTTTTTAACACCAACAAAGTTTCCAGGATGAAATAGTTTTTTTTTTCTTAACACATGACATGGAGAGAGAAATGGAGATTTTTACTTTTATCAAGAATCCATCCATCCATCGGGACCACACTCCGTGCAGAGCTTTGGTGCTGCTGAAGCAGTCTCCTTGGCTGTTGGGTACAATCCTGGATGGGTCACCACTCCGACACAAGGATACCAGCAAGCTGGCACTCATTTTGCCGACCTCAGAAGGGTGACAGGCAGAGTCAACCCAAACTGGTATTAATTCAACAGCAGAGGGGGATTTGAACTCAGGATCCTCAGATCACAAGCCCACCACCCTAAAGCCCACCACCCACGAAGCCAACACCTAAGGAGGGGTAATTTTTTGTAAGGAGATACATGTTATGGAAATATAATGATGTGTTATTCCTTTGCACTGATGAAATGATTGCAGAACCGATATCGCTGGATATTTACAATCGTCATCTACCGATATTTTCATTAACGATGTTTTGCTGGCTGTGTTGAACCCAATTTAAAGTGAACTTTTCCTTTATCTAGCATTTTCACTGAAGTTCCATCTATCAGTGTAACTCAAGCCTGTCATTTTTCTTGAATGAGGTCTAAAACTAAAGTGACAGGTGCGAGTATTTTGACAGATGATGCTGTGGGGGACTACAGTGGATGATCAAAATAAATAAATAAATTCAGCGATGTGATAGTTCACCAATTATTCAGGACCTCATAAAACATAACATTCTGTAGTTACCCTTCGACTTGTATTAAACTTGTCCCTTTTAGTGAAGTTTTGGGGAAAAAGGGTAAATAACCATTAATAACATCAATGGGGCCAAGATTTTTTTAAGGTGTTTGGTTAGCCGGATGTTTTGGCGATGCCGCCTTTTCATAGGTGTCATTTTAGTGCCAACGACAAATTTCCCTCAGGGCATTACTGACCAACCAAAATGTAACATGGACTAGTGTCATCTGTGGACTATGGCAGGCAGATTAGCCCCTCCCTCAAGGAAGGTCATTGGTGAGCCATCTGGGTTATTATCAACAATCAGATCATAACATAGTAATTCTACTGAGACTAGCCCAGTTACCATTCCCAGAATCTGAAAATTTAAATCCTTGATACTGTTGCATTAATCTGGATTTGTTGAACCAACAACTTTCATGAGTCCAGTAGTCAGTCTGTCTTCATGATTAGGCTACCACCATACACTATAGAGATAAGTTCTGCCTTGTACATATGACTGGCATCACATAACGTGTGGACCAGAACAGGCACAGCAGGCAGATTTTCACCCCGTGCGCACGAGGCGAAAAGCAGGGTTAAGCATTTGGTTCACTTTGTCTGTCCGTCTATCTGTCTATCGACAAATGTCAGTTTATGATATGAATGAGGAACAACTTATTTCAATTGAATGTTATATTTTGAACACGAATTGGAACATGAATCAGAAAACGAATCTGTAGTTTAACCGTACTTCGCCTCTTCATTCGTTCCGATCGCACATGCGCAGACAGGAGTGATAATATTTTAACCCTGTCTGTGTGTCTCGAAGTTAAACAAAATTTAAAATAATTCCAAACAGGAAACGTACTCTTTTTAAGGATGTCATAAAGGACACAAACAACAGGCATCACCAATAACTGATGTAACCTATTAAATAAGATGGTGTAAAAGACCTGCAGCAATGGTGGGAAACTTCCGAAAGATGTTTATTCATCCCAAAGATGTTCGATGGGGTTGAGGTCAGGGCTCTGTGCTCTTCAAGTTCTACTACACCAATCTCGACAAACCATTTATGCATGGACCTCGCTTTGTGCACGGGGACATTGTCATGCTGAAACAGGAAAGGGTCTTCCCCAAACTGCTGCCACAAAGTTGGAAGCACAGAATCGTATAGAATGTCATTGAATGCTGTAGCGTTAAGATTTCCCTTCAATGGAACTAAGGGGCCTGGCCAGAACCATGAAAAAACAGCTCCAGACCATTATTCCTCCTCCACCAAACTTTACAGTTGGCACTATGCATTCGGGCAGGTAGCGTTCTCCTGGTATCCGACAAACCCAGATTAGTCCGTCAGACTGCCAGATTGTGAAGCGTGATTCATCACTCCAGAGAATACGTTTCCACTGCTCCAGAGTCCAATGGCGGTGAGCTTTACACCACTCCAGCCAACGCTTAGTATTGCGCATGGTGATCTTAGGCTTGTGTGTGGCTGCTTGGCCATGGAAACCCATTTCATGAATCTCTCAACGAACAGTGATTGGGCTGACGTTGCTTCTAGAAGCAGTTTGGATCTTGGTAGTGAGTTTTGTAACTGACGACAGACGATATTTCCATGCTACGCGCTTCAGCACTCGGCAGTCCCGTTCTGTGAGTTTGTGTAGCCCACCACTTCGCAGCTGAGCTGTTGTTGCTCCTAGACGTTTCCACTTCACAATAACAGCACTTACAGTTGACCGGGGCAGCTCTAGCAAGGCAGAAATTTGACGAACTGACTTGTTGGAAAGGTGGCATCCCATGACGGTGCTACGTTGAAAGTCACTGAGCTCTTCAGTATGGCCCATTCTACTGCCCATGTTTGCCTATGGAGATTGCATGGCTGTGTGCTTGATTTTATACACCTGTCAGCACTGGGTGTGGCTGAAATAGCCAAATCCACGAATTCGAAGGGGTGTCCACATACTTTTGGCCATGTCGTGTATCATACCCATTACAGAACGTTGCTGCTGCTGAAGCAGTTTTTTTGGCAAGGGTTATGCTGGGGGTTTGCCATTGCCTTCCCATCATTCTATCAAATGCTGAACATCAAGGAAGGAAGCAGCACATACCATTTTTAAAGTCTTTGTTATAACCCAGCCAGGGTTTGAACCACCACCCTCCCAGACTCAGAGCAGATGCTCTAACCATTACACCACTATTTCTGGTTGCAGGCAGATTACCCACTCCTTGAAGGCCATTAGGGAGCCAGCTGGTTTTTTTTTTTTTACCAACAATCGTCTACTGAAATAATAATTATCTAGAGATTCGCTTAAAGTCAGCTTGATCTGAATTTATAATCCTGGAGATTATAATCCTGGAGTCCAGTGTCCTCATGTCTGGGCAACCACTGTAGTTGCCAATTATGATCAAAGGGTTCCAATTTTTTAAAGATCAATGAAAACTAAAGATCATTTCAAATCTTATGCAGATTCGATGGAGGTGCATTGTGTCTGGATCTTCAGCAAAAATTACGAACAGATCAACAGAAAGTTTATTCTGATTTAAAGAAAAATTATTTTATAACTTCTTTGCAAATTGGAAACTCACAGGATTTCACTTTTCTCTATTCCATTAAACGCCATACCTGGGTGTTTCATAATGAACGCTTCCCTGCACTCATTCCAGGTAAGATTTTACTACCGCTTTATATTGACCACACGAGTTATCTGTTAACCTTTTTACTCTTTCGAACCCTCTTCATCTACACATCTCATGTCTGTTGTGTAGAAACCTATTTTGTATCATCTCGTGTCCACCTGTTGTGCACCAACGTATTGTTATGTCCACCTGGTGTGTGCCAACCTATTGTGTGTTATCATGTCCACTTGTTGTGTACCAGCATTCCATCTATGTGTTTTTTTTTCAAACAACACTTGTAAAGATGACTGTTCCATAGAAACTCTGCTGATATTAGGGAGGGAGATATATCCCTGACACTCTGCTGCTGTTGTGGTGCTTTTCACCTCTGCCATCAAAGGTGGACAGACGTTGTTTTCACCCCTGCTTGTCTGTTTGTCTGTCTGTTTGTGAATAGGATATGTCAAACAGTTGTGGACGGATTTGGACTAAACTTGGTGAATGAGTTGGTTCGGTGACAAGAACAAGCCGATTCGATTTTGAGGTCGCGGATTCAGATCCAGCCTATTCGTTGGACACAAAACGTAAAATGTTTAACCTGGCGGTGATATGTGCTCTTCCGGTGCCATTCTAGTTAGTCTCACCCCAAAGGGGATGCGAGACTATTACAATGCCTCGTCTGTCTGTCGGTCTGTCCTTGTGTGTGTCTGTCTGTGTGTGTGTGTCTTCGTCTAGTTTTTTTTTCTTCTTCAAACACGGTCTAGGCTCGTGGAAGAGCTAGGACACAGATCAGGACACAATATAACAAGAGGAGAAAGGGGAAACGCGAAGAGCAGGGCAGAGGGAGAAGGTAGACAGAGATGGACAAACAAGGGATGCAGTTTAGGATGAGAATTATGGGAGAACGCTTTAAAAATGCTTTTTCACTTTTTTCGCTTTAACAACGGTTTTCTCTGCAACTGCTTGTCCAATCGATGCAAAACTTTAAAAGTAGGAGTCCACAGAGAATATTTTATTGCTACTCTGACATCAAAGGTCACATGTTATGGCAGTCATATCGGATTAATGGAAACAAAATTGGACATTCTTTTCTCCAAAACCGCTCAACGAAAAAAATTGAAACTTGGCGAATGTTATCAACTCCCCATGGGGCATAGAGAGTGATAACGATTACATCATTGGAGAAGTGGTATTCCAGCCATAATTGGTTGAATTGAAATTATCTGAAAAATGCCTGATATGAGTGAAGTGCCTGATATAAAAATGCCTGATCTATGACCCGATATGAGTGAAGAATTAAATTTATGTCATTTGTAACCCATGCCAAGAATCTATGTGACCAAATATGGTGCATGGACCATATTAGCAGTGGACCATAATAGCGTATTCAGTTAACAATGGTATTTTTGTTCATAATGAACGAGTGAGGTGACACAATGCACTCTATGAGTGCCGTTTTAGTTACCCTCGACAGAGGAGAAGGTATTGCATTCGGGTTTGTTTGTTTGTTTGTCTGTACAGAATGTGAGTGTGTGTATAAATTACATTCAACCCTTTAGAACCCTTCAGAACCCTGAGACCCTTTAAACCCAAAAGACCCTTTGAGACCCCGAACACTCTTAAGACCCTTTAGAACCCTAAGACTCTTTAGACCCCTAATACCCCTCAGTCCCCAAAGACCCTTTTACTCTGAGACCCCTAAAACTCCTCAGGCCTTTTAATACCCCATTAGACCTTTGAGAACCCTAAGACACTTAACACTCCCAAGACACTTAAGACACTGTAGAACCAAAAGACCCCACTTAATACTTTAGAACCCTAAGACTTCTCAGACCCTTTTGATCCTCTTAGACCTTTTAGAACTCCAAAGACCCTTAGATTCCTTTCTTTCCTTTAGTTAGACGTTTAGACCTTCACACCTTTTAATACCCTGTAAACCCCTTTGAGCATTAGACCCTTTTTGAATGTTTTTAGACCCTTTCAGACAATTTTGACCCTTTAGACCTTAAATTAGACCCCTTTGACCAAATAAGACCCTTTTATACACTTTAGACCATTTCAATCCTTTAGACCCATTGGACTTTTTCAGACCTTTCGACCTTTAGACCTTCAGACGATTTGACTTTTACATCTTTTCAGACCTTTAATCTTTGCACATTTACAACTGGACCATTTAGACCTTTCATTTATTATAATCAACGACCTTTCATTTAGTACGTCCGTCCATTTATTTGCCACACAAGATGCACCACACAAAACAAGTCCTGACGAGGGTCTGCAATCTCTGGTTGCTCTGTCTTGTTGTTAGCATGTTTCAGCAGTCTTCTCTAATTACACGGCTTTAAGTGCACTGGCTGAGCTTTATAAATGTCCCGACACTAAATCAGGATTGTTTTCAATAAGCTGCTGAAGCATTGCACAATAAGTACTCAGCTTTCATAATTACTGAACAATTTAGAAAATGGTTTGAGTAAAGCAGTTATAATCAAACAAATATTTAACAATAAGAGGGAAACATTTTCAATGTGGGAGACATTCAGCAAAGGGTGGACTGACCTGATTCTGTTCAGGATCAAGGCCAAAATGACCTGGGATCCACTTTCTTTTACGGTTTTGTAAAGCGGATGGCACTGGTAGAGGTTAAAAGTGACACAGGCTCCCCCCCCAAAAAAACTGTAAAGGTTTCCATGCAAGCATGCCTTCTTGAAAAAATTCTGGAGACATTTGTTACTAAATACAGCAAAAGATTTCTCTGGAATATTGCCAAATCAAACCCATTGAAAGTAGAACGGTACAAGGTAGAGGACATACGTACATCCATCAGCCTGAAGAGTTCATGGTTTGTGTCCCAATGATAGGCCGGATTTACATCTGGACCTGAACCAAAATCGAATCGGCTACTTGTTGTCACCTACCAAATCTGTCCATTAAAGCTTCATCGAAATCCATCCATAACTTTTTGAGATACAGTACTATAATTATATGATTTTTGGCCCTATCTCTCAATGGTGAAGATCCACTTTAAAAATTCTAGTATCCGGATCCGTATTTGGATCTTCACCAAAATCTAATTAATTCATCCTTGTCACCCACCCAACCTGTCCACTAAATGTCGGCCAAATCCGTTCATAACTTTTTGAGATATCCCGCTCACAGACAGACAGACAAACAGACAGCGGTGAAAACATAACCTCTGCCATCGAAATCAAAACCACAGTAATAAAGGAAAAGAGATCATACCAATGGAAGCCACCAGCATGAAATAATAAGAAAAAAAATAATGAGGACACTGCGAAGGGTTCTCGACATATCGAGTTTGGCATCACCAGTCATAATGAGATGTTTAACCAGTGACCACTTTCATGGATTAAACACTTTTAAAGGAGGAAGTGAGATGAAATAGACATCATTGTCCTGAGACAAAATCCAAGACGGTGGATGGCTGCAGACCAAAATGGAATTGTTTCCTGGCAACCACAAGACAAGCTCACCATATCACAAGCCCGCCCCACATTCCGGGACAATTGAAAAGTTGCATCAATGCTTGAAATGTCAGTGAAGAGAAGGTGATAGAAGAGGCAGTGAGAGCTGCTGCATTTCATGGTAGAACAAGATTTTCCTGCCAACGTCAGTGGGGTGCGAGTGACTTTTAACCTCTCTTCCGTGAGGATTTCTCATCAGTGTGAATTCCTACTGGCCCTTTGCAAAATGGGCAGGTACGGCTCATAATTCTGCCCCGTCCTGCCAGCCCCTTGTCCCCTGAGAACCAGAACTAAGCCTCAGGGAAGATTGTGAGCAGGCAAGACAGGTCAGTGAGAGATACTCAGAGCCCCCACACGGCAGCCTATTAACTACTGCCCCAACACTTTGTGCCTGCCAGGAAACATCCCTCTGCAGGATTTAAAGGGTGTGAGTTCAATCAAAGAGAGCGTCGGGGGTGAAGAGGCAATGGAAATGGAAATGTCTGACAGTGGTTTCATCTTCCTTGTAAAAAAAAAAAAGATTATCATTATTTTTGCATTACTGTTATTTATGTCTTCATTTTTTGTAACACTCTTTAGATCATTTGACCGAGGTCTTGCACCTATTTCTGCTGGAAATGATGTTTAACATCCCATGCAAAGGTTAAGTGAACCAATGTAACACCCTTTCTGGACTTCAAATGAAACTTCCCCATGATTAAGGCATTAGGATAGCCTCACAATCACTAAGCCATTTTTGTGTTCAGACCCACGTCGGTTACATTCATCGGGGGTTCTTGCCGAGTGCTGGAATGGGGGGGCGTGGGGGGCAGGGGATAAATTTGCATGGTGGTTCCTGGTACTGGTCTGTAGAGACATCTCAAACATTGAATCTATTGTTACACAAGGACTCGATAGTGAATGTTGATTGAACAAATTGGCTGAAGGGACACTCAAATCTTTACAAGTACCTCCGTTACAGTCATTTTACCTTCGACAAGGAGGCACTCACTCACTATACGACCATTCACAAAGAAAACAAAAGCCATTTCTCCGAATGACGCCATCACACAAGCCTCCTCACAAATCTGCGTCAAATTACGAGATCCTCCATTATATTTCACCTTGGGTCTTACGCAGCGTATCTTTACCCATCCGTTTTCTTTCAGTTGGGTTAAATCTTCTGTCTGCAATTTGTTCTTTTTAATAACACGACAATACATTGCCATCGTGAATATAACAGAACACTTCCCTTGACAAAATGAGTGCTGTCCATCTATTCTCTCTTAATTGTGTTGACGCTTTCTTTTGCTGCTTTGTCATTGACTTCCAGATCAGATTCTATTAGTAACCAAAATGAAAATGTCAGATCAAAATACAGTGCCCTTCTAGTTATTTATGCTTTAGTATAACTAAGTATTTTTCACCACTCTCTGTTTCTCACAATTATTGCTCAAGCCTTCTTCCATGTTTCTCGATCAAATACATTACCACCTTTATCATTTTTTTTGTTTTCATCTAGTTAACACCGTTACCAGAGGTGAGAGGAGGTTATGTTTTCACCCCTGTCTGTCTCTCTGTTTGTCTGTGAGCAAGATATCTCAAAAAGTTGTGGACGGATTTGGATGAAACTTAGTGGACATGTTCCGATGTTCGGTGTGTGACAAGAACGAATCGATTCGATTTTGGTGAAGATCCGGATCCGGATCTGGATACGAGAATTATTTAATTTTTTTAAGTGATTCTTCACCATTGTGAGATTGGGCCAAAAACGACATAGTACTGGATTGCATGATATTTCAAAAATGTATTAGGTCCGATATGTTCTCGTGGATCAGGCATAACGTGGTGGAGGTATGCACTCCACCGAGTGCCCTTCTCGTTATGTGCTGTTTTAACGTGAGCTTGACTGTGAGTACAACTATTAATTACCTCTATTAATTATGGACTATTGGACCATACCTTTTCGACATGTACAGTATACCTTTTTGACCCCTTTAGACCATTTTAAGCCTTTTATAACCCTTTGGACCTTTTAAGACCCTATATAGTTATACCCTTTTAACCTTTACACCTGCAAGACCCCTTAGACCCTCAAGACCGTTTATCATCCCAAGGCCAATGAATACCCCTGAAGACCTTTTATAACCCCAAGATCCTGAAGACCCCTTCGGACCCGATATAGACCTGTCTGAGGTAGACCATGGTAGACCTGTCTGAGGGCCTCTGCAATAACACTTGAGGTTCACCAGTCGTAAAAATAAAAAAAACCTCAGTACCAAGCTAAGAGGATGCAAATTTAATTAATTACATTTATCTGTTTTTTTAAGGTTATGCTGTTAGGGTTAGTGGCATAGGGAAAAGTTCCAAGTGGAATCGAAAAAGTCCCAGGTGGCAAAGAGAAAACGGTGTCCATGACAACAATTCCACCCCATTATAATCAAGTGGGATATTTTTGTGATTTTATTATTGCCAAACCTCAGGAATTTTTCACGATATCATATTGAAGCTTACACAGCATATTTGTCCATATGTGTAGTATATGTGTATAAAATCTGGTCAAAATTAGTCAAAGGTCAAGGTCAATGCCATCCAAAACATGTAAACACCTGTTCGACTGCTATTAGAAAATGTATCAACCAAATCTGGTACACAACATTCCATCATGTTGACAACACTTAATAGGGCAAATTTTCCAAATTACCAAATTGTTGTTTCTATGGCAACTATTGTTTGTTTAGATTTTGCAAGTATTGTGCTCTGCATGACATCTTTCTTGTTACTTGCAAAATCGAAGATTTTTCAAGTATATTGGTCAGTCGATTTTGTTATTCTGTCTGTCTGTCTGTTTGTCTGTCTGTCTGTCTGTTTGTCTGTTTGTCGCCGACAGGTCGCAATTTTAAACTGATCTTCACGAAACTTCACCACATGGTAGAGTTTGTCATAAGGAAGAAGCCTATTGTTTTTGAGGTCAAAAGTTGCACAACTTAGATGAGATTTCTAAAATCCTCAGATTTCATCCGATTGACTTGAAATTTAAAGAGGATTTATATTTCAGGTCACTGAATTCAACCAGCCAATTTATTTTTGAGGCCAACATGAACCAAAAGGTCAACATAGGCCAAAGGTCGACAACTTAGGTGAGATTTCTAAATTCCTCAATTTTCATCCCATTGACTTGAAATTGGAAGAGGACTTGCACATTTGGTCATTGACTTCAACCACCAATTATTTTTGAGGTCAAACTTATTTTATGGATTTTGCTAGTATCATGCTCTGCATGACGTCTTCTTCGTGTTTGTTTGTTGGTCTGTCTGTGAGCATGATATCTCAAACAGTTATGGACGGACTCGGACGAAACTTGGTGGATGAGTTGGTTCTGTGATGAGAACAAGCCGATTCGATTTTGGTTCAAGTTGCTACTTTTTTTTTTCTTTTACTCCAGCCACCCAACCACAGACCACTTTCCTTTCACAAAATTTTCAGTCAGTGACCTTGCCGACCGACCCCAAAATCTGCACACTACCCACGCACAGTTTACCTTTGAGAGAAATCATGCCAAGATCCCTGGGGTCATGTTTTAGTTCTTTGTCATGCAATGAGTGTGCCATGCAGAGTCTTGGAGGAGAAACATCGATGGGAATCTTCAGGGAAATTTCAGGATGAACATTGGTGTTTAAAAACTTATCGAAGCAACATACGGAGTAGCCCACAGAATGGACCCAAAAGTCCCCGTGGACCCAAAAGCCCCAAAAATCCCCGAGGACCGAAAGCCCCAAAAACTTCCCGAGTCCCAAAAAGTCCCCGAGGACCCAAAAGTACCTGAGGACCCAAAAGTCCCCGAGGACCCAAAAGATCCCAAAGACTCTGTAGATCCTCTAGACCCTTTAAGACTCGAC
>CM068964.1:34801600-34823636 GCA_035128595.1 Eptatretus atami
TAGTGGAGCCAGTAGTATACGTTCTCTTTTTTCAACCAGTACCTCTGTAAAAGTATGTACAATTAGAAAGTGAGTACATCTATAAAATACGTACCATAAAACACAAAACAAGTCCGGATGATGGTATGCAATCTTTGATTGCTCGTTCTACTTAGTTGTTGTCCATATTTGGCAACATTCGTGGAGTATATTTGATGAAGTATTGGAATCCATGATGTTTTTTTTCGAGTGTTTTGAACCATTTCTGCAAATTCTTCCTGCATCTCACAATCGGGGCACATCAATTCTTCATCTCACCTATTAGAGTACATTTATTTTAGAGTGCATTTAGGCCAGTTGACTAGTCACTGAAATGTGGAAGGTGGGAAGGAATTGTGCATCAAACATAATTTCAAGTTCACTAAAAACTGCATGTACTTGCGAGTATTGTATCCAGAGTCTAAACTGAAGGTGTCTCCAACTCGCGTGGAGCTGCCCTGCAAGCAAGCTCCAGGTCTAGTATTTTCAACCTTCAAGTGGTTTCATCCAGGACTGTCATTCAAGTGTTGTGTCCTACTGAGGTTGGGGACTATGGGGATCACGTGAATGCAATTAACAGAGGTGATGAGACCCTCCCACATCGTTTTCATCATCCCCTCACCACTTGTTTTATCCAGTCACATGACCCCCACCCAACACCTCCTTGGGAGAATACTTAACATCTGGCAAAGGATGCAGCACAGTCTCAAATGAAGACCACTTGTTGATCAAAACGTTGGACCTGTAATCATGGCAGCGAGGCAGCAACGTGAGTTGGTGGTGCCCCCAGTTTTGAATATAACTCAATGCCAGGTAATAGATTGTTAAAACAATGACTATAAAGTACAGAATGAATCCAACAAAGGAAATTAAATGATTGATTGCCTGACGTAGAGTGAAATATTCCGATGGATTTAATGACGTTTTGCACCAAAGTACAAATCCCTTGATGAATCCCTATTGAAAGACCCGCTCGAAGCACTGCCTGTTCCACCAAGATTCGCCCCACACTTCATCTCGAGCAGATCCACATTTTTAAACCATTGGTGGCTCCAATCAAAATGAAGCATATGTCCATAATACTCACAATAACGGCTGTGCACACTCCATTTGACTCATTCGTGGACATCGTTTGCTGATCAACAAGTGTTGCATCGCGTTGTGCTGGTATGTGCAGTACATGGGGCCCTCCACGGCACCATTCCTCATGGGACGTTGACGTGTGAACTTGACCCTGTGTCACTGCTGCATGAATGCCGACAGCGAGTTAGAGGAAATTCAATTTCCACGCCTCGGGTTGATGGGGTTCTCAGCGGGTCGCTAAGCAAATCAAAGCTTGTACAGACGGGCATTAATAGAGCCAGAGCGTTATGGAAGCGGCAATTTGCAGAGGTTGGCGATGAGTGCAACGTGCATGGTTACAGCCCTAACAGTCGTGTGCCCGACGACGGCATGACCTGAAGGATTGAAACGGCTTTTAGATATGGAAGGATGACACCTATAATGGCTTCGCTGTTCACAATTCAAGTTCAAATGAAACGAACCCATGTGTTCCTCTTGTGACGTATTTATGGAGCACCTACTGAAGGTCGTCTTGCGATTGGTCCCTCATGGTCTTTTTCCTCGGCATTTGCGCCATGTCCCTGGATCCACTTTCTATAAATAATATCTTTATATCACAGGCGACATATTTACTCACAAGGAATCTTCCGTTGGGCCTGGCTGCTCGGAAAAGATACGGCTTCAGCGCCTGATTCATGGATTGGTTTCACGACATATTCGGTATGCACAGGGTAAGCACGTGGCATGGGTATTCTGCTGTGAATTATCCAAAATAGGTCTTTATTCACGAGCAAAATGTGCCTGCAGGTAGCTTCATTGCGAGAGCGGAGGAACGTCCGTTGGTAGGGGGGGGAGAGTTTAAAAATAGGGGCATGGTGCGGAATGAACAGAACACTGACAGCACATTCACCTTTTACGAGACCATCTCACAGACATCACAATTACTTCACATGTATGCAAACACCCATGAAGGCCCAATCACCGACCAGTCCTGCCAATATACATCGACCCAACTCTGTCCACAATGCTTCCAGGTACTTACCTAATTTCAGGTCAAACCTATCCACTGTTTCTGTTGCCACAATCTTTCCAGGGAGACTATTCCATCCATTAACTACTCTCTGAGTGAAAGACCCTCCCTTACTAATTTCATTACCCTCTTTGCTATACTACTGTGGCCTCTGCTGTCCATTCTGTTGAAAATGGATGCAAACCCCGGGTCTGTTCCCACATCAATTTCTACGAGAGGTCCCCTGTACCCGACCTGCCTTAAATATATTTTGGCCAGCAGCCGTGAAAAGATTACATGATTCTGAGCAAACCACACCACTTTGTGTAACACTTCGCTCAGGCGACATGAAGAGCTGCTCTACAAACAGCCGAGACCCCTTTCACGCAACTGGCCCAGGATCCACGAAGAGGTCTTGAGGCCCCCGACGGCTTCTCCCCTGGGCAATGGATGGCCAGGCAGGCTTCAGGGAGATGATCTCAGCTGTTTGTCCATGGGAGGGGGGGGGGAGTCACATCACCTGAGAACCACAAGAATGTAACATAAAATGGTCCAATTTGCCACGGCACAGAGATACTGAGAGCATGTGAGGTCACATCTGTGGTAATGGTTTGGTGCCCCAGGACTTCTTTGCATACCCAGTGGGTCTGCTCCCACACGCCGTCCAGCACCACATAAGCTCTTCGCAGACCCTGGGCCAGTTCTGCAGAAGGGGTCTCAGCTGTTTGCCGGGTGACTTTTCCCATCGCCTGAGCCCCAAGACAATAATATACCAACTGGTCCGCTTTGTCTCTGAGAGACCCAGAAGCCGGGAATGAAGAGTTGTGACCAGGGTCCTGGATCGTTTTCACAGACACGATCCCACTTGCTCCCGTGGTCCACACAGGGGTCGCGGCAGCCCAGGCGGTCTCAGCAAATGGGATTTCTTCTGCTCCCTGGGATCTCCAAGAAGGTCCCACAGCCATGCTGTCCATAGTCACTCTCCATTCTACTGAAAAACTCCTCTCTATTTACTCTACCCTTCATCATCTTCAACAACACCATCAGATCTCCTCGTAATCACCTTTCTCATGTATAAAGTCCTCTCTCCTTCAGCCGGTCCTCATCACTTAGTCGAGATATACCTAAAATCAATCAACTCGCTCAAGGATGAACCACCTCTATGGTACACATGTGCTTCCTCAGATGCGGTGACCAAAACTGCACACAACATTCAAGGCGAGGACCCATTAAACACCTGTACAGTGTTAACACTACCTCTTATGATTTAGAATTTACCCTCTACCGAATACAACCTAAAACCCGATTAGCTTTACCTATAAGCTATCTGGCACCGTGCTGTCTCCTTACCCCCCATATCGATTCTCACCCCCAGATCCTTCTGGGTCACACTCACTCTCCAAGACTGCCCCTTGCATGACAATCCATATTTTCATTTTTTTTTATTACCCAAACCCCAGCACCCTCACATGTCCTCATGTAAAATTACATCTGCCAATCTCTTGCTCGTCCTCTGAAACTATCGAGACTTTTTCCGAATGTGACCACCTCCCTCACCCCCCCCCCCCCCCCCGCCCCAACACAATGAGCACGTGGAAATGGTTCAGAGCCCCAAGGGAAATGATGTGACCTATGAGGTAGAATTGTCTCACGGCGGAGTCTTAAGGCCAACGCGACAAAACGAGATCGTTCTTGCGGAACGAAGACATGACGCGACTGGAGCTGTGACGCTAATTTCGTCAAACAAAATGGTGACGAAGAATAAATGTAGGGACATGATGAGCACCGCTGTTAGTCCATCGCCGACGTCTTGTGCCGGAGGGAAAGAAGCCGCTCTGGGTAAAGGCCTGTGTTGTGTGGAGAGCCGGACGGCTCGGGGAGCGTTGAACAACTCGCTCGTGGATCTTACTGTCGAACATAAGGGAGCTCATGTTTATATAATTATATCCCTCGAGGATCACGTGACGCCGCATTAAACTCGCATTCAAACGTTTTCACTCGAAGAAAAATGTACTTTTAAAACAGGTATTCTTATCGTTTAACGGACACGAATTTTTGTTCAACGTAATGACTATTATCAACTTACAAACGGAACCATTATTATCTATATATTAATACTGAAGGACCAATTTTGTGCTCGTCTCCGCGTCGCGTCACGTTTTTCGGGAACTGTGACCTGGACTGAAAGAAACTTCGTACCTGTAAGAGTGCATCGCACATAGTGGCAATAGTCAACTTTCAACTCTGAAGCAGAATAAACACTTTGAGACGGGGGCGGGGGATGAGAGGTGGGGGCGGGGGATGAAGAGACGGGGGCGGGGATGAGAGAGGGGGCGGGGGATGAAGAGCGGGGCGGGGGATGAAGAGGGGGCGGGGTAGAGAGCGGGGGCGGGGGATGAAGAGTGGGGCGGGGTATGAAGAGCGGGGGCGGGGGATGAAGAGCGGGGGCGGGGGATGAAGAGACGGGGGCAGGGGGATGAAGAGCGGGGCGGGGATGAAGAGGTGGGGGCGGGGGATGAAGAGGTGGCGGGGGATCAGAGGGGCGGATGAAGAGGCGGGGCGGGGGATGAAGAGGCGGGGGCGGGGGATGAAGAGACGGGGGCGGGGATGAAGAGGGGCGGGGGATGAAGAGACGGGGGCGGGGGATGAAGAGGGGGGGCGGGATGAAGAGGTGGGGGCGGGGATGAAGAGGTGGGGCGGGGGATGAGAAGGCGGGGGCGGGGATGAGGGAGAGAGGGCGGGGCGGGGATGAAGAGGCGGGGGCGGGGGATGAAGAGGCGGGCGGGGGATGAAGAGCGGGGGGGATGAAGAGAGGGGGATGAGAGAGGGCGGGATGAGAGCGGGGCAAGTACGCCTGTCCAGTCCATGTCCCCGAGTGTGGGTGAGTTGGTGAGGGTGGTTGATTGAACGGAATCCGTCTGTGACGGGGTTTCGGCTAGTTAGTATTATCTGCGATAGCAGGAAAGGTAATACTCGCAAATACTCTTTAACGAGGAAGTGGAGCATGTCACAGTATATGTATGTCGCGAAGAGAAACACGACGTGTCGGGAGCCATCTCAGTTGTAGAGCGAGTCACAATAAGTTTTATGGCCATTGATAACGGAGTACTGTACTGTTATACTTGTACTGCGATTAAAACAAGCATCACTCGAACTATACACACACACACACATACATACACACACCACAACAACTCACACACAAACACACCACACACATACCACACACATACCATACACACACATACACACTACACACACATACACACATACACAACACATACACACCATACCACACATACATACACACACACATACATACACACAACATACATACAACACCATACACACACACACATACAACACACGACACACTACACATACAACACATACACACACACACACATACACACACACATACATACCACTACAACACACAATCATACACCACATATCACACACATACATATACACACATACACATACACACACATACAACATACACAACACATACATACATACACATACACACACACATACATACATACAATCATACACAACACATACAACACACCATACATAACACACACATACACACACACACATACACACATACACACATACACTACAACACACACATACACACACACATACACATACATACACACACACTACAACACACACACATACCACACACATACACATACACACAATACAATACACATACACACACATACACACACATACTACCACACACACATCACATACACACACAACACACACATACACATACACACACATACACATACACACACACATACACACACATACACACACACATACACACACACATACACACACATACACACACACACACACACACTACACACACACATACATACACACACATCACACACACACACATACAGCACATACACCACACATACACACATACACTCACACCACACACACTACCACACAATACACACATCACATACACACACATACACATACACACACACATACACACACACATACACACACAATCATACACACACACACAACACATACACACACATACATACACACACATACACACATACACATACCATATCCATACACTGCAAAACATTCTCAACACACAACTACATCACATAACATCACACAATACAGCAACACATACACACACATAACACAATCCACTACACACCCACACAATACAAACATACTACACACCATCACACACACATACACAACCACATCATACCACATCCATCCACACACATACACAACATAACCACACCATACACACCACACATAGCACACCTACAACACACACTACACAAGCACACTACACATACATTATACACAAACACACATACACACACTACACACATCACACACAACTCACCACACACATACATACAACCTACACACATACTACACCATACACACATACACACATACACAACACATACACAACAAACACACAATTAACACACTCATACACCTACACCACAAACCACACAACACACATCACATACACACATACACACACATCACATACACACATACATACCACACATACAACACATACACACACACTACACAACACACAACTACACACACATACACACACCATACACACATACATAACACACACACCACCACATACACACACACATCACCACATACAAACACACACACACATCATACACACACATACACAATACACAACACATACACATACACAAATACACACATCATACACACACATACACACACACACCACCATACACACATACACACCCACATACACACATCAACCCACATACACAATACACATACACAATTCACACACATACATACACACATACACATCACATACACACACATATACACACATACACATTACATACACACACCCCATACATACACACTAAACACACCACAATACACAACAATACTACACCCACCACATACTACACACACATACAACACAACCATACACACACACATACACACACACACACACACACCACATCACTACACACAACAATCATACACACATACACACATACCACTACACACACACACTTACACACACAGACAATACATCACACATACACCAACACAACATACACACATACATCACACACACACAACACCACTACACACAACACATACAGCACACTACACACACCCACAACATACAACATACACACATTTAACACATACACAGCACCACATACACACATCATATCACTACACTCACACATACAAACACACACACATACACTACACACATACAATACACACACATCATACATACCACCCTCCACATACATCACCACATCACACACAACACACACACACACACATACACACACAACATACGTTACACAACATACAACATACGCATACCACACACATACTATCAACACACATCATACACACACACACAATCATGTATTTCAAAGACAGAGAGTGTTATTAAAACGTGTTTATAACCCAAAGTCCCCACAATGACTATTTCATTGTTTCTCAACGTTTACTAAACACTAAAAGGAGAGAACCCCAAACGTCCAGACCACCTCCACATCCTCGACCCTAATCTATCCCCCTTATTTATTCGTATGTAGCCTGTGGCTGCTCTGCTGCATCGTTTTCCGGGGACGTGGTTGTGCCGCTGCTGCAGTGCCCCTGTTACCGGTAAGATGGTACTCATTTTGCCGACCTCACAAGGATGACAGGCTGAGTCAACCCGCCTGGTGTTAATTCAACGACACGACAGGGGCTCAAACTCAAGACCTTAAACTTAGATCGTCAGTCACCCTTAACCGTTAAGCCAACACCAGACCTATGTATCACTTGATACCTTACAATATAGATATGATGTGTCTCTCCGATTTATAAATCAAGTAATTTTGCGATTGAAAGGTGACGTCACTCTTATCCGTGACGTCACACCTGGGAGTTGACCGCCGTATTCGTATCGTCTCCGAGTTACATCATGGAACGATTAAACTGAAACGGCGAATAATTTTCGATTTCCCACAAATATGCCGAGTCGATGCTTCCTCGGTGGTTGTAGTAATACAAACCGAGATGGGTTCACGTTACATCACCAATGGCCGAAAGACCTGAAGTTTGCCAGAAATTGGACGGGGTTTGTCCGAAATACCCGAGTGTGGTTCACGCCTTGAAAATGTTCAGTGTTGTGCTCGGACACGGCACGGACAGCGCTGTGTCGAACTTAAGCCCCAATGCCGTGACCTCAGAGCCTATACAGACAGGTCATCAAGGTGTTTCAAAAGTCTGTGTGACGTCACAATGACGTTACAAGTTGCTACCCCATTACCTGTAACTCATTAAGGATTCATCATACATAGCCATGGAGATAAGAGTAATGTCCTAAATTAATCTACTCCTTTAATGACCCCCAATTGTTCCCATCTTATTGCGGGGTCGGCTGGGAAAAGTGTTAGTCTCTCGTCTTTCACGGAACCAACTGTTCATGCCTGACGTTTGACTAAAGGTGATTTGGGTAAAACTTTGTGTAATTTGTTCAGGGGGGCCGGTGATAACTCGCCTACCATCCAATGAAAGACACATCCGCCAACTGTTGCAAGCAGACAGGGCGACCGGCTTTACATACATCCCAAGGATGGTGCACATTGAGATTCAACACCCTGCCTGCAAAGCACCAATTCGACGGTGTATAGTCAGGTCGGGAATCAAACCCAGACTCGACAGGTTAAAGGTAAGTGATCACCTCTGCACATCCTATCCGACCAAACTGATTATCCTACGATAACCTCGAACACCATGCTCTTTGAAAGCCATTGTGACGTCAGGAATTATGACGGCAGCGTTCAATCAAGATGAATATTGGGATAAAATTACATCGAACATAGGAAAACGGTAATTGAGCGTGGTTGGTTCCGTTTGATGAACTGCAGTGAGTGTTCTTTAATTAAAGGTCTACTCAAGCCTGGACGTTGTCCACGAGCTTTAATTTGTATAAACATGATCAATATAATTAAAAGAGATAATTACGAGAAGCCGTGAAAACCTGGACATTGCGACTCAAGCTTCACAACCGAGATGTGTGCAAGTTATCATCATCACCTGGGAGTCTGTACTTCGATGGTCCAGTTATGGTGGTGGAACTAAAACCAACAACGGGAGATAAACTCATCGAAAACTTTTTTGTTTAATCATGATTTCTCAGCCAATGAGAGTTGTTGATAATTTCGCTGGGGCACCGTTGAAATAACACCAGGTGGGTTGACTCAGAGGTTGGCAAAATGAGTACCACCTTATTGGTAACTGCATCAGTGGCACAGCTGTGTCCTCAGAAAATGAATGCCAGAGGACCAGCTGTGTCCTCTTCGCTCCGTCTCTCTCTGCTCTCTCTTCCTCTCTCCTCTCTCCTCTCTCCTCTCTCCTCTCTCCTCTCTCCTCATCTCCTCTCTCTCTCTCCTCTCTCCTCTCTCCTCCTCTCTCTCTCCTCTCCCTCTCCTCTCCCTCTCTCTCACCATCCTTACCCAAGCACTCTACCAGTCTGCCATGTGCATCATCCTCTCTCTCCAAAATGGCTTCTAAGGTACAGTACCTATCAAATTCCAGTGTAAACCTGTCTACTGTTTCTGCTGCCACTACCTTTCCTGGGAGACCATTCCGTGTATTACCTACTCTCTGAGGGAATGGCCTCTGCCTTACTCCAGTCTTAACTCTCCCTTTCTTCACTCAAAGACTGCAGCTCCTAGTCCTGTCACTGTCCATTCTCCTGAAATGCCATGATGGATCAAATGGAATCTGATCAAGCTCTGATAGAACAGTAAACAATCACATGAATTCCTCCTGAATGCCATTCTCCTCTATCAACACAAATCCCAAAGGAAATTTTAAAAGATCTCAGCAGCCCAGATGGTCGAGCCTTTTTCCATGGTCTGCTTGCTGTGCCGTTTGATGCACTACCTCATAGGACATTGTGAGTTACCGCCTTGGGGGAAGAAATGGATTTCTTGGTGTTTTCAGCTTTGAAATTTATTGTAGGTGGGGAAAAAAAAAACCACATGAGAATGATTGGCTAAGATTCAGAGCTAAACAACCCTTTAAGGGGCTGAGAGAATGATAAAGTTCACATTAGGGTCTCGGGCCGAGGTCCGGCAGACGATTGAGTGCTGAGGAAGGGAGAACACCCAAAGGACGTGAAAACCAATTGTGGACTTATCAGGAGGAAGTCAGCATCGGGAGGGATTTTGGCTTTAATTTATCCAGCAAGCAGCTGTCCTCGTGGGTTTTGAATGCCCGCCGCTCAAGGTGTAGGTTTGGGGGACATTTACTCGGTTGTTTAAGGAGAGTGCATTTTATTAAGGCTCAGTATGGATTTCCTCGCATATCCTCACTCACTGTAAAATAACTCAACAGGAACGTTCATCTGCTCCACACAATATGGCTCATGGACAAAGATGGTGAACTATGTCGTTCACAGTCCTGGCAGGCTGGCAGTCCAAGTCCTTATTAGATTTGATTTTGAGTCATGAAGTCTCAAGTCTGCATCTTCACTTCCTTAGTCCCTACATCTAAAGCCATATACATCTCGAGTCTGGAAATAGGAAAAAGGGAGTGCAAGTCCTTACTTCTTGAGTCCGAATCCAGCATTAAGGATTTGAATCCAACTACCAACTAGATTTAAGTCCTACCGAAAAAGTTGGCTTAACGGTTAAAGTGTCTGCACTGGCTTAAGATCTTCGGGTGTTGAGTTGGACCATTCCCTTGTTGTTGGACCATCCCCTGTCGGTTATTTAATTAACACCAGGCGAGGTTGACACTCCTCTGTGCGTATAACCTCCCCTTGCCAGCGGAAAGAAAAATCACAATTCGAACTCGCTTTGGAAAGTCAGTCCCTCATTGTGTCGAGTCGTCATGGAAACATACTCCCATCAAATCGCCAACACATCACCCGTCTTGATCTCAGAAACTCACATCATGTACATATTCCGAAAACCCGAACCAAAAGATATGAACAGTTAACTGTCCCGAATCTTGAACAAATTATTATTCGCGGTGCATTGTGCCGCTCATCGATTGTTCATTGCGATTGTGCTCACTCTCTCTCCCTCACTCACGAGCTTCCTCACTCTCCTCCCTCACTCACGAGCTCCTCACTCTCTCCCTCACTCACGACTTGCCTGGCACTCTCTCCCTCACTCACGAGGCTCCCTCACTCTCTCCCTCACTCACGAGCTCACTCACGTCTCTCCCTCACTCACGAGCTCCCTCACTCTCTCCCTCACTCACGAGCTCCCACTCACTCTCTCCCTCACTCACGAGGCTCCCTCACTCTCTCCCTCACATCACGAGCTCCCTCACTCTCCGTCTACGGCTGCCCCACTCTCTTACTACGAGCTCCCTCACTCTGCTCCGGCTACTCACGAGCTCCCTCACTGCTCTTCCCTGCACTCACGAGCTGCTCCTCTCGTCGGGCCTCGACTCACGGAGCTCCCTCCACTGCTCTCGCGCTGCGACTCCCTCTCCCTCAGCTTCACGAGCTCCGCGTCATCTCTGCTTTCCCAGCGTATGCACGAGCTCGCCTCACTCTCTGCCGCGTCACTTGTCGACGAGCTTCCTCACGTCTCGTCCGCTCCTCACGAGGGCTCGCCTGTCTATTGGGATTAATAAATTATTGCACTACTCGGTGCCTGATCAGACGCCTTGGTTTGTCTAAATATGAATGATTTGTCCCTAATTCTTGTTTGAAAATTATTACTATTTCTTGAAATGACAAGTATGTTTTTACATAATAATCGTCTCTCTCTCTCTCTCTTCTCTCTCTCTCTCTCTCTCTCTCTCTTTCTCTTTTCTCTCTCTTCTTCTCTTTCTCTGTTCTCTTTCTCTTTTCTTTCTCTTTCCTTTTCTCTTTCCTCTTCTTCTTTCTCTTTCTCTTCTCTTTCTTCTTTCTTTCTTTTCTCTTTCTCTTTCTTTTCTCTTCTCTTTCTTCTTCTTTTCTCTCTTCTTTCTCTCTTTCTCTTTCTTCTTCTTTTTCTCTTTCTTCTTCTCTTTCTCTTCTTCTCTTTTCTCTTCTTCTTCTTTCTCTTTCTCTTTCGTCTTTCTCTTTCTCTTTCTTCTTTCCTTATTCTCTTCTCTCTTTCTCTCTTCTCTTCTTCTTCTTTTCTCTTTCTCTCTTTTCTCTCTCTCTCTTCTCTCTCTCTCTCTCTCTCTCTCCCCCCTCTCTTTCTCTCCTTTCTCTCTTTTCTCTCTCTCCCTCACTCTCCCTCACTCTCCCTCCACTCTCACCCTCTCTCTCTCCCTTTCTCTCACCCCCTCTCTCTCTTCCTCACTCTCTCCCTTTCTCCTTACGTGATTTTATTGTTATTGATCCATATTAATTAACTCTATTGTCCTGTTAATATATCTCTTTGTTTGAATTGCCATTGTTCTATGTTTTTTGTTGTTGTTCCAATTATGGTTCCGTGTTACCAGTTATACCACACAGTACTCCTTTAATTAGTATTAAGTTACACGTAATTATTTTAATCTCGTGTTTTTTACAACTTGGTTAGTGTATTTCATATTAATAAGATATATTTGTATTTATTCACATTGCAAAGTTGACTTTTCAGTGTTCGGACTTTTGTCATGTCTCTGTTTTGATTGAATAAAACCGAAATTGAATTGAATTGACTCAGAGCGTCATCTTTCCGTGGTCGGCGAAATGAGTACCAGGGCATTGGTAATTGGGAGAACTGCATCAGCGGTGCAGCCACATCCCCAGAAAATGATGCAACCAGCAGCCACAGTCTGCACACGATAGCTAGTCCTCCCTACATCAGACTTCTCACAAGTCAGGGTTTTTTTTTTAGGCTCTAAGGAGGCACATGGTGTTAAATATCAAAATTGTTGATATGCAGATTGTACAGAAAATAAAATTAAAAGTATTTCCATGTGTTCAGAGGTGTCAGGTTACCCTACTGTGATGGTATGTTCATAGAACACATTCAATTCCGGATTCAAATCCACTTGGCCTTAAATGTGATTAATTGCCAACCCTGTGATGGAGGCCCATACACGTTGCGGGTCATGAATCTCGTTTTTGTAAGTATTTGATTGCGTACTGCGTGTGCAGCTGTATCAATCAGACAAGACCCGTCAAAACAAAAAACGACTGTCCGGGTACTGAAAGGAATACATTAATCTCTCTCTCTCTCTCAAACATTTTATGCTCTTCCATGCTCTTCCACCATCAGGAATTTTCCCCGATGTCTTTGATTTGAGATGGAAGATGGTTTGCTGGAGCTGGACCAACGTTGACCTATCGTTTCTAAAGGAGCAGATGAGATTGGTCTTCAACTTTGGTTAATAATTATTGCCTTGGCACACCAATGAACTGGAAGAACAAGAAGGAACCTGAAGAAGTAAAGAACAAAGATGGAGTCGTCAGCAGGAACCTGGATAGGATTCGGGTTTTAGCTGCTACTCCACAACCCTCAAACCCATCCAGGTGCAGCCAAGTGAGCCTTACAGGAAAAAAAAAAATTAATTTTCTGAAATTTGTAGAATTTGTTTTTCACTTGGAAGTTATGGGTTACGATGTGTAAATAAAGGTGGGAAAAGTCTGATTTCATTCAATTTAATTCCAGGCTAAGCCTGGTGTTGGCTTAGTGGTTAGGGTGGCGGCTTGGGATCCTAGGGTCCTGAGTTCAAGCCCCATTGGCCGCTGAATTAAAATACACCAGGAGGTTGACTGAGCCTGTCATCCTTCCGAGGTCGGCAAAATGAGTACCAGTGTACTGGTAAGGGGGACACTGCATCAGCGGCATAGCCGCATCCCAACCAATGATGCAACCAGCAGCCACAGGCTGCACTCGATAGAGAGAGAATTCCAGGCTATAAGGCAACAAAAGGTGAAAATTATCAAATGGGGTGTAGACTTTCTATAGGCACTGTATATGAATCTCTCTGTGACCTCAACATCCTCACCACAAACAGGTACACACAAGACAGCAGAATCCAATATGTCATTGGAAGCCTGGATCTTAGTTTTGACCCAGGAAACCTGTAACCCCAGTGGCTCTGACTCCTCATTCAGCACCTCGAGGGCCCCCAAAAGGATATCTGGAGTCTCCACAAAGATGACTGCATCATCTGCGAAATCAAGGTCAGAGATCTTGACATTCCCAAACGATGCACCGCAGCTTGATCTCTCCGACATCCTCCCCACAATACAGTCCATATAAGCCCTGAAAAGTGAGGAGGCCAGTATACACCCTTGACGAACTCCAGTAACAACTGGAAATAAGGAGGTGAAACCATCACAACTCACAGCACTCTCAGTACCAGAGAGAGTATAATTCAGAAATCAGATTGATCAGTTTTTGTGTCACCCCACAAAGACCCGAGAATCCTCTAGAGGGCATCCCAATTCACTGAAGACCAAGGGATTGTCCTAAGGGTATTTTCGTCCACCACCCCAGCCTTTAAAGTCCCTGAAGACCCCAAACACCCATAATACCCTTGACACCCCAAAGATCCATAAAACCATCAAGACCCCTAAGCCCCCAAAGACCAGTAAGACCCTAAAGACCCTTAAGATTCTTGAAGACTTCAAAAACCCTTTAGGACCTCGAAGACCCTGAAGACCCAAATGACCCATAAGACCCTTTGAGACCTCATAGACCCTTGAAATCCCTAAAACCCTTCAAGATCCCAAAGACCCTTAAGACTCAGTCCATCGATGAAGCCGTGTGACAATGTCTATTAATTACATACTGTTTGAATGTCTGTTGCACCCTGAATACATTATTCACATTACGTTTATTAATTACGTACTATTGGAATGTATCTTTTTAACATTGATACTCTTGAGACTGTTTAGACCCCTTAGACTTTTGAAGACCCTTTAAGACCCCCAATACCTTTAAGACCCTTACAACCCCTAAAGACTTCTAAGATGCTTAAGACCCCCAAACCCTAAAAATTATTTAAGACCCAAAGACACTTAAGACTGCTAAGACCCTTTAAAACCCCTAAAACCCTCATACATACTTAATATTTTTAAGACCCCAAAGACCCTTAAGACCTTCAAGACCCCAAAGACTCTTTAGTGCTAGACCCTAAAGACCCTGAAAACCCTTTAAGACCCTGAATACCCTTTCGACCCCCTAAGACCACAAAGACCCATAATATCCTTAAAGCCGAGAAGACCTTGAAGGACCTTTAAGATCTTGAAGACCCTTAAGACCCCAAAGACCCATAAGACCATTCAGACCCTTTAAGACCATCCATCCATCCATTGGGAGTACTCGAAGACCCCAAATACCTTAAAGACCCTTTAAGACCTCAAAGACCCCAAAACCACTTGAGACCCTTTTGACACTTTAGACACCTTTAGATCCCTTCACCCTTTCAACCTTTTATACCCTTTAGACCCTTAGATAGAACCATTAGACCTTTACACCCCTTAAGTTCCTTTAGACCCCTTGGACCTCAACACCATTTTGACCCCTTACACCCTTCAGACAGATTAAACAGCTTGGACCCTTGAGCATTTTAAGCTTTTAATCACTTGGACCTTTTTAGAACCCTTTTTACATAATTCAGAGATTAGACCATTTTGATCCCTTCGACACTAACTACTATTAGAACGTACCCTGAAGAGTTTAGCCCATCTAGAACCTTTTAAGAACATACTACACAAATATTTATTGTCTTCTTGCAAAACACAGATTGCAGTTTTTTTTCAGCAAGTGATGCACAAACTCGACCCACCCAGATTGAGGGTGGGTGCTGTGCTATCTAATATATAAAGAAAGTTTGTTTGTTACTTACGAAATGTTTATTGATGACTTCCGTCCTCTGTTTGTGTGTTTGTTTGTGTGTTTGTGTGTTTGTTTGTAGGCACGATAACTCGAGAACGGAAGAAGCTACCAATGTCAAATTACACCACGTGATTCAGGAGGGTGATGGCTAGCGCTAATTAGATTTTGGTCAAAATCGGTCAAAGGTCAAGGTCACGGTGAGTTCAAACATTCGATTTTTGATGGTTTGGTACAGAATCATCGTAGAAACTTCTGGTTTGCGTCGCTACCTTCTCTAGAGACAGCTTTTATTGGACAAGGTCAGAGGTCAAGTTGACGATTTCGTAAGTACCAGTCTATGACTGCTTGTTTTTTTGTGCTTTTATATATTCGGACCCTGCAGGAACCAGTGCGACCAAACTTTGCATGGCCTCCTCTTTCATGAGGAGGAAGGTCAAGGGCTATGTTTGGATAAATAAATAAAAATTACCCCAGATAAAACCAGAGAATTGGCCTTCAGGTCTCAACTGGGTCTTGTGTTGAAACACTCCTTGTGGTTTGTTTCCCGGGAGCGATCGAGTAATATGTATTTGTGAAGATCGTAGGATGAGGTTGTCGTGATTTGTTGTCAGCAACACAAATTTGATCAATATAGTGATTACATGTGCACTTGATATTAAAAAGATTGTTTTACACAGGTTTATTATAACACCTCTGTGTTCAGGCCACAAGTGAGTACGTTGTTTACACACCTCCTGGGTTTTCTCTGGGAGCGATCGAGTAATATGTTTTGTGAAGATCGTATGTTGAGGTTGTAGTGATTTGTTGTCAACAACACAGATTTAATTATTATCAGAGTATTTCATTGACTACCCTGGGCAACGCCGGGTACTTCAGCTCGTAGCACACAAAACGAACGGCAATTTTAACCCTGGCCTTGCCCATCCGAAGCTGATTTGGTGATCCGCACAAGGTCGCATTCCAAGCAAACATTGATTTCCAGTGTTTTATTTGAATATCTTATCATTATATCCCACAAGATGAATCATAATTTTCATCAACTCTTTACTTATGTCAAGCTATTGTCCCCATTGTCTCCATTGTCTTTTTGCTCTCTCTCACCTCGCCCTTCCATGTGCCTAGATATTGTCTTCAGTCAAACTAAAACTAAAATTTCTGAACATTTCTATCGAAAAAGTCTAAAATGTGTGCCAATGCATGCAAGTAATCACCTACATTCTCTCCCTCATTCAGTTTGCGACCGACCATAGAATGACTGAAGCAGTTATGAGACACTACGCTTTTCTTCAAAAGCTTCCTTCAGGAACTTAAACAGGTTACTCGAGCGGGCATACCCAACACCTGTGCATAAGCGTACCTCCTCTAAAGCCGACCCCTGTAACAGTGACATAATCAAGTCATATTGATCGTCAACTCTCAAGTCTCCTGCACACTCCACATGCTCTATCTCTTCAATGAAATCCTCAACAGAACACCCATCCACACTAACCTCACCACTAAAGGGATTAATGTCACGTTTTCTCTTGGGACACATACATCTGAGTGTGATGCTTGTGCATGGTTTATTACTAAGTTGTTTTCCAAGTGCAGGGATAACCAGCATTGCTAGTTGGTGTTTGCAGTTTCTCCATGTGTACCCATGTACCCCCCCCCCCAAAAAATATATATATTTCACGTTTTTTTTCATCACCTAACTTCCTGGGCGTTCCCTGAATCTGCCGTAGTTCGATTTATTGAAATCCGTTAATCCTTTCTAATATAAAACAACACGAAAGACAAACAAAGACAGGCCAAAATGTATATATGTGTGTGTGTGTGTGTGTGTGTGTGTGTGTGTGTGTGTTGTGTGTGTTGTGTAAATATACATACACACAACATATTGTCGTGTCCAAGGGTTTAAGCCCCCACCTGGTCGGATGGCCAACTTCTTCCCTTGGAGGCTTACAGCCAAGACTCCCAGAGATTAATGCACGCGCGGGAAAGTAATGGTGGTAAAGGATGGAGGCACACAGGTTTGTACTCGACCCACAAAGATACACGGACACAAGCAAATGAAATAGAACAAAATATCATATAATAACAATAATTAAATATGTACAATGACAATAATTCAAATTGTAATAATGAAAGAAAAGCGTGAGGTAAACTAAATCTAAATCAAATTGAGGCACCTCCACACAGACTTAAATACAGACAAGGGAACAGAATAATAAAATAAAAATCCCTCCTTCATCCCGGCACTAAGCTGTGTGCCCAGGGATGGGATTCTCAAGCTTGAAGGTCACCAAAACCGCTTTGTCACTGCACGGGAAAAATGCACTCAAAACGACGCCATCGCTCTCTGGATGGGAAGACGTACACGAGGAAATTCAGAGACAGCACTCGATGTCAGGGCTCACAAACCGCGGTGTAGCTTATTCTCAAGAGCGAAATTGCTGACCGTTCCTCTCCTGCACCCAGTCTGTTCACAACGATGGTCCAAAAGATGAGAAAATTTCTGAGTCCCCATGATCGGGCCATGAGGCCTTCTTCTTCCCTCCTCAATAACACACACTCTTCATGGCTCAGCCTTCGGCATGCCGTGAGCAAAAGCGAGATCCTCTGCGTCCTCTGAGTAACGTCCTCCTCCTTTCTCGACTACTCACCTCTTACATGCTCCTGACGACACCCCCATCAATCATCAGCCTCGGGGGCATGACATCGCCCACCATCCCCCTTGAAGGCGGGACTTCTCCCGACCTGGTCAGGCAGCTTGGCTGCAATGGCCATTGTCGTTACGAAAACGTAATTCTGTCATTGCTGGTTGAAATACAAAAACAAAGGGAAAGGTCACATGGGGGCGATTACATACTGGGGGAATTATCCTTAATCCCAATCTAATTAGCAATTAAATCCCAACCGCACCACCCCCATGTGGTGACAAGTAACACTTAAGCTCACAGTTTCCCTGCTTAATTATATCGAGATGTCTCCGACTCGTCCACTGGCCAAGCAACTCTTTGCGATCCTAACTTTCCAATCAAACTCCTTCATCTACCCCGAAAACATAACTATATTATATATTTATTTTTTTTAAATACATATATATATATATATATATACATTGTTGCAATTCTGGAAACCGCACCCCTCCAACACCAATAGCAGCCAACACGCAGTGGTCCCCAGACAGTTATTTCATTAACGTATGTTCAGATAGTCCCTTCCTTCTTATCTAGTGGGTGGAACGGGACAGTGCGTTGTGTAAACCTCATAGTTAGATCTGATTAAACCTCTGAACTTCATTCCTACTCTGCCTTTTTCTCTATTCCTGAGATAAATCCAAGCAAAGGGGTCCTCGCGTGAGCCAGCAGGTCTACGCTCAGACACCCATCGGTAAAAATCGGCCGCCCATACTGTCAGGCTACCGCCTGATGACTTCTTGTTTGTTTGTCTGTTTGGTTGTTTCTGTGCATGATATCTCAAAAAGTTGTGCACGGATGTGGATGAAACTTGGTGGGCAGGTTGGGTGGGTGACAACTGACAAGGACGAAATGATTAGATTTTGGTGAAGATCCGGATCCAATCCGGATACTGGAATTTTTTTGTCGTGATTCTTCACCATTGAGAGATCGGGCCAAAAACTATATAGAGTACGATATCTCAAAAAGTTGTTGATGGTTTTGGATGAAACCAGATCTGACCTATCAGTGGGATAAAAAACGTAAACTGTTTAGCCGAGCAGAGATGTGTGCTCAACTGAGTACTATTGTTCTTGTCACCTACCCAATTCATCCACCAAGTTTTGTCATAACTCGCCCATTATTTTTTGAAACATCAATGCTACATATCGTTTTTAGCCGCACGTCTCTCAATGGTGAAGAATCACTTTAAAAAATGAAAAAAATTCTCATATCTAGATCCGGATGTTGGCCAAAATCAAATCGGTTCATTCTTGTCACACAGCCGACCTGTCCACCAAGTTTAGTCCGAATCCGTCCACAACTTTTTGAGATATCCTACTCACAGGCCGACAAACAGACGGGGGTGAATATGGAGGAGGTAATTACCCCACCCCCTCACCAAGGGGGAGGGATATCATTTTGATGGGAAAAGCGATGCAGTTCAGCATCGCAAACCAGACATATGGAAACTCGCAGACGCACCTCCATGATGAAACACGTTCCATGACATCACTCACAGGGATTCATTGCAGGTGGTTTCATGCCAGAGACGGATAACTGATGCCATAGTACAGGTGGTCCCCTGATTACCAGCACAGACCTGCCGTCGCCTAATGTGAAGCTGTTGATAATTTAAAGTGTAACTTGGCCTTATAACAGTGGACAGGTAGAACAAGCAAATCATTAGGTGAACTGAGTGACATCCAAGAGGCTAACAACACAATCCTTCACTGGAAACAGCAGCGCACTGTCCAACTCGGATTATCATTTTGTTTCTTTTCCAACCAAATATTGGGATAAATGTTTTTTTCATTATCATCGTTTTGTTTTCTGTTTGTGCAAAATGGTGCTTGTAATCACTTTATAGGATGAGTGCAAAGCATCTGTGCATCCGTGAGGTTATTCCTTCACAGTGATAATTGCACTTATCATGGTGACCATTTAAACACGACATCGTATGCAAGTCCAAGATACTGTGATCCAATGGTAACTCTATCAGAAATTAATCGATTTCCCAATTGGCGTGAAAACCCTGACCTAACCACGTTTCATCCGACCGTCATGGACCTCCATGGGGCTGCCATGGCATGTGTGGGCCTGGAAACGTCTCTCATGGATTACAAGGAGATCTGATGGATATGTTTCAGATAATGAAGGGTAACGACAAAATAAGTGCAAAAGTGTCTTTCAGCAGATTGACAGTGATATGAGCAGTGGCTACAACCTAAGAGTAAAGAAGAGGAGGATTCCAACAATTGTAAGGATACCACCCTGGAAAGGTAGTGGCAGCAGAAACAGTAAGACGGTTAAAATTTCGTTGAGGTTAAATGGAGGCATCTATGATTATGCATAGGTGTCACAGAAGGGATGATCCTCAGAAAGATACACCTGATAATCAGTCGGAGATATACGTGGCGTCTCACCTCATACGCGGTGTCTCATGTGGTATAAGCATGCACCCCATGACGAGGTTGGTTATCCATGGATATCTCATGAGGATGCATCTTTCCACAAATGCGAGATTGGATATTCATCCTATGATCGTGATGCCCGCGTAAAGCTCTTGTTAACAACGGATCCTGACGCGTACCATGCCATCTCCCGATGCAAAAGAAGGATGAAACGCATTCGTTTTGAAGTTGAGATGACACCACGTTTTATAAACCGACAAAGTAATGAAAAACCCAAACATAATAATACCACGAGGGCATAATAAGCTGCAAATCTCATGGCATATTGGTACATTTGACGCATGATGGTTTGGAGCTCCTCCATGGATAGGAATCCGTTTTCTATCCGTGTTGCGTCGATCCGACTACTTATCACACCTGTCCCAAAACTCAACACAATGACCTGGAATTTTACACCTCCATCTCCTCAATCGTGCCTGCAAACCTAGGGGCTAGGGTCAAAACTGGGAGATGCCGCATGTCCTGGTTCGTGAATATTGAGATCATCATTGGAGCCTGTCGTCGTATAGTATACAACTTTTATTTTTTTTTTTAACATGTTCAGCCAAAGGATCAAAACGAAGCCATGGGCTATCTTTATTGTCTGACAGAAGGCCAAGCAGGGGGTCTCTTTGAAAAGTCACCTCGCCAACGGCTTGAAGGAGGGACGTCATTTCACACTTCCACGTCCACGTCAGGTTCTTTACGATTATTTCATGCCTTTGGATGTGACATTGTTCAATGTCTCACGCGTTCCACCGCTGCAGGCGTTCTCGGAAACCGTTTTATTCGGAGGTCAATAAATTCTCTGACGTTCTGTCTTTTCATAAAAACTTAAAATGAAAGGCACCTTGATGGTATCACCGCGTTGCGGTGATTGTCAAAATGGTAGAACCAGGAGTCTGCGGCAATACTGGATGGACATTTTGAAAAGACACATTACCGGAGTGATAGAGTTCGAGGAAAGGCTGCACCTGGGCTTGAGGTGAAGCATACACCTTTAAAAAA
>CM068964.1:34856899-34873995 GCA_035128595.1 Eptatretus atami
ATTATACCATTTGTCTGAACTCTAAATGACAGTATTGTCTGCTAAATTAATTGGAATAAAACCATTTGTCTGAACTCTAAATTACAGTATTGCCTGCTAAATTAATTGGAATTATACCATTTGTCTGCAACTCTAAATTACAGTATTACTTGCTAAATCAATTGAATTATACCATTTCTGAACTCTAAATGACAGTATTGTCTGCTAAATTAATTGGAATTATACCATTTGTCTGAACTCTAAATACAGTATGTTCTGCTAAATTAATTGGAATAAAACCATTTGTCTGAACTCTAAATTACAGTATTGCTGCTAAATTAATTGGAATTATACCATTTGTCTGAACTCTAAATTACAGTATTATCTGCTAAATTAATTGGAATTATACCATTTGTCTGAACTCTAAATTACAGTATTATCTGCTAAATTAATTGGAATTATACCATTTGTCTGAACTCTAATTACAGTATTTCTGTGCTAAATTAATTGGAATTATACCATTTGTCTGAACTCTAAATGACAGTATTGTCTGCTAAATAAATTGGAATTATACCATTTGTCTGAACTCTAAATGACAGTATTACTTGCTAAATTAATTGTAATTATACCATTTGTCTGAACTCTAAATGACAGTATTGTCCGGCTCTCTTTGTCTCAACTCTAAATTCCTTCCGCACAAGGTGCGGGTACCTCTGCAAGCGAATGTATAAAATTGAAATCAGGTTTGCCCAGGTAGACGTGCCACGTCATCATCATCGTCAAGGTGGGTCGACGCGCGCGCCCCTCTCAAGCAAAGGGCGGGTCTTCACTTGAGCCGGAGATTCGGGGTTGCTTTGGCTAATCGTCAGAGACGGATCGCCGGCTCCTTCGTCGTCCTCACGGGACTTCATAAGCTGCACGTTTCGTCACAACAGTGTAATAATCAATAAAAACAGCCTGATTGAACACAAACGGCGCGTCGAGAGCCGGAATGAGGTTAAAACTGGGGTTGTTATTGCGCGCCCTTTTAGTCACGCTAACTTTTTCCTTCTTCATCGTCTTGTGGTCCTTCCTTGGAAGCAAAGACCAAGATCCCTTCGGTCACAAGGTAAGGACAGGGGGGGGGGAGGTCTGTTCGTGGAGTTCGAGCCGGGGCCGTTCAACTCGAACCTCTTCGATTTCCCCCTGAGGAACCGCTCTTGCCTAGAATTGTGTGCGAGGCCCGTGCGTAGGCCTCCGCACGGGGTCGCGCTCGCGTCTCCGGTTCGCCTTGAGTCCTGACGTCGTGTGTTCGTCGTGTGTTCGTCGTGTGTTCGTCGTGTGTTCGTCGTGTGCGGATCTGACGCTTTGGAGCCGTCCCGTAATCCGAGTGTCGTATTGTAATAATACATCCGGCTATCTCAACAACTCGTACCGTGCACCCTTGGGTCGGTTCGTGGTGGGATGGACCACGTCCCTCTGTTGGTTGTCCCTTTAAATTGCTCGTCATCCGGAAACGTCGTTTGTTTGTTTATAACAAAGTGCGAGCGGTAGTAACTCGGTTACTATAAAACGGTTCATGTAGTGATGGACGCACTGGGTTTGATGTAAACTTGGTTTTAATACAATGAAATCCTTTTATTTTTACTCATAAAAAGGTTTAGGGATCTGTCATCGCATGAAGCACAGACCTCCTTCTTCTTGCTTCTCTTCCTCTTCCTCGTCCTCTTGTTGGTGTTTTATTTCGTCCTCTTTGGGCTTGACGTTCGATTAAGGCCAGGGCAGGAGTTTGTAAGTTGTTCAGAGTGCCGGCGATAGCTCGCCTACTCTTTGCGAAGGACACCGTTGGATCTTTAACGTCCACAGACTAATGCTGGCCTTATGAGCCTCAAATGGATGAAGAGAAAATCCACTTGAACTTGAAATTACATGGGACAGGGATGCTGCGGATGGAAAGGTGCTGCATGCATGGACAATTTAGTGGGAATTAAATGTGCAGTGAAATTATGAAGTGTTTATATTTATGGATTCTATAGTCCTCGGAACTTCCTTGCTATAGTTTGTGTCCATCAGCTGCTTCGTGCTTTAGTTTCTCATTCATATCTGATGAATTTGCTTAGCAGATGCCAATATACATACATACATACATACATACATACATACATACAATTGCAATAACATCATTGTTGCATCATTCCCACAGAGGTTCATGCCAGGGCCAGTTGAATCTTTCGATGAAGACCCTTTTCCACCAATGTTCCCTTGGCCGAATGTGGAGGGTCTGGAAGTGAATTTGCAGCAGCAAAAGAAGTTGGAAGAGAAAGTACAGGTCGGAGTTCCAATCGAAGTGGAGGACAATGTGAAGAAGCAGCGTGATGCCGTCGAGCGACAGTACGCTACCTTTCGCCCGCAAAAGAACCACTACCCTCTGCCGGTGCTTCATCCCTCTGTGTTGGGAAACTTTGAACTGAAAGGTAAAGAACCGCCCGGGGTACCTGGAGGTCCCGGAGAGGGCAATCGGGCGGTTGATGTTGGGCTTGAGCTCCAGGATGCCGTCCATGCAAGCATCAAGGAATACGGCTTCAACATGGTGGCGAGCGATTTGGTGTCTCTAGACCGCTCCATTAGTGATATCCGTCATGAACAGTGAGTTGCGAAAGCTGCGCCTCACGTGTGCTTACTTTTGTTGTCTCCAAATTTATGTCTGTCAAACGAGATTAGTTGCAGCTCCCACTCTCAGGTGTGTACTTATCCTCCAGCTTCTGTCAAGCAAACGGCTCGACACAATGGTTTGTACATGTTAGAAAGTTGTTTCTAAAACATTTTTTTTCACCGAGTAACCAGATTTATTGTATGTATGTATTTATTTGTTTATTATATATATATCACACTGCTCTAGATTTAAGGAAACTTTTTTGTAATTCTACCTCCTTTATGTATGTTGTGCATAGTATCACCTGTACAGGTTGTTTTAAGTTCTTCAAAACTCCGAACCTGCTACACATGCAGAGCAGGTTGATTGGAAGATGGACCTTGCACCCTTACTGTATCGAGGAAGACCTGTGAAAGGCAACGCAAATAGGAGGATAATACAGGGATGTCATGAAATCAAAATTGGAAAAGGTTTGAAATGAACTTGTTGTCATGTGTCTCCTATCGCCATTTTAGTGGTGAGCCTTTTCTTTATGAGTCGTCAAAATAATTATTTAACGTGCAGTGATAAAACTCTTTTTATGTAGCGTACTGGTCTTGTTGAGCAAGATAATACACAAGGCCTTTTGCACTGCCAAGGACATTGTTTTCCATTGTTGTGGGGACTGGGCAGTGCAATCTAAAGCAGTGTTTTGTTGAAGGATTTCGTTTTTGACAAAACGTGTGGGTTTTATTCGTAAATGCTCGGCAAATTGAACCATCTTCAAGTTCTGCCAATGCCTGTACCCCCTCTCCCAGTTGCCCACAACCCATCTCCCTCCAAAAAGTGCCTTTCTTAAAAATGAAACTTGTTCAATTCGTAATGTGAATTATCCAAAAGAGCTCTTCTTCTCTTCCTTTTTTTTTTTTTGGTATACATGATCAAGGCTCATCGAAAAGCTAGTACAATAGAAACGGGGAAACAACAGAGTAGAAATGAGAGTCAGGTGAGATCAAGTGTTGAGGGAAAATCACATGGGGTAAACAAGCTGAATGAAATACAGCAGGAAGGGTAAAGTGAGGATGAAACAGAAAAAAAGGAACAAAAAAACACACAAATGGGTTGGGTTGGGGGTCATGATAACCTAGAAAAAGGGAGTGATGGAAATGGGGTTATTTGTGGTAGAATTGTGAGTATGGAAGGGGGGTGACCTGCGGTAGTGGTAAACACCTGTGTTGAAGCCATGGAGGGAATTATGGGACTGAACAGACTGAAGAAGTTTGATTCCACAGGTGAGAGAAAAGAGGAACAAATGAGTGGAGGTGAGCAGTGAGCCTGGATTTTGGCAGTTTAACAAGAACAGGGCTACTGGTAGACCATGTGCACCCTGCAGAAACCTTGGAGGGACAGAGCCAAGAGAGGGCAGAGGGTGCAAGACCAACAAGGAGACAGTATAATACAGAGAGGCCACCAACTTGTCTGCGATGTGAAACTAACATGCCGAGACACTTAGCACGTCCCATTGATTTTGAGGGCCTTGCTTTCCATGGCATCATTTGCTCTTTTTTTTTATTTATGTTATTATTATTCCAGAAACATTTTGTTTCCTGCTAACAAGCGAGTGTTCATTTTATTTATACGCACACTTATTCACCAAAAATCAACATTATGAATTTGTTTTATGTTCCCAGGGATCAGTAATTGCGTCAACTTTTTTTTTTCCTACACCCGTTTCAAGATGCAATTCTCATTGAGTCATGAATAATACACCGCTGTAAAGGCCTAGCTTAGTGCTAGATGTAATGCCGTCTTCCTACACTGAGTGTCTGGCATTCATCCCCTCACTGATTGTCAGATGTCTGCACATCAGATTGTCAGATATATGGGTTACGATGCTCAACTGCCGCCAGGACAGCGACCAGACGGGTCGAGTGTTGTTCGCCAAGATAATGTGCATGACCGTAGAGGCCTAGCCTAGTGCTAGACATAATGCCAAAATGGCATCCCAGTGAAAAGAACATGGCAGAGGGACGGACGGAGAAATCAAACTACTTTAATATACACATGGCGCCAGACCGCGAGAGATCAACTCCCAAGATACCAAGCAGAGTTGTACTGCACATTCACGGGAACTTCGGCGTGCGATGCGGTTGGTCATCTCATTCTGGTGACATTCATGATCGTATTTCTCCAAACATCTCTATCCTGCACTGCTTCCCGAAGCTCTGGTACAGTCAGCTTGTTTGTAGCCTTTACCCCATCCATCCAGCACATACAAGGTCTGCCTGTTCCTCCTCTTCCCTCACCACACCCATCATGGTTGATTTCTCCAGACTTTCTTTTTTGTGCATTCGTAATGTGTCCAAAGTATGACAGTTTCTGTTTTAGCATCGGCGCTTCGTATGTACTTGGTGGTCTAATCTCTTCATGCACTGATTTGTTTGTTTTTCTTGCAGTCCAGGAAATGTTTAACATTAGTCTCCAACAACACATTTTAAATCTCTGTCTCTGTCTCTGTCTCTCTCTCCTGGTTACATAATTGGTTGGGACGCAGCTATGCCGCTGATGCAGTGTCCCCCTTACCAGTACACTGGTGCTCATTTTGCCGACCTCGGAAGGATGACAGGCTGAGTCAACCTCCTGGTGTATTTAATTCAGCGGCCAACGGGGCTTGAACTCAGGACCCTAGGATCCCAAGCCGCCACCCTAACCACTAAGCCAACACCAGGCTTTTAAAACTGTCAATCTTCTTCCTTTCTTTCTTTTTCACTCTCCATGACTAAAATCCATGCATTGCAACTGGAAATACCAGAACATTCACCAGTGTCCTCTTGGTTTGGTTTGTTACATCTTTTGGCTTTTTGACATTGTTGTTCTCTCCAATGCTGTCTCCCCAATTTGTTCTCCCCAATTAATTTGGCTGTCAATCCTGACGTTGTTCTCCCCGATGATAACTGTCTATAAATTTCTCCTCCACATTCTCCATTCACTTCAATCTTCGAACCCAGAAAGATGAAACTTTCCACTATTTCCACATGGTAGAATAAAATCATGGTTTTGGATTGGAGATAATCAGAGATGGTGGTGAACAGCTGTCTTGAAGACCTGGAGGGAAGAATGAGATTGAAGAGAATGTGGAAGTTGTTTCCATAGTCTGGGGAAAAAGAGGAACAAATGAGTGGAGGTGAGCAGTGATCCTGGATTTAGTTGGTTTCACCAGAAGGGGGTTGATGGTGAACCATGTTCCCCCTGCAGAAACCTGGGGTGGGGACATGGAAAGAGCAGAGGGTGCAAGACCAGAAAGGAGGTGGTAGAAGATAGAGACCACCGACCTGTCTGCGATGGGAAAGTGATAGGCCCATTGACTCAACTTCAGCATGGGAGATTCCATTGCTCTTGAAGGCTTTGGTTTCCACGGTGTCAAGCTGAGCAAGATGAGGCAGGGGAGCCACCCCAAAGGGGAGAGAAGTACTCCATCAAGCTGTGGATGAAAGCCTTGTATGTGGATAGGAGGCAGGTGTGCCAAGGAAGGACTTTGTACGACAGAGGATGCCCAGTCGGCAACTGGCTTTGAAGGCCAGCTTAGAAATGTGATTTGCCCAAGAAAGATCGTAGCGGATGGTGAGACCCAAGAGTTTCAGTGACTGAACTTACACAGAGGATTGTGAATAAAGTAGACAGGAGGGTTTGCCAGATGGTCCTTTCAGAGAGAGCGAGAGAGAGGGACAGACAGACAGACACAGGGAGATTTATCAGGATTGAAAGACATATTCCAATTACTTGACCAGCTTGTGATTTTTTTTTTTCAAGGTCTGAAGAGGGGGAAGAGGTTGCAGCCTGCCTGTCTGAAGGGTGAGGGATGTCAAGGCACAGGGTGGACTTGAGTCCTCAGCATTTATAGATAGGGGATTTTCCAGAGTCAGAGATCATTTATGAAGATCAGGAACAGGACTGGACTCAGAACACTGCCTGGGGCACTCCAGCCTTGATTGGGAGAGAAAATGAAAGGATTCTGTTGAGAGCGACCCGTTGGCTACGAGAGTAGAGGAAGTCGATAAGCCATGTGTGGAGTTTGCCTTGGATGCCGTAGGCAGAGAGTTTGGGGAGCAAGGCGGAATGCCAGACCATCAAAAGCTTGAGACCTGTCTAGAAAATGAGGTTGGTGCATCACGTCTAGGGAATTGTCTTTTGAACGTACGCTGCACTCCTATCACTGATTTCAGCTCTACATTCTTCCTGACGTGCGTGCCTGCATTCGTGATCAATCTTCTTAAGACTTGTATTCATCACAGAAAAGCTTAATAGCGAAGGATAGTTGATTCAATTTATTGTTGTGATAATTAACAGGTTTTGTGTATTTGTATCGTATATTTTATATATAATAAAAACTATGTACAGCATGATATCTCAAAAAGTTGTGGACGAGTTAGGACAAAACTCAGTGGATGAGTTGGTTCGGTGACAAGACCAAGCTGATTTGATTTTGGTTAAGGTCCGGATTCAGATCCGACCTATCGGTGGCATACAAAATGTAAACTGTTCAGCCTGGCAGAGGTATGTGCTCTACCGAGTGCGGTTCTGTTTCGCCAAGTTGTCACTCTGAGTGATTTTGTCACCTCCAGGTCACAAATTAAAACCAAACTTCATGAAACTTCACCAAGTTGTAGAGGTAGTCTCAACAAAGAAGCCTATTGATTTTGAGGTCAAAGGTCATCTTCAAGTCATATTTCTAAAGTCCTCATTTTTCATCCGATTGACTTGAAAATTAAACATCAATTGCATAGTGCCGTACATTGAATTGGGAAACCAACTATTTTTGAGATCAAAAAATTAAAAGGTCAACTCAAGGGCAAACTTCTAAAATCATCAATTTTCAACTGACAAATTGTCAATTTACATCCTATTAACTCGAAAGTTGAACAGAATTTGCATAGTCCATCACTGAATTGGGAAAGCAATTATTTTTGTGGTCAAAAGGTCAAAGGTCTACTCAAGGTCAAACTTTTAAAATCATAGATTTTCATCCAATTGACCAGAGCTTTAATTAAGATTGTCAATTTTAATCTTAATGAAATGGACAATTTGATGTATCCATGGCAACCATTAGAGAGGGGGGTGGATTTTGCAAGTATCGTGCTCTGCATGACGCCTTTTTCTTGTTTGTCTGTCGGTGAGCAGGATATCTCAAAAAGTTATGGGTGGATTTGATGGAAACTTGGTGGACAGGTTGGATGTGACAAGGATGAATTGATGAGATTTTGGTGAAGATCTGGATCCAGATACAAGAATTTCTAAATTTTTCAAGTGATCTTCAGTTGAAAGATGGCGCCAAATACGATACACGTATAGCATGATATCTCAAAAAGTTGTGGATGAGTTTTGACAAAACTAGGTGGATAAGTTGAGTAGGTGACGAGAACGAGCTGATTAGAGTTTGATTCAGGGCAGGATGCAGATCCGGCCTATAAGTGGGATACAAAACGTAAACTATTCAGCCTGGTGGATGTATGCACTCTACTGAGTATAGTTCCAATTATGATGTTGTTGTTGTTGTTGTTGAAACATCTGTGTTGCAAGATCCTTTTCAGTAAGGCTTGAGGAAATGATGCGATTTCAACACTTTCCTATTTCTCTGGGGAAGTTGTTGAGATCTTGTGTTCACAGGATACATAGTCCCCATGGGTGGTCACCTTGTGGCTGGCATGTTAAGAAAAAAAAACAATTATTGTTTGCTCTACCTCTTGATTTGAGGAATTCCCAGTTGAAATTGCATGTACTCTGTTAATTTGTCCATTGTGTACTAATGTCCTCACAATTCATGTAAACGAACGTGAATGTCTAAAGATCTACAAGTTCCTCCATGAATCTTGAGCATGTAGGAAAGAAAATACTTGAGTGTTGGTTCCCATCAAACACTCTTCATATTGTTGCCATTATTTCCCGGGTCGATGAACTCGAGGTAATGTGGATAATTGCAATCTGTCGTGAACACATTTATAAATGTCTCCTTCAGTACAAAATGCCCATCATACTGACGTATCCGTAACATTTGTCTCGTCTCCTTCAGGTGCAAATACTGGCATTATGATGAGAACCTTCCCACAGCAAGCATTATAATCGTCTTTCACAACGAGGGCTGGTCGACACTCGTGCGTACCATACACAGCGTGGTGAAGCGAACTCCTTCACGCTACCTCGCTGAAATAGTTCTCATTGATGACTTCAGCAACAAAGGTGTGTGTGTTTTGTTAGTCTCTCCCTTCCCATTGCTGGGAAGAGTAATTGATGTAATGAGGCAGATAAAAACATCGTCATGTCAGTCAATCAATCAGTCAGTCATGTGGTTCATTAATGTCCCGACTCTTCATCCACCTTACCGAACAGAGCATTTGAAGCAACGCCTCGAGGAATACATCAAGCAATGGAATGGGCTGGTGAAGCTCTTTCGTAACTCGCAGCGTCAAGGTCTCATCCGAGCACGGAGTACGGGTGCGCAGAAATCCGAACTGGGCCAGGTACTCACTGCAGACAGAGTTGTCAATTATCCCTATGTCTTGCTGTTTGTTTGTACTTCTTCTCAGAAACGTGATTCTTGGATACTCCTGCTTAGCCTTCCATTTTAAAATGCATCACTCATGATGCTATGATCCCATTTTGTCCATTGTCTCCTGACATTCTTGTGATCCGTGTAAAAGTACACTGACATCTTTGTCCTGCGGGTGTTTCATCCTTCTCCGTCCTTTTTTGTTCCGTCAAGAAGGGCATCTGGCCACAAAAACATGCCTCATATGCCTTTTGGCAAAATGGGGACCTGAGTTGTGTGCTTCCCCATCTGTGTTAGTTGCTGTGGTGTCACTGGGCAGCGTTGCTGCATTGTCCAGAGGGTACAGGGTGTATGTCTTAACAGGTTAGCACTTAATGCTTGATAGTACAGGAGCCTGAACCCAGTCGTAGCGTACTGGGAGGCTGCTCTTTCAGCAGGCGAATATTACCCCGTCTGCTTTAGTAACATGTCGCGTATGGATGGGTGTCCCTGAAGCGGCTGGAGTAGGTCACCCACGAGGCCACTGGACTGCTGGTGTTATGGCATCAGGTCATGTAAGCGCACTGATGTCTGGGGTTGCTGTGACATATACCATGGAGGGTGGCTTTTATACTTAGGTTCCCTCACTTTTCTTTTTCTTTGAAATACATGGCTGTACAAGTTACAAATGGGAGCAAACCTGTCATGCATAAAGCACCCACTCGGCATGACAAGATAGGTGTTGCGAGTCTGAATGTTGGTACTTTGCATGGTAGAGCTGGTGAGATAGCGGAAACTCTGAGCCGCAGAAGAGTGGATGTATGTATGCTGTGTGCAAGAAACAAGGTGGAGGGGAGGTGCTGCGAGAATGGTCACAGGTAGAAATGATAGGTATAAATTATTTTGGCTAGGTTGTGACTGTGGAACTGGTGGTGTTGGAATTATGGTGGCTGAGAAGTGGCTGGAGAAGGTGTTAGAGGTTAGGAGGGTAAATGCAGAATTATAGTCCTAAAGCTGTTGTTTGATAAGCATATATTAACAGTAGTATCAACATATGCCCCACAGATAGAATTAAGTGAGGAGGAGAAGGATGAGTTTTGGGACACACTTGTGCATGTTGTTTCAGGGATTAGTGAGAGAGAAGTTGTTGTGATCGGAGGGGATTTGAATAGACATGTTGGATCATTGGCAGAAGGATATGAAGGTGTGCATGGTGGGTCAGGTTTCGGAGTTGGAAACACTGAAGGTGAAAGAATACTTGAGTTTGGGGACACTTTAGATACAGGTCGTCTGCAATACAATGTTTAAGAAGAGGCTGAGCAGACTGATCACTTATGAGTCAGGAGGTATAAAGAGCCAGAGAGACTACTTTCTAGTTAGGAGATTAGATAGGAAGTTAGTTAAGGATATGGAGAAGATTGTACCTTACAGCATCGGCTGCTAGTGTGTGATGTAAAGTTAAGTTGGAGCGGGGAAAAGAGGAAACCTTGCGTCCCAAGGAGAAGAGTATGGAAACTAAGAGATCAGAATGTAAAGGAACATTTCTATCGGGAACTTCTGGAAATGAATCTTGGAAACCCTTTGGTAGGAGAAGATGTAGAGAGTTGTTGGAACTCTTCAAAAGATGGGCTGCTACGAGCTACTGATAAGACATGTGGTTGGTCAAAGGGCCCAGCTCGACACGAGGCTACATGGTGGTGGAATAATGAGGTGGATATGGCGATTCAAGAAAAAATATAACTGTTTAGGATTTGGAAAAGGGAGGGGATAAGGAGGAATACTTAGTAGCTAAACGTAGGGCAAGAAGGGAAGTTTACAAGGCTAAAAAATTAGTTCAGAATTCTTTCAGGTGTGATAAATAATGTAGATAGTCGAGGGGAGATATTTGGGATAGCAAAGCAAATGATCAGTCAAAATAAGGATCTCATAGGAGAACAATGTGTAAACCCTTGGATGCTGATGACCTGGTGCTGATAGCTGACAGTGTGGAAGAGGTAATGGGTAAATATGCCGTATGGAGGCCAGAGGACTGAAAGTGAGAACGGGGAAAATGAAAGTACTGATTAGTGGTGCGGGAGAAGGAAGTGTGGAAAAAAAGAGGGAGCTGGCCCTGTGCTGTCTGTAGAAAAGGTATAGGTAGCAATTCAATGTTGTGTAAATCCTGCAACTGCTGGGTGCACAAGAGGTGTAATGTCATCAGGGGTAGATTGCAGGTGGTTCCTGACTTCAAATATGCTGTTTGCACAGGTAAACAAGTGAGTCCAGTTAGAGCGGAAAGGTTAGTTTATGGGGAATGTCTGTCTGTCTCTCTCTCTCCCTCTGTCCCTGGAATGTGTCGATAAATTCTGTTACCTTGGTGATATGGTTAGTGCAGGTGGAGACAGCAGTGAATGCAAGAATTGGAAGTGGCTGGAGGAAATTTAGGGAGTTGATACTCCTATTGACATCGAAAGGGACCTCTCTCCGATTAAAGGGAAAACTGGATGCAGCTTGCGTTAGAAGCGTGATGTTTTATTGCAGCGAAACATAGGTGATCAAAAAGGAGGATGAACGGAGGTGTGAACAAAATGAGAATGGTGAGGTGGATGTGTGATGTGACGCTGAATGATAGGAAACCGAATGTGGAATTAAGAGATAGGTTAGATATAGAAAGCATTAGTGAGGTTATGCGTAGGGGTATGTTGAGATGGTTCGGCCATGTGTGAAGGATTCGGGGTGGGTAGCTATGTGAAGAGGTGTATAAATATGAACGTGAATGAAAGGAGAGCTAGAAGCCATCCAAGGAAAACATGCGATGTGTTGCTGAGAGACGATCTTAGAGTTAAAGGCCTAGCAAGGGATCATGCAGCCTGGAAAGCAGCCATTAGGTGAACCACAGCTTACACATGCAAGCATGGAAACGGCCTTACAAAGATAATGATGATGAGCATTTTTATTTTTGAATCACGCGCTACACTGTCAACATGTGAAGGCTCTGGTTTGGATGTTCAGGACACCGAACATATAACCAGGACCAAGGATGATCTGTACAAGCTCCATCATGAGCATTGGATCACTATAAAAATTGTGATTTGGTTTAAAAATCACGTTACTTCATCACTTGTGAATTTGCGTCACATGTGGAAGACCCATAAAATGGTTTGCCACCGTGACAGGGAATCTCATTAATAATGATCTGCCATTTTTTTTTTTCAATCAGGTAAGATGTGGGACGTGAAAGGTAAAACAGGAAATCTACAGATGTGTAACGTAATTATAATTGGTGTTTCTTTGTGCCTTCCTTTAGGTATTGGTGTACCTGGATGCCCACTGTGAGGTTGGTATGAACTGGTATCCACCATTGGTGGCACCAATTGCCCATAACAGGTAACCAAGTCCTTTTAGTTTCACAATTTGATGTTTCTCGGCCCAACTCATTCCCACCTTCTTACTCTTATGTGACATGACATGCATGGCCAATCAGCTTGTTCGTTCTTATTGATTATATCACTCTGGCTATTGCAGCTAAGTCTGATTGAGTGCCTTGGCCGAGCCATACTCCGTGTGCTTATATTTGGCATTACTTCAATATGTTTAAACCCATTTTTGTTTAACAAGTCCTACAAGAAGAAGCTAAATCTCTGTTCATATTGAACTTGAAATATCAACGACGATTCTTCACAAAATCGCATCCAAGTATAACTATTGATTTGGAGCAAGGGGCACAGCATCGTGGAGCACATCTCCATTTGGCAGAAACATGTCATTTTCCGTGTCTTTCCTTCCTGAGAGTTTGTGGCTGCATCCGTCTGGTTCACCCCCTGTGTCCTCCCCAAGCCCTCCATTCTTCCCAACATCCCTTATTTCTCCAAGTCTCCCTCCATTTTGTCCCTCCATGAGCTTTGACATTGTATTTTTTTTAACCCATAAAGCCGGCTGTCCCACCTGCTTTTACTTTGTAGCTGTGTTTACAGCTGCTTCCTTCAAGTGTGCCAGAGGGGTTTAATCAGATTTAAGTCGGGGCTCTATGTTGACTGGTCACGTCATGTTGTTCATGGCCATCCTGAAATAAATCCCTACCAGACAGAGTAGTTTGGCAAGGTTTGGTTTCAGGGTGGTAGACGTAATGGCCCTCGTGGTAGCGTTGCATCAAAGCCAGCGGTATTGTGTTGCCTCAAAGTACATCGTTTTTCAAAATGTCACATCGAGATGCCTTTTTAAAGGACTATTGCAATTTATTTATCTCTCGTTATGTACAATGAAAGAAAAGGAGGGATTGACTTTTCTATTTATTTATTTGGCTTCTTTCCTTGCTTACTTTAAATGTAGCACACAGGTGCAATTCTACCCAAGGATAGATACTAAGTAATGTATGAAACATTCTACCCAAGGTTGCAACCTCCCCCCCCCCCCCTCTTATTTAATCCTGGTTGCCACAACAACATGACATAAAAGGCAAGTAACAATATTGTCCACAGCTGAATTTGTCTCCATACATGTTGCAGGATGGTAAGCACAGTGCCCCTAATTGACTCCATCAATGGCAATGACTACACGCTACAAATACAGGGTGGTGGGGACGAGGATGGCTTTGCACGCGGAGCCTGGGATTGGAGCATGCTCTGGAAGCGTGTGCCATTGTCCAAACAAGAACGTGACCGTCGCAAGGAACGCACAGAACCGTACCGGTCAGTGGCCATGATTGGGGGATAAACTGGCAGGAGTGTGTTTGGAGCCCCGTTACAACTTTCTACTTTGTGCCATCCCATCAAGTTCTTCTTTCCTCCTTTCTACTCCTCATTTTATCCAGTTCATCCGCTTGTTATGACAAACGATCTCTTTAGCCTTTGCGTGTTTTTAGGATAACCATTGACCCTATGTGGCTAGACTTGCTTGGAAGCTGTCATTTTTTTCTGACATGCATGTTGTTTCCACTTTGATCCTCACAGATCACCAGCAATGGCAGGCGGCCTGTTTGCCATTGAGCGGGAGTTCTTCTTCGAACTGGGTCTTTACGATCCGGGTCTTCAGATTTGGGGCGGGGAGAACTTTGAAATATCTTTTAAGGTACAAATACGAGAGGTTTTGTTTATTTTATTTATTTCATTTTATTTTATCCTTTCCCCTGTGCAGCAGGAGATGGGGTTTTGCAGTCGTGTCTGTCTGTCTGTCCAGGCCATAACTTATTTACCATTTGAGCTTTTGTCATCAAATTTTCAACAAACCTTTATTTTGAGAATATGGAGAAGACTAACCAATTCATTAGATTAATAAGTCAAAGGGCAAAGCCGAAGTAAGCATAAATAGCCCTTATTAGCCCAGTCGCTGCTGCGAGATAACCAGATAATTTTAATCCCTTCAGTGTTTCTTTATTTACCATTTTAGCTTAGATGTGTGTGTCCAGGCCATAACATTTTTTACCATTTCAGATTTTGTCATGAAATTTTCAACAAACCCATTATTATGCGAACATAGAGAACACTAGTCATACTAAAATATGCCATTTGGTGTGTCTGTCTGTCTGACGGTTTTTTGACTGCAATACATTTGGTCGTTATATTACCAATCTCAACCAAACTTGACAGAAGGACTAAGAGTCACATGATGGAAGTTGTAGCGACTTCATTTGACACCCTCCACAAGGGGGTGTTCTGCCTTGGGTGAAGTCCGTGCGAAGGTGTATATCCGTGTTAAGATAGCTAATCATGGCGTTTTTCCAAGGCTGCTTCTAATGCCAAAATGAATAACACTACGAATGATAATGGCCTAATAGTAATATTATTACAAAACCATGTTAATACTAATAAAATTCCCTCTCTCCAAGGGGGTGTTTTTTTTTTTCTCCTTGAACAAACGCCGTGTTACCGTACATTAATAGCTTATCGTGGCATTTTGTGGGGCTTGAAAACGAGAGAAGACGACGCCTCCCAGAAGTAATAAGTAAAAAGACATTAAATGTCAGCCCCCATTGTTTTAGTAACTTTGCTGTTTGGAGTTAAAGGACTAGTCCATATTTATATACAACTAAAATGGCCACCCAGTCTATCAGTCAGCCATCTTTGATCAGATAGCAAAATAAAGTGAGGTGCACGTGTATGCCGTCATGTATTGTGCTTGTACCAAGTTTGAATAAAATGAGCAAGTTTCTCGATGCGATCAGTGATGGCTGACTGGCGGCCATTTTAGTTGTAAAACCCTGTCCTCGACCATTTCTCAGACATGCATTTACCAATCTTGTTCAAACTTGGCACACAGATAACGAATGACTGCTTACATTTGCACGTCATTTTTTTTTTTTCGACATCAGATCCAACATGGCCGACAGGTGGCCATTTTGTTACTTAAATGTGTCCCCAACCGTTTCTCAAACATGCATGGTCCGATTTTGTTCAAACTTAGTACAAGGACAGTAAATGACGGCATACATGTGCCCATCACTTATTTTTGCTATCTGATCAAAGATGGCCGACTGATAGACTGGGTGGCCATTTTAGTTGTACATAAATATGACTAGCCCTTTAACTCCGTGCAGCAAAATTACTAGAACAACGGGGGATATGACATTTTATTGTGTTTTTTTTTTTGTTTTTGTTTTTTACTTGTTTCAGGTTGAAAGTGAATCACGGAAATTGGGTACAAAAACGAACAGATTTTAAGTTCCAATGTCCAAGTCTGGATGCTGATTTTATTGGAATCAAATACAGTAATACCCCGGTTTTTACACCGCCCCATTTTACGTCGTTTCCAAAATGCATCGTCATGTTATCAATACCACTTCTCGATATTCATCATCTTGAATCACACTTGCATCGTTTTAAAAGCCATACTTTTATTCTCGAGCGTTTTCAGTTGACTTAATAGACTGATAAAGTTCTTCTTTATACCTTGTTGCTTCTCTTGAAAACTCCATATTTGCTCTTTACTTCTTCAGGTTCCTTCTTGGTCTTCCGTTTGGGTCTGACAGTAAATATAAAAGCCAGTTTGTTTTTGGACTATGTATGTACAGTATATATGCGTGGACAGACTGCCTTTGCCCCATTGGTTGGACAGCTAGCTCGACTCCACCCACAATTATAACCTGAAAACAAACAAAAAAACCCCATCATACATCCACCATTTTGTGAAGGTGCATAGGCCTCATGCCTCTGGTGTCTGCCCATAACCAGTGCAATTTGAATTATCTCAGCTATAATGACCACAATGTATTGTATATACACATTAGCAGTACGCATCTTTTTGCTTCATGTATGTACCCTTGATTATTTTTATTATCTCGGGAGTGATCACAGCACCGGTCTGTGGCGTATACACTGCCAAAATAATGGGATTAGTAATTTACTATTTTGTATAATAAATGAAGGTTTTTGTCCGTAATTTTGGTTTCAGCCCAAGTTTTCAATGCCGAATGATGTGAAAACATACAAGGGTCACCTGTCATTTTGACGAACTTTTCTGCTCGTATTGAATATTATTGTTCGGCTAGGAATATTAAACATAACGGCAAGGCTGTTTTTTTAAAGTATATCAGGGGAGAAGAACAGGTCAGGACCAGTGTGGGCCCATTGAGGAATAGCACAGGGAGAGTGGTGAGTGATGAAGTGAGATGGCAGGCTTATTAAACAGGTATTTTTCTTCACCTTTTACACAAACACAGTCAGGAGAAGTGCCAGTAGCTGAGAGTATCTATCAAGGAGGTGAGAAGGGCTTTTACAGAAGATCAGGTTGGAGTGGAGGAAGTAAAGGACACACGAGGTAATCCAAGAGAAGTTAAGGCTCCGGGTCCAGATAATATGCACCCGAGAGTGTTGAGGGAGGTGGTGAGCAGGTAAGCGAGATGTTAACGGATATTTTCAATAGTTCACTGGAGTCAGGACAGGTACCGTAGGATTGGAGAGTAGCAAATGTAATTCCATGATTTAAGAAAGGATTCAGAGAAGAATTGGGAAATTATAGACCTGTCAGTTTGGCCAGTTGTGGGGAAGGTGTTGGAGACATTAATTAAGG
>CM068964.1:34874005-34891447 GCA_035128595.1 Eptatretus atami
AAGTGAGGGCTTGTGGAGTGGCTGGTCAGGTCGGTAATTGGATTGCAAACTGGCTTCGTGGTCGGAAACAGAGTGGCTGGGGTGTTCCATGTCAAGTGCACACATTTTTCAGCGAAATTTTCACACAGAGAGAGATAAGTGGAGGACAATGTGAAGACGCAGCGTGATGCCGTCGAGGCGACCAGTTACGCTACCTTTCGCGCTCGCAAAGAACCACTACCGCTGCTGCCAGGTGCTTCATCCCTCTGTGTTGGGAGAAACTTTGAACCTGAAAGGTAAGAGACGCGCTGGAGCGGGTACCTGGGAGGTCCGAAGAGGGCAATCGGGTTTGATGTTTTGGGCTTGAGCTCAGGATGCCGTCCTGCAAGCATCAAGGAATAACGGCTTCACATGGTGGCGAGCGATTTGGTGTCTCTAGACCGCTCCATTAGTGATATTCCGTCATGATACAGTGAGTTGCGAAAGCTGCGCCTCCACGTGTGCTTACTTTTGTTGTCTCAAATTTATGTCTGTCAACGAGATTAGTTGCAGCTCCCACCTCAGTGGTACTTATCCTCCCAGCTTCTGTCAACACGCAAACGACGCCAGCAATCAACAGCACCTACAAATGGTTTGTACATGGTTAGAAATTGTTTTAAAAACATTTTTTTCACCGAGTAACCAAGATTATTGTATGTATGTATTTAATTTGTTTTATTATATTTATCACACTGCTCTACGATTTAAGGAAACTTTTTTGTGTAATGTCTACCTCTTTATGTATGTTGTGCATAGTATCACCTGTAAGGTTGTTTTACAGTTCTTCAAAACTCCGAACCTGCTCACAAATGCAGAGAGTTGATTGGAAGATGGACCCTTGCCCCTTACTGTATCAAGGAAGAACTGTGAACAGCAACGGAGCAAATAGGAGGATAAATACAGGGATGTTCATGAAATCAAAATTGAAACAGGTTTGAAATGAAACTTGTTTGTCATGTGTCTCCTAATCGCCATTTTAGTGGTGAGCCTTTTCTTTATGAGTCGTCACAAATAATTATCTTACCGTGCAGTGAATAAACTCTTTTAGTGCGTACTGGTCTTGTTGAGCAAGATAATACACAAGGCCTTTGCACTGCCAAGGAATTGTTTTCCATTGTTGTGGGGAACTGGGCCAGTGCAATCTAAGCAGTGTTTTTGTTGAAGGATTTCGTTTTTGAACAAAACGTGTGGGTTTTATTCGTAATGCTCGGCAAATTGAACCATCTTCAAGTTCTGCCAATGCGCTGTACCCCCCTCCCCAGTTGCCCATATCAACCCTCTTCCCTCCAAATAGTGCCTTTCTTAAAAATGAAACTTGTTCAATTCGTAATGTGATTAACCAAAGAGCTCTTATTCTCTTCCTTTTTTTTTTTTTTGGTAATCATGATCAAGGCTCATCGAACAAGCTAAGTACAATAGAAACGGGGAAAACAACAGAGTAGAATGAGAGTCAGGTGAGATCGTGTTGAGGGAAAATCACATGGGGTAAACAAGCTGAATGAAATAGCAGGAAGGGTAAAGTGAGGATGAAACAAGAAAAAAGAACAAAAAAACACACAAATGGGTTGGTTGGGGGTCATGATAATCCTAGAAAAAGGAGTGAATGACAATGGGTTATTGTGGTAGAATTGTGGTATGGAAGGGGGGTGACCTGCGTAGTGGTAAACACCTGTTTTGAAGCCATGGAGGGACATTATGGGGACTGAAAGACCTGAAGAAGTTTTGATTCCACAGGTGAGAGAAAAGAGGAACAAATGAGTGGAGGTGAGCAGGAGCCTGGATTTTGGCAGTTTAACAAGAAAGGGCTACTGGTAGACCATGTGCACCCTGCAGAAAACCTTGGAGGACAGAGCCAAGAGAGGGCAGAGGGTGCAAGACCAACAAGGAGAAGTATAATACAGAGAGGCCACCAACTTGTCTGCGATGTGAAACTAACATGCCGAGACACTAGCACAGTCCCATTGATTTTGAGGGCCTTGCTTTCATGGCATCATTTGCTCTTTTTTTTATTTTGTTTATTATTAATTCCAGAAACATTTTGTTTCCTGCTAACAAGCGAGTGTTCATTTTATTTATACGCACACTTATTCACCAAAAATCAACATTATGAATTTGTTTTAATGTTCCCAGGGATCAGTAATTGCGTCAACTTTTTTTTTTCCTACACCCGTTTCAAGATGCAATTCTCATTGAGTCATGAATAATTACACCGCTGTAAAGGCCTAGCTTAGTGCTAGATGTAATGCGTCTTCCTACACTGAGTGTCTGGCATTCATCCCCTCACTGATTGTCAGATGTCTGCACATCAGATTGTCAGATATATGGGTTACGATGCTCAACTGCCGCCAGGACAGCGACCAGACGGGTCGAGTGTTGTTCGCCAACGATAATGTGCATGACCGTAGAGGCCTAGCCTAGTGCTAGACATAATGCCAAAATGGCATCCCAGTGAAAAGAACATGGCCGAGGGACGGACGGAGAATCAAACTACTTTAAATATACACATGGCGCCAGAACCGCGAGAGATCAACTCCCAAGATACAACAAGAAGTTGTACTGCACATTCACGGAACTTCGGCGTGCGATGCGGTTGGTCATCTCATTCTGGTGACATTCATGATCGTATTTCTCCAAACATCTCTATCCTCTGCACTGCTTCCCGAAGCTCTCGGTACAGTCAGCTTGTTGTAGCCTTTACCATCCATCCAGCACATACAAGGTCTGGCCTGTTCCTCCTCTTCCCTCACCACCCATCATGGTTGATTTTCCAGACTTTCTTTTTTGTGCATTCGTAATGTGTCCAAAGTATGACAGTTTCTGTTTTAGCATCGGCGCTTCGTATGTACTTGGTGGTTCTAATCTCTTCATGCACTGATTTGTTTGTTTTTCTGCAGTCCAGGAAATGTTTAACATTAGTCTCCAACAACACATTTTAAGTCTCTTCTGTCTCTGTCTCTGTCTCTCTCTCCTGGTTACATAATTGGTTGGGACGCAGCTATGCCGCTGATGGCAGTGTCCCCTTACCAGTACAGCTGGTGCTCATTTTGCCGACCTCGGAAGGATGACAGGCTGAGTCAACCTCCTGGTGTATTTATTCAGCGGCAACGGGGCTTGAACTCAGGACCCTAGAATCCCAAGCCGCCACCCTACACCTAAGCCAACACCAGGCTTTTAAAACTGTCAATCTTCTCCTTTCTTTCTTTTCACTCTCCATGACTAAAATCCATGCATTGCAACTGGAAATACCAGAACATTCACCAGTGTCCTCTTGGTTTGGTTTGTTACATCTTTTGGCTTTTTGACATTGTTGTTCTCTCCAATGCTGTCTCCCCAATTTGTTCTCCCCAATAATTTGGCTGTCAATCCTGACGTTGTTTCTCCCCGATGATAACTGTCATATAATTTCTCCTCCACATTCTCCATTCACTTCAATCTTCGAACCCAGAAAGATGAAACTTTCCCACTATTTCCACATGGTAGAATAAAATCATGGTTTTGGATTGGAGATAAATCAGAGATGGTGGTGAACAGCTGTCTTGAAGACCTGGAGGAAGAATGAAGATTGAAGAGAATGTGGAAGTTGTTTCCATAGTCTGGGAAAAAGAGGAACAAATGGAGTGGAGGTGAGCAGTGATCCTGGATTTAGTTTGGTTTCACCAGAAGGGGGTTGATGTGGAACCATGTTCCCCTGCAGAAACCTGGGGTGGGACATGGAAAGAGCAGAGGGTGCAAGACCAGAAAGGAGGTGGTAGAAGATAGAGACCACCGACCTGTCTGCGATGGGAAAGTGATAGGCCCATTGACTCAACTTCAGCATGGGAGATTCCATTGCTCCTTGAAGGCTTTGGTTTCCACGGTGTCAAGCTGAGCAAGATGAGGCAGGGGAGCCACCCCAAAGGGGAGAGAAGTACTCCATCAAGCTGTGGATGAAAGCCTTGTATGTGGATAGGAGGCAGGTGTGCCAAGGAAGGACTTTGTACGACAGAGGATGCCCAGTCGGCAACTGGCTTTGAAGGCCAGCTTAGAAATGTGATTTGCCCAAGAAAGATCGTAGCGGATGGTGAGACCCAAGAGTTTCAGTGACTGAACTTACACAGAGGATTGTGAATAAAGTAGACAGGAGGGTTTGCCAGATGGTCCTTTCAGAGAGAGCGAGAGAGAGGGACAGACAGACAGACAGACACAGGGAGATTTATCAGGATTGAAAGACATATTCCAATTACTTGACCAGCTTGTGATTTTTTTTTTTCAAAGGTCTGAAGAGGGGAAAGGTTGCAGCCTGCCTGTCTGAAGGTGAGGGATGTCAAGGCACAGGGTGGACTTGAGTCCTCAGCATTTATAAGATAGGGGATTTTCCAGAGTCAGAGATCATTTATGAAGATCAGGAACAGGACTGGACTCAGAACACTGCCTGGGGCACTCCAGCCTTGATTGGGAGAGAAAATGAAAGGATTCTGTTGAGAGCGGACCCGTTGGCTACGAGAGTAGAGGAAGTCGATAAGCCATGTGTGGAGTTTGCTTGGATGCCGTAGGCAGAGAGTTTGGGGAGCAAGGCGGAATGCCAGACCATCAAAAGCTTGAGACCTGTCTAGAAAATGAGGTTGGTGCATCACGTCTAGGGAATTGTCTTTTGAACGTACGCTGCACTCCTATCACTGAATTTCAGCTCTACATTCTTCCTGACGTGCGTGCCTGCATTCGTGATCAATCTTCTTAAGACTTGTATTCATCACAGAAAAAGCTTATAGCGAAGGATAGTTGATTCAATTTATTGTTGTGATAATTAACAGGTTTGTGTATTTGTTATCGTATATTTATATATAATAAAAACTATGTACAGCATGATATCTCAAAAAGTTGTGGACGAGTTAGGAACAAAACTCAGTGGATGAGTTGGTTCGGTGACAAGACCAAGCTGATTTGATTTTGGTTAAGGTCCGGATTCAGATCCGACCTATCGGTGGCATACAAAATGTAAACTGTTCAGCCTGGCAGAGGTATGTGCTCTACCGAGTGCGGTTCTGTTTCGCCAAGTTGTCACTCTGAGTGATTTTGTCACCTCCAGGTCACAAATTAAAACCAAACTTCATGAAAACTTCACCAAGTTGTAGAGGTAGTCTCAACAAAGAAGCCTATTGATTTTGAGGTCAAAGGTCATCTTCAAGTCATATTTCTAAAGTCCTCATTTTTCATCCGATTGACTTGAAAATTAACATCAATTGCATAGTGCCGTACATTGAATTGGGAAACCAACTATTTTTGAGATCAAAAAATTAAAAGGTCAACTCAAGGGCAAACTTCTAAAATCATCAATTTTCAACTGACAAATTGTCATTTACATCCTATTAACTCGAAAGTTGAACAGAATTTGCATAGTCCATCACTGAATTGGGAAAGCAATTATTTGTTGTGTCAAAAGGTCAAAGGTCTACTCAAGGTCAAACTTTTAAAAATCATAGATTTTCATCCAATTGACCAGAGCTTTAATTAAGATTGTCAATTTTAATCTTAATGAAATGGACAATTTGATGTATCCATGGCAACCATTGGAGAGGGGGGTGGATTTTGCAAGTATCGTGCTCTGCATGACGCCTTTTTCTTGTTTGTCTGTCGGTGAGCAGGATATTCAAAAAGTTATGGGTGGATTTGATGGAAACTTGGTGGACAGGTTGGATGTGACAAGGATGAATTGATGAGATTTTGGTGAAGATCTGGATCCAGATACAAGAATTTCTAAATTTTTCAAGTGATCTTCAGTTGAAAGATGGCGCCAAATACGATACACGTATAGCATGATATCTCAAAAAGTTGTGGAGAGTTTTGACAAAACTAGTGGATAAGTTGAGTAGGTGACGAGAACGAGCTGATTAGAGTTTGATTCAGGGCAGGATGCAGATCCGGCCTATAAGTGGGATACAAAACGTAAACTATTCAGCCTGGTGGATGTATGCACTCTACTGAGTATAGTTCCATTTATGATGTTGTTGTTGTTGTTGTTGAAAACATCTGTGTTGCAAGATCCTTTTCAGTAAGGCTTAGGAAATGATGCGATTTCAACACTTCCTATTTCTCTGGGAAGTTGTTGAGATCTTGTGTTCACAGGATACATAGTCCATGGGTGGTCACCTTGTGGCTGGCATGTTAAGAAAAAAAAAACAAATTATTGTTTGCTCTACCTCTTGATTTGAGGGATTCCCAGTTGAAATTGGCATGTACTCTGTTAAATTTGGTCCATTGTGTACTAATGTCCTCACAATTCATGTAAACGAACGTGAATGTCTAAAGATCTACAAGTTCCTCCATGAATCTTGAGCATGTAGGAAAGAAAATACTTGAGTGTTGGTTCCCATCAAACACTCTTCATATTGTTGCCATTATTTCCCGGGTCGATGAACTCGAGGTAATGTGGATATTGCAATCTGTCGTGAACACATTTATAAATGTCTCCTTCAGTACAAAATGCCCATCATACTGACGTATCCGTAACATTTGTCTCGTCTCCTTCAGGTGCAAATACTGGCATTATGATGAGAACCTTCCCACAGCAAGCATTATAATCGTCTTTCACACGAGGGCTGGTCGACACTCGTGCGTACCATACACAGCGTGGTGAAGCGAACTCCTTCACGCTACCCTCGCTGAAATAGTTTCTCATTGATGACTTCAGCAACAAAGGTGTGTGTGTTTGTTAGTCTCTCCCTTCCCATTGCTGGGAAGAGTAATTGATGTAATGAGGCAGATAAAAACATCGTCATGTTCAGTCAATCAATCAGTACAGTCATGTGGTTCATTAATGTCCCGACTCTTCATCCACCTTACCGAACAGAGCATTTGAAGCAACGCTCCGAGGAATACATCAAGCAATGGAATGGGCTGGTGAAGCTCTTTCGTAACTCGCGCGTCAAGGTCTCATCCGAGCACGGAGTACGGGTGCGCAGAAATCCGAACTGGGCCAGGTACTCACTGCAGACAGAGTTGTCAATTATCCCTATGTCTTGCTGTTTGTTTGTACTTCTTCTCAGAAACGTGATTCTTGGATACTCCTGCTTAGCCTTCCATTTTAAAATGCATCACTCATGATGCTATGATCCCATTTTGTCCATTGTCTCCTGACATTCTTGTGATCCGTGTAAAAGTACACTGACATCTTTGTCCTGCGGGTGTTTCATCCTTCTCCGTCCTTTTTTGTTCCGTCAAGAAGGGCATCTGGCCACAAAAACATGCCTCTATGCCTTTTGGCAAAATGGGGCCCTGAGTTGTGTGCTTCCCCATTGTGTTAGTTGCTGTGGTGTACTGGGCAGCGTTGCTGCATTGTCCAGAGGGAACAGGGTGTATGTCTTAACAGGTTAGCACTTAATGCTTGATAGTACAGGAGCCTGAACCCAGTCGTAGCGTACTGGGAGGCTGCTCTTTCAGCAGCGCGAATATTACCCCTCTGCTTTAGTAACATGTCGCGTATGGATGGGTGTCCCTGAAGCGGCTGGAGTAGGTTCACCCACGAGGCACTGGACTGCTGGTGTTATGGCATCAGGTCATGTAAGCGCACTGATGTCTGGGGTTGCTGTGACATATACCATGAGAGGGTGGCTTTATACTTAGGTTCCCTCACTTTTCTTTTTCTTTGAAATACATGGCTGTACAAGTTACAAATGGGAGCAAACCTGTCATGCATAAAGCACCCACTCGGCATGACAAGATAGGTGTTGCGAGTCTGAATGTTGTACTTTGCATGGTAGAGCTGGTGAGATAGCGAAAACTCTGAGCCGCAGAAGAGTGGATGTATGTATGCTGTGTGCAAGAAACAAGGTGGAGGGGAGGTGCTGCGGAGAATGGTCACAGGTAGAAATGATAGGTATAAATTATTTTGGCTAGGTTGTGACTGTGGAACTGGTGGTGTTGGAATTATGGTGGCTGAGAAGTGGCTGGAGAAGGTGTTAGAGGTTAGGAGGGTAAATGCAAGAATTAAGTCCTAAAGCTGTTGTTTGATAAGCATATATTAACAGTAGTATCAACATATGCCCCACAGATAGAATTAAGTGAGGAGGAGAAGGATGAGTTTTGGGACACACTTGTGCATGTGTTTCAGGGATTAGTGAGAGAGAAGTTGTTGTGATCGGAGGGGATTTGAATAGACATGTTGGATCATTGGCAGAAGGATATGAAGGTGTGCATGGTGGGTCAGGTTTCGGAGTTGGAAACACTGAAGGTGAAAGAATACTTGAGTTTGGGGACACTTTAGATACAGGTCGTCTGCAATACAATGTTTAAAGAAGAGGCTGAGCAGACTGATCACTTATGAGTCAGGAGGTATAAAGAGCCAGAGAGACTACTTTCTAGTTAGGAGATTAGATAGGAAGTTAGTTAAGGATATGGAGAAAGATTGTACCTTACAGCATCGGCTGCTAGTGTGTGATGTAAAGTTAAGTTGGAGCGGGGAAAAGAGGAAACCTTGCGTCCAAGGAGAAGAGTATGGAAACTAAGAGATCAGAATGTAAAGGAACATTTCTATCGGGAACTTCTGGAAATGAATCTTGGAAACCCTTTGGTAGGAGAAGATGTAGAGAGTTGTTGGAACTCTTCAAAAGATGGGCTGCTACGAGCTACTGATAAGACATGTGGTTGGTCAAAGGGCCCAGCTCGACACGAGGCTACATGGTGGTGGAATAATGAGGTGGATATGGCGATTCAAGAAAAAATATAACTGTTTAGGATTTGAGAAAAGGGAGGGAATAAGGAGGAATACTTAGTAGCTAAACGTAGGGCAAGAAGGGAAGTTTACAAGGCTAAAAAATTAGTTCAGAATTCTTTCAGGTGTGATAAATAGTAGATAGTCGAGGGGAGATATTTGGGATAGCAAAGCAAATGATCAGTCAAAATAAGGATCTCATAGGAGAACAATGTGTAAACCCTTGGATGCTGATGACCTGGTGCTGATAGCTGACAGTGTGGAAGAGGTAATGGGTAAATATGCCGTATGGAGGCCAGAGGACTGAAAGTGAGAACGGGGAAAATGAAAGTACTGATTAGTGGTGCGGGAGAAGGAAGTGTGGAAAAAAGAGGGAGCTGGCCCTGTGCTGTCTGTAGAAAAAGGTATAGGTAGCAATTCAATGTTGTGTAAATCCTGCAACTGCTGGGTGCACAAGAGGTGTAATGTCATCAGGGGTAGATTGCAGGTGGTTCCTGACTTAAAATATGCTGTTTGCACAGGTAAACAAGTGAGTCCAGTTAAGCGGAAAGGTTAGTTTATGGGGAATGTCTGTCTGTCTCTCTCCTCCCTCTGTCCCTGGAATGTGTCGATAAATTCTGTTACCTTGGTGATATGGTTAGTGCAGGTGGAGACAGCAGTGAATGCAAGAATTGGAAGTGGCTGGAGGAAATTTAGGGAGTTGATACTCCTATTGACATCGAAAGGGACCTCTCTCCGATTAAAGGGAAAACTGGATGCAGCTTGCGTTAGAAGCGTGATGTTTTATTGCAGCGAAACATAGGTGATCAAAAAGGAGGATGAACGGAGGTGTGAACAAAATGAGAATGGTGAGGTGGATGTGTGATGTGACGCTGAATGATAGGAAACCGAATGTGGAATTAAGAGATAGGTTAGTATAGAAAGCATTAGTGAGGTTATGCGTAGGGGTATGTTGAGATGGTTCGGCCATGTGTGAAGGATTCGGGGTGGGTAGCTATGTGAAGAGGTGTATAAAATATGAACGTGAATGAAAGGAGAGCTAGAAGCCATCCAAGGAAAACATGCGATGTGTTGCTGAGAGACGATCTTAGAGTTAAAGGCCTACAGAGGCTAGCAAGGGATCTGCAGCCTGGAAAGCAGCCATTAGGTGAACCACAGCTTACACATGCAAGCATGGAAACGGCCTTACAAAGAATGATGATATGATGATGAGCTTTTTATTTTTGAATCACGCGCTACACTGTCAACATGTGAAGGCTCTGGTTTGGATGTTCAGGACACCGAACATATAACCAGGACCAAGGATGATCTGTACAAGCTCCACATGAGCATTGGATCACTATAAAAATTGTGATTTGGTTTAAAAATCACGTTACTTCATCACTTGTGAATTTGCGTCACATGTGGAAGACCCATAAAATGGTTTGCCACCGTGACAGGGAATCTCATTAATAATGATCTGCCATTTTTTTTTTTTCAATCAGGTAAGATGTGGGACTGAAAGGTAAAACAGAAATCTATAGATGTGTAACGTAATTATAATTGGTGTTTCTTTGTGCCTTCCTTTAGGTATTGGTGTACCTGGATGCCCACTGTGAGGTTGGTATGAACTGGTATCCACCATTGGTGCACCAATTGCCCATAACAGGTAACCAAGTCCTTTTAGTTTCACAATTTGATGTTTTTCCGCCAACTCATTCCCACCTTCTTACTCTTATGTGACATGACATGCATGGCCAATCAGCTTGTTCGTTCTTATTGATTATATCACTCTGGCTATTGCAGCTAAGTCTGATTGAGTGCCTTGGCCGAGCCATACTCCGTGTGCTTATATTTGGCATTACTTCAATATGTTTAAACCCATTTTTGTTTAACAAGTCCTACAAGAAGAAGCTAAATCTCTGTTCATATTGAACTTGAAATATCAACGACGATTCTTCACAAAATCGCATCCAAGTATAACTATTGATTTGGAGCAAGGGGCACAGCATCGTGGAGCACATCTCCATTTGGCAGAAACATGTCATTTTCCGTGTCTTTCCTTCCTGAGAGTTTGTGGCTGCATCCGTCTGGTTCACCCCCTGTGTCCTCCCCAAGCCCTCCATTCTTCCAACATCCCTTATTTCTCCAAGTCTCCCTCCATTTTGTCCCTCCATGAGCTTTGACATTGTATTTTTTTTAACCCATAAAGCCGGCTGTCCCACCTGCTTTTACTTTGTAGCTGTGTTTACAGCTGCTTCCTTCAAGTGTGCCAGAGGGGTTTAATCAGATTTAAGTCGGGGCTCTATGTTGACTGGTCACGTCATGTTGTTCTGCCATCCTGAAATAAATCCCTACCAGACAGAGTAGTTTGGCAAGGTTTGGTTTCAGGGTGGTAGACGTAATGGCCCTCGTGGTAGCGTTGCATCAAAGCCAGCGGTATTGTGTTGCCTCAAAGTACATCGTTTTTTTTCAAAATGTCACATCGAGAATGCCTTTTTAAAAGGACTATTGAATTTATTATCTCTCGTTATGTACAATGAAAGAAAAGGAGGGATTGACTTTTCTATTTATTTTTGGCTTCTTTCCTTGCTTACTTTAAATGTAGCACACAGGTGCAATTCTACCCAAGGATAGATACTAAGTAATGTATGAAACATTCTACCAAGGTTGCAACCTCCCCCCCCCTCTTATTTAATCCTGGTTGCACAACAACATGACATAAAAGGCAAGTAACAATTGTCCACAGCTGAATTTGTCTCCATACATGTTGCAGGATGGTAAGCACAGTGCCCCCTAATTGACTCCATCAATGGCAATGACTACACGCTACAAATACAGGGTGGTGGGGACGAGGATGGCTTTGCACGCGGAGCCTGGGATTGGAGCATGCCTCTGGAAGCGTGTGCCATTGTCCAAACAAGAACGTGACCGTCGCAAGGAACGCACAGAACCGTACCGGTCAGTGGCCATGATTGGGGGATAAACTGGCAGGAGTGTGTTTGGAGCCCCGTTACAACTTTCTACTTTGTGCCATCCCATCAAGTTCTTCTTTCCTCCTTTCTACTCCTCATTTTATCCATTCATCCGCTTGTTATGACAAACGATCTCTTTAGCCTTTGCGTGTTTTTAGGATAACCATTGACCCTATGTGGCTAGACTTGCTTGGAAGCTGTCATTTTTTCTGACATGCATGCTGTTTCACTTTGATCCTCACAGATCACCAGCAATGGCAGGCGGCCTTTTGCCATTGAGCGGGAGTTCTTCTTCGAACTGGGTCTTTACGATCCGGGTCTTCAATTTGGGGCGGGGAGAACTTTGAAATATCTTTTAAGGTACAAATAGAGAGGTTTTGTTTATTTTATTTATTTCATTTTATTTTACCTTTCCCTGTGCAGCAGGAGATGGGGTTTTGCAGTCGTGTCTGTCTGTCTGTCCAGGCCATAACTTATTTACCATTTGAGCTTTTGCATCAAATTTTCAACAAACCTTATTTTGAGAATATGGAGAAGACTAACCAATTCATTAAATTAATAAGTCAAAGGGCAAAGCCGAAGTAAGCATAAATAGCCCTTATTAGCCCAGTCGCTGCTGCGAGATAACCAGATAATTTAACCCTTCAGTGTTTCTTTATTTACCATTTAGCTTAGATGTGTGTGTCCAGGCCATAACATTTTTAACCATTTCAGATTTTGTCATGAAATTTTCAACAAACCCATTATTATGCGAACATAGAGAACACTAGTCATACTAAAATATGCCATTTGGTGTGTCTGTCTGTCTGACGGTTTTTTGACTGCAATACATTTGGTCGTTATATTACAATCTCAACCAAACTTGACAGAAGGACTAAGAGTCACATGATGGAAGTTGTAGCGACTTCATTTGACACCCTCCACAGGGGGTGTTCTGCTTGGGTGAAGTCCGTGCGAAGGTGTATATCCGTGTTAAGATAGCTAATCATGGCGTTTTTCCAAGGCTGCTTCTAATGCCAAAATGAATAACACTACGAATGATAATGGCCTAATAGTAATATTATTACAAAACCATGTTAATACTAATAAAATTCCCTCTCTCCAAGGGGGTGTTTTTTTTTTTCTCCTTGAACAAACGCCGTGTTACCGTACATTAATAGCTTATCGTGGCATTTTGTGGGGCTTGAAAACGAGAGAAGACGACGCCTCCCAGAAGTAATAAGTAAAAAGACATAAATGTCAGCCCCCATTGTTTTAGTAACTTTGCTGTTTGGATTTAAAGGACTAGTCCATATTTATATACAACTAAAATGGCCACCCAGTCTATCAGTCAGCCATCTTTGATCAGATAGCAAAATAAAGTGAGGTGCACGTGTATGCCGTCATGTATTGTGCTTGTACCAAGTTTGAATAAAATGAGCAAGTTTCTCGATGCGATCAGTGATGGCTGACTGGCGGCCATTTTAGTTGTAAAACCGTCCTCGACATTTCTCAGACATGCATTTACCAATCTTGTTCAAACTTGGCACACAGATAACGAATGACTGCTTACATTTGCACGTCATTTTTTTTTTTCGACATCAGATCCAACATGGCCGACAGGTGGCCATTTTGTTACTTAAATGTGTCCCAACCGTTTCTCAAACATGCATGGTCCGATTTTGTTCAAACTTAGTACAAGGACAGTACATGAGGCATACATGTGCCCATCACTTTATTTTGCTATCTGATCAAAGATGGCCGACTGATAGACTGGGTGGCCATTTTAGTTGTACATAAAATATGAGCTAGCCTTTAACTCCGTGCAGCAAAATTACTAGAACAACGGGGGATATGACATTTTATGTGTTTTTTTTTTTTGTTTTTGTTTTTACTTGTTTCAGGTTGAAAGTGAATCACGGAAATTGGGTACAAAAACGAACAGATTTTAAGTTCCAATGTCCAAGTCTGGATGCTGATTTTATTGGAATCAAATACAGTAATACCCCGGTTTTTACAACCGCCCCATTTTACGTCGTTTCAAAAATGCATCGTCATGTTATCAATAACCACTTCTCGATATTCATCATCTTGAATCACACTTGCATCGTTTTAAAAGCCATACTTTTATTCTCGAGCGTTTTCAGTTGACTTAAAGACTGATAAAGTTCTTCTTTATACCTTGTTGCTTCTCTTGAAAACTCCATATTTGCTCTTTACTTCTTCAGGTTCCTTCTTGGTCTCCCGTTTGGTGTCTGACAGTAAATATAAAAGCCAGTTTGTTTTTGGACTATGTATGTACAGTATATATGCGTGGAAGACTGCCTTTGCCCCATTGGTTGGACAGCTAGCTCGACTCCACCACAATTATAACCTGAAAACAAAACAAAAAAACCCCATCATACATCCACCATTTTGTGAAGGTGCATAGGCCTCATGCCTCTGGTGTCTGCCCATAACCAGTGCAATTTGAATTATTCAGCTATAATGACCACAATGTATTGTATATACACATTAGCAGTACGCATCTTTTTTGCTTCATGTATGTACCCTTGATTATTTTATTATCTCGGGAGTGATCACAGCACCGGTCTGTGGCGTATACACTGCCAAAATAATGGGATTAGTAATTTACTATTTTGTATAATAAATGAAGGTTTTTGTCCGTAATTTTGGTTTCAGCCCAAGTTTTCAATGCCGAATGATGTGAAAACATACAAGGGTCACCTGTCATTTTGACGAACTTTTCTGCTCGTATTGAATATTATTGTTCGGCTAGGAATATTAAACATAACGGCAAGGCTTTTTTAAAGTATATCAGGGGAGAAGAACAGGTCAGGACCAGTGTGGGCCCATTGAGGAATAGCACAGGGAGAGTGGTGAGTGATGAAAGTGAGATGGCAGGCTTATTAAACAGGTATTTTTCTTCACCTTTTAACAACAAACAGTCAGCAAGAAGTGCCAGTAGCTGAGAGTATCTATCAAGAGGTGAGGAAGGGCTTTTACAGAAGATCCAGGTTGGAGTGGAGGAAGTAAAGGAACAGCGAGGTAATCCAAGAGAAGTTAAGGCTCCGGGTCCAGATAATATGCACCCGAGAGTGTTGAGGGAGGTGGCTGAGCAGGTAAGCGAGATGTTAACGGATATTTTCAATAGTTCACTGGAGTCAGGACAGGTACCGTAGGATTGGAGAGTAGCAAATGTAATTCCATGATTTAAGAAAGGATTCAGAGAAGAATTGGGAAATTATAGACCTGTCAGTTTGGACCAGTTGTGGGAAGGTGTTGGAGACATTAATTAAGGACCAGATGTGGAACCATTTAAACAAATATAAACTAATTAATGTAGTCAGCATGGGTTTACCAAAGGTAGTTCCTGTTTAACAAATCTTTTAGAGTTCTATGAAGCAGTGTCAGATTGGGTGGATGAGGGAAAGGAAGTGGACATAGTATATCTCGACTTAAAGAAGGCATTTGATAAGGTACCACATCGGAGGTTGTTAGCCAAAGTGAGGGCTTGTGGAGTGGCTGGTCAGGTCGGTAATTGGATTGCAAACTGGCTTCGTGGTCGGAAACAGAGTGGCTGGGGTGTTCCATGTCAAGTGCACACATTTTTCAGCGAAATTTTCACACCAGTCTCAGATTTCACTCTTTTTTTTTTGTGCAAGTGTTTGTATCCACGGTAAAACATTGTGTCAATTTTCAACCTGGGGGCCCATCGGGGCCCATTTTAGCCCCCCCCCAATTTGGGCGCCCCCGGTTACCCACAATCTTCCAGTGGCCATATCACAGGTTGTGGTCCGATTTGGATGATCTTGGTATCAAATGATCGTAAAAGCGAGATCTTTCGAATCACGTAAAGTAAAATCACTCCGAAGCAGTAATTCAAAAAGTTATAGTATGGGGCGTCCTTGACGGCCCGCCCCCCCAGCCAAACCGATGATCCCGATTTTTTCGTGTGAGAATACCCCTTCATATACTCCAACACCTCAGCTAAATGAAAATGGGATCTCAATGGGTTCACGTGTGATGATGGTTTTATTGTTCGGGGTCCACATATCACAATTCTTGATTCGACATTGGGCGACGTTTGCCGTCATCGTTCCAATGACGTCACTTGCTGGCAGGCGACTTTATGTCTGAAATTGACAATCATCATCTCTGGACTAATATATATATATATATATATGCATCATTTCGAAAAAATTATTCTGCCTATTGTGTCTATTGATTTTTAAGTGTACATTTTTGATATAACCATCATCGAATTAAGTTATAAATGGGCTAATCTCAGTTTTTGCATATTTTGCAGTAAGCATGGGACTGAAGATTGAAAGGAGTTCCGAAAATACTGTTGCGATCCGTTCAGCTGCCATAAAACGAAACAACGAAAAGATCTTCGCAATGTGTCAAATGATATGTTGATAAATTTTCTTCAAAGGTGAATAAAGATGACAGACTTTGTACTTCGTGCAGAAAAAAACTTTCTCAGTTGTCACCAGAAGCGTATTGAAGAATCATCTTCGACCAGTTCGAAATTATCATCAGAAGGTATATCGAAGGCATTGCAGAATCTATTTCGACAGATGAGGACGAGGAGGTTTTTGAGCGAGAAGCAGAAGTTGACCTACTAAACCAGTCGTTATCGATGATAGGCGAAAGCCCATTCGACAAACGAAAGGCGGAAAGGAACCCAGGGTACGTTCCTGAAAAGCGAAGTAAAGTGGAAGATTCTGTGGAAAAAATTAGAACTAGTTGCTGGACCAAGCACTGCGGAGAAAACACAAAATACAGCGTCAAAATGTGATGAAAACTGCATGCCAGAGGTGATCAAAAGCTGAAAGAAAAAACGTTGTTTCGAGCCGTTCAGAGCAAATACGTATACTGACAATATTTGCTAGGAATATGAGATCAGAGGGATGATGAGTGAATTCAGTTGCTCCCAAAGAATGGCTGTGCAAGCCAAAAATTTAGAGAAAGAAAATGGTATGCTATCGTCTCCAAATCCCAAACAGGGTAAAATATTGCCTGACGAATGAAATCCGCCGTAACCGAATTTTACCGGTGATGAAGTAAGCCAAATAATGCCGGGAAAAAAGGACTGTGTGGTGGTCAGAATGAACATGGAAAAGACAAAATTCAAAAGCGCCTGGTACTAAACAATCTCAAGGACTGTTTCAGAAATTCAAAGAGAAGAACCCTGGCTTGAAAGTTGGATTCGCGAAGTTCGCCATGCCTCCTCCTCGGAGTGTGTCCTGGCCGGTTCAGGCGGTACACACAGTGATGTGTATGTACGATACATCAAAATGTGAAACTCATGATGTTTGGTTCCAAAATGCCACAGATAGCCGAACTTCCTAGCTATCATCATGTGATAGCACGCATAGTTTGTAACCCAGCACAATCGGCATGTTATTTCAGAACTTGTGAAAGTTGCCATCAATTGAAGACTTCAAAACCGAGCTACTGAGTGCTTATGAACTAGAGGATATTGATGAAATTCAGTTTAAACGGTGGACTTCCACCGACAGATCTGAACTGAGCTCCATGATCCTGCCTTTGGAAGAATTCATTAATCAATTCTGTGAACGCGTGGTGAAATTAGTGTGGGGGGCCCCCAAATTTGGGGGGCCCCTAAAATGGGCCCCGATGGGCCCACAGGTCTAAAAGTTGGTATTTTGAGTTTTTTCACCCAAGTGAATAAATGACCAACATATGGGGAGAAAATGAGGTATTAGTGTCAGGAGGGTGTGTCCACTTGACATGGAATGCCCCGGCTGTGAGTGTGAGGATGTCTTGCAGGAGGAA
>CM068964.1:34891472-34912314 GCA_035128595.1 Eptatretus atami
GAGGATGTAGGTTGTGGGGTACCTCAGGGTTCAGTACTCGGACCATTACTTTTCATTATTTACATCAATGATTTGGATAATAGGGTAAAGAGTAAGCTTTCCAAAGTTGCATATGACACAAAGCTTGGAGGTAAGGTGGATAGCAGAGGGGGTGGTGATCAGATTCAGGAAAGTGTTGATACTTGCGTAGATTAGGCAAAAGATTGGCAGATGGAATTTATCCTGAACAAGTGTAAGGTGTTGGGGATGGGAAAGAACAATGAAAATAGAGATTACAGGATGTAAGGGGTAATTTTGGAGCATGTCACACAGGAGAAGGATCTGGGGGTGGTAATGGATATGGGAGGTAAGCAAGCAGCACAGTGCCAGGCAGCTACAGGTAAAGCGAATAGGGTTTTAGGCTGTATTCGGAGGGGGATCAATAATTATAAATCAAAAGAGGTGGTGTTAACATTGTATATGAATTTAGTGAGGGCCACATCCAAAATATTGTGTGCAATTTTGGTCACCACAGTTCCGGAAGGACATAGATGCCTTCGAGAGGGTTCAGCGTCGGGCTTCTACATTGATTCCGGGCCGAGCTAGATTCAGCTATGAGGAGCAGCTGAAGGAGATAGGGCTTTATTCACTAGAAAGGAGGCGGTTACAAGGAGATATGATTGAGATCTTCAAGATAATGAAAGGTAAAGACAAAATAAGTGAAGATGAATTATTCAACAGAATAGACAATGATAGGACCATGGGCCATAGCTTGAAAGTAAAGAAGAGGAGAGTTAAGACGGTAGTTATGCAGGGGACTTTCACTCAGAGAGTAGTAAATGCATAGAACGGCCTCTCTGGAAAGGTAGTTGCAGCAGAAAAAGTAGATAAGTTTAAATTGGAATTGGATAGGAACCTGGAAGGTATGGAGATCGAGGGGTATAGGGATGTTGACAGGACTTTTAGGTAGTTTGAACATTGATGGTGATTACGTGCATGTGTTCGGAGTGCTGTTGGTGGGGTTCTTGTCAAGGGGTGTTGTGTGGTTGATGTGTGTTTTTAACCAAACCCATGCCTCCCCCCCTCCCTGAGGGGAAGGAGAAAAAGAAAAAAAAATTACCAAAAAAACCTATGAAAACTACATAAATTAAAAAAAAAGTAAAATAGATTAATTAATTTAAATTTTGGGAGCATTTTCTTCCTTAATCTTGTGTGATAAATTAGTGTGGTGCTCACGCAAGGCATGATGGGCTGAATGGCCTCCACCTTTGTTTGATTTCCTTGTATTGTCTAGCAGAGAATGCTGTAGGTGTTTTTTTTTTATCACCACGTCGATTTTGGCCTGGTAAGCTGCATTTCGGTGGCAAGAGACTTTCAGGTCTCACTTGATATGCAGGTGAATTAAAAGTGTTTTGCATTGAATGCCCTTGAAGTTTCCAAATTCTATGATAAACGCTCTGATATTTTCCATGTCGGTGATTGTGAAGTTACCCTGCTTTTCAAAGATAACATTGCTGGTTCAATATCATTTGGAGATCTCGTCTCTCGTAAACAGTTGCTTATGTTTTCTGCCTTCTTTTTACTTTACATTTAAGAAACACACCTGTTACCATATATCAAATGAATAGTGCGTGGCTTTGATGCAATGGGCTGTGAAGGCATTTCAGTTAACAGAGTTGTCATTCCGTCGGAAATGAAACCAGAAGCTAGTTAACATGGTCACGCACAATCCTGGGGAGGTGCATGTAATGGTGTAAAAATTACTTTTTTTTGGCGATTGATGAGTTTCCCAATGTTTGAGATAATTATTGTGGCTTGGAGTTTAATCACGAGGAAACTCGACCAAAATAATTACATTGATGTTCTCTCATGTTCTCGTTATTACCTCCACCACCGGAGGTGGACAGAGGTTATGTTTCCACTCCTGTCTCTGTCTCTGTCTGTCTTGTTTATTTGCCTGTGAGCAGGATATCTCAAAAAGTTGTGGACGGATTCGGACAAAATTTGGTGGACAGGTTGGGTGTGTTACAACACAGGTTGGGTGTGTTACGATTAGATTTTGGTGAAGATCCAGATGTGGATACGAGAATTTTTAAAGTGATTCTTCATCGTTGAGAGATGAGGTAAAAAACGATATCTAGCATGATATTTCAAAAAATTGTGGACGGATTCGGACAAAACTTGGTGGACAGGTTGTGGATGGGACGAATGATTTGAAGATCCGGATAGGATAATTTTTATGCCTCCGCACCAAGGGTGCCGGAGGCATTATGTTTCCGGGTTGTCCGTCCGTCTGTAAAAGGTCAAACGTCAAGGTCAAACTCTGAAATTTTACTCTTTACGCCCTAACTCAAATATTGGACAGAATTTCATCAAACTTGGTACAAAGGTAAAGTTAGACAGGGCAATTAACTGATTAGATTTTGGGCCAGATATGATAAAGGTCAAGGGTCAAATATGTCAATACTCAAGTGTTTGTGCGGGAGAGCGGAGGCCTACCCGTCGACTGCGCGCAGTCGAATTACTCTAGTTTAAAAAAAAAATTGTGACAAGAACAAGCAGATTAGGTTTTGTGTAATATCCAGATGCAGATCCAGCCCATCATTGGGATACAAAACATAAACTGTTCAGCCTGGCAGAGGTATGTACTGCACCGAGTGCCGATGTAGTTCAGCGTGAGGTGAAGGTTGAACAATCTATCCGGGTACAATTCCATATCCTCTGTTATGAAGAAGAATTGTTTTAGCTTCGACACAAATGTGTGCACATTAAATTGAGACCTTCACAGACCTTCTTAATGGGTGCTTTCCTACCTGCTATGCCTCCGTCTGTGTACGTGTCTTTCCCAGATCTGGCAATGTGGAGGTGAAGTATTGTTTGTCCCTTGTTCCCGTGCTGGCCACATTTATCGTATGAAAGGCTGGGATGGAAACCCTGCTCCCCCACAAGTGGGCTCCTCTCCGACACTCAAGGTGTGTGCCCTAAGCTGTGCGATGGACTGGACCGTTATGTTTGACCAATACCAGGATATTGAATATAATAGCGAGGCTTTCTTTAAGTGAATAAGGGGTAAAGAATACATTACGACAAGTGTAGGGCCATTGAGGAATAGCAAAGGGAGATTGATTTGTGATGAAAGTGAGATGGCACGCTTACGTAATAGTTATTTTGCTTCAACATTTACACAAGAACAGTCAGGGGATTTACCATTCGATGAAATAATCTATCTGGGTGTTGATGAAGGGTTTTTAGAAGAGTTCTCAATAGGAGTGGAGGAAATGTAGAAGCAGCTAGGAAAGCTTCGGGAAGATAACATTCTGGGGCAGATACTATGCATCCAAGAGTATTGAGGGAGGTGGCAGAGCAGATAAGTGAGATGTTAACAGAGAAGCTAAGCGGGATGTTAGCAGATGCCTTTAACAGCTCTTCAGGACAGGTACCAGAAGATTTCAGAATAACAAATGTAACACCATTATTTAAGAAAGTAGCCAGAGAAGAATTGGGGAACTATCGACCTGATATTTTGACTTCAGTTGTGGGGAAGGTGTTTGAGATGGTCATTATTGTCCAGATGGGGAGCCATTTAAATATGTTCAAACTAATTAAAGGTAGTTAGCATGGATTTAAAAAGGAGATCATGTTTATGAAATTTATAAGAGTCTATAAAGCAGTTTCTGATTGGGTGGATGAATGGCAGTGGACATGTAGTATATCTACACTTTCAGAAGGTATTCGATAAGGTCCCATATCGGAGGTTGCTAACTAAGGTGTGAGGGCTTGTGGGGTGGCTGCTCGAGTAGCTAACCGATTCAGCCAGATGCAGTTTAACATAAAGAAATGTCAGGTGATTGGGATGGGTAAGAATAATGAAAATAGAGATTGTGTGATGCAATGGGCAATCTTGGACCATGTGACACAGGAGACGGATCTGGGGGTGGTAACAGATATGGGGGTGAATACCCCTTGGTTGTGGAACCTTTAATTCTACAGTCAGTCTCACAAAAACTTTTGCTTTTACTTTTTCCAAAAATTTCCCCTAAATGTGAGGAGGTGTATCCAAAGGATGTTTTGTTGTCGAATCGGATTTAGAACTACGTCCGAGTGGTGGAGGTCTGGTGGGACGAATACCGGGATTACTTCTACGCAAGCCGCCCTGAGTCCAAGAACATCGCGTATGGAGACATCTCAGCACTTCAGAATTTCCGCAAAGATCACAACTGTAAGGACTTCAAATGGTTCATGGAAAACATTGCCTACGATATCCCAGACTTCTACCCGCTACCTCCGAAGAACGCTGAGTGGGGAGAGGTACTTGAGCTTTGTGGGATTGGGAAGGAGTAGTGTGAATAAAGAGGGTAACTGGGAGCATGTGACAGGTGAATTTGACACAGGTGGGATCGGCAGCATTGCCTTTCACTTTCTCTACCTTTTCTTGTACAAGTAGGTGCGTAATATATTTGATTGTGAACACTGTGTGTGGCACACACACTCCGAGATGATTCTTTATTATTTTTGTCGTTTCAAATGTTTTCGGCATCAAAATATGTCGCTCGTCTTTTTTTTCCTCAAAATATGTTATGGATGATCAATCGCCTTTTGTTTCTCAGATCCGTGGTTTGGGCACAAACTACTGTATTGACAGTATGGGTCACAAGGAGGGGGGTATTTTGGAGTTGGGCCCGTGTCACCGAATGGGAGGAAACCAGGTGAGCCTGAGCTGTGTACTTGTGCATGAGTACAAAGCGTGTATGATTGTCATTTTGAGTACGTTATGCTTGTTGTACGGTTAGAGAGACTGCATGTAGGTGGAACCATACTGGTCACATGCAAAGAATAAAAGATCTTGCTGGGCGAGTCGGTTTGTTTGATCTTCGGTCTCCAGGCAGAATCTTCATTATTATATGTGAATTTTAAGGGAGCAGCATGTGAACTCATTTCGCAACTTTTGTTTTTGATTTATTGAGTAAATGAATGTTGTATCGTTGGGAAATAACAGATGGCATTGCAACCACATTGGTGGTGCAATGCACTGCAGATCTGCTACGGCTGGCATGATGGTTGTGCTGGTTCAGTTATAGTGTTGTGGGCCGGGTTCGGTGGCATAAACGACCACTAGGTGGAGCGGTGGAGTCATCTCCCACCGAACACCTGGAATTTATGTCGTGACTCTCGGATAAGTCCGAAAGGTCACGGGTCCCTTCGCGGACCGTGGTCGCCAATATTTTGACTGCGTGGGGTAGGGTTAATTGCCTAATTTCAATATACCTAAGTACCCACGTCGTCCAACTACCGGGAAAACCACACCCTCGACCAACTTTGTCCGAACCGAGTCGCTATCACCGACTCGGATCCGGCGTAACCGAGCGGAAGCTACCAAAGCCGCGCCGGACCAAATGAACAATTTACGGCACGAACGGCCTCACTAATTCTCAATATGCACCATGCTTGGCCAATGGGAGAAAGCACAGAAAGAGCTGGTATTTAACGGTTTATTTTACATTATCGGGAGGGATACACAGAGCAGAGTTATCCGAATATGCAGGCAATTTACAGTGAGCGAGAAGCACTTAACAATTCTACTTAACAGACTGGCGCCACACACACACACACACACACACACACACACACACACACACCACACACACACACCCAAAGAAATGATGGCCGCGGTCTGTATTTGCACCTGTTCGCCTCGTGCGGCCTGCTCAAGCTTGTCCGGTGGCGGGACTTGGACCCGCCGCCAACAACGCAGCACCAAGCACCAGGGACCAAGATCGACGCCACGGACGCCAGCCAGCATGGGAACGGACCAAGATGAGAACGCCAGCAGGCTAGCGAGGCTTCCTCTTTTTTCCTTTTCGACGAGGCGAACCTTTCTTGCTTCGACGAGGCGAATCTTTCTTACTTTTTCTCGACCGCTCGCCACCTCCTCTTATCCTCCCCCTCCCCGCGGGTCGAGGGCCCCGCTCTGAGGGACTCGCCTCCGATTGGACGAGGGGTTGTCGGGCGACTCGTGGCCCCCTTCATTGGTCGGGCCGAAACACTCCATCTGGCTGGGCGGAGGCCGCCCCTGTTGTCAGCCCCCCTGATTGGCTGTGGGTGCACGTGCGATGCTTGCCCTTCACTCATTGGCTGGAGGAAAAGCTCTATGCCCCTCCTTGGAGCGGAGCCTCCATCCGAAGCGACGGAGGCTCCGCCCACGCCCTCAGCCAAAAACACGTGGGCAATGGCGCCCGGTTGAGTGCAGGATGGTGTCACTGTTGTTGATGTAAAAAAAACAAAATAAAAAATAACTCCAGCGCACACACGAAATTCCCATTAGACGAGGGATGGATTCTAACTATACACATACTTATCGAAATAACACACGGGGACTCTGGCTGTTTGTGTGCACAAGGTTTCCAAATCCGTAACAATAGCCCCTTCTTGACCAGTGTGACCTCTAATCGTCACTGTTTTCACTTTAGCTTACTGCAGAATTCCTCCGATGAAATATTGGTGATCTTGTTTATCAAAATTGTCCTCATATTCCTCCCCTCTCTCTGCTCATTTCACTCAACCCACCAGCTCTTTAGGATCAATGAAGCTCAGCAGATGATGCAATACGACCAGTGCCTGACGGCAAGGCAATTGGATGTTGCGATCACTCATTGCAATCTCCATGAATATGAAGAGTGGAAATACAATAAGGTAAGGGACTGCTTGAAGTTCAGTGAAGTGAAGAGTTTAGGGCCGCAGGAAGAGTGGTCATCGTTTAGATCTCATGAGGGAGATCGAAACGATCTTTTTGAGGGAGATGAGGGAGATGTGATTTAACATGTGGTCATGAGGTTGAACTGATGCATGTGTGCAGATTCACAGTAATGTCGAGTTTCCTGTTTAAAGGTAGAATGAGGACTTACCAGACTCGGTGGTGTAATAGTTAGTCTGTCCACTCTGAGTCTGGGAGGTTGGTGGTTCAAACTCCGGCCAAGTCATAACAAAGACTTTTAAGATGGTACGTGCTGCTTCCTTGCTTGATGGTCAGCATTTTAAAAGGATAGAGCACGGACAAACAACCATAGGTTGGCAACCTTTGCACATGTTTGATGGGCGTAATAGCCTCCTCCAGTGTTGAAGTTCCTTGTGAAGGAACTTGTGTTATTACCTTAGGCCTACGGCCTCCATCGCTACTTGCATTATGCACCATAGACACAGCAACAGTTGATTTCACATTTATCCCTCAATCCGTTTTTGGGATTTTGTGCTTTATGACCCCACTCGTATATATGCCTGGTGGTGGCTTAATGGTTAGGATGGTGGGCTTGGGATCCTTGGATCCTGAGTTGAAATCCCACTCATCTGTTGAATTAATACCAGGTGGGGTTGACTATGCCGGTCATCCTTCCGAGGTCGGTAAAATGAGTGCCACCATGCTAGTATGCTGTGTCAGAGTGGTGTCCTGTCCAGGATTGTGTCCAATAGCCAAAGAGACTGCTTAGGCAGCACCAAAGCGCTGCACAGAGTGTGGTCTCAATGGATGGATGGATTCATGCAAAGTGAATAGTGGGTTAAGGGATGGGTTCACATCTGTCTGTCCTTCTGTCTACAAACGTCAGTTTACGATTGAGGAACAATTTCATTTCGATTGAATGTTATATTTTGAACGTGAATCGGAAAACTAACCTGTAGTTTCGCCGTACTTTGGCTCTGAATTTGTCTCAATCATACATGCTCAGAGAGTAGTGCGATTTTATTATTATTATTTTTTTTTAACTCTGTCTGCCTGTTTGGTAGTGAAACGGATCTACAGATCCAGGTTTTTCGATCTGCTGAGAGTGAAGAAGCTGCTACATGCCGATCTGAGGGATGACAAAGGGTACGGCCGAGGGTGGAGTCATCAGCAAAGAGATAAAGAGGATTTTCCAGAGAGTCGGAGAGATCATTGATGAAAACAAGAAAAAGAACAGGGCCCAGAACGCTGCCTTGAGGAACTCCAGCCTGGACAGGAAGAGGGGATGAGAGAACTCCATTAAGGGCCACACGTCAGCTGCAACAGCAGAGGAAGTCTGCGAGCCATGAGTGGAAATTGCCTTGGATACCATAGGAAGAGAGTTTGGTGAGCAGGGCAGGGTGCCAGGCCGTGTCAAAAGCTCGTGATATGTCTCAGGATATGGCTCTGATCTCATGTCTAGCATTAAGGGCTTCCATCCATTGTTGGGAGAGCAGAAGCAGCATATCCAGGGTAGAGTGACCTGGTCTGAAACCAAATTGATGATCGGAAATCAAGGCATTGGAGAAGAGGAAGGATTTAATGTCTGAAGCGATGATGGATTCCATGACCTTGCTAATGGTTGGGAGAAGGCTGATTGGTCTGTAGTTGCAGGGATCTGTTTTTGCACCTTTTTTATGCAGGGCAGTAATGTTTGCTGATTTCCAAGTAGAAGGCAGATGACCTTGAGCGAATAAGAGAGTGAGCAAGAGCCGCAGAGCAGGTTTTTAGGACACGTGGGCTGATGCCGTGTGGACTGGTTGCAGAATCTAAGTTGAGGTTTGACAGCAAGCTCTCCACCTTGTCAGGAGAAAAGGACACAGAGTCCAGGAACAGTTGGGTGCGACTGGGTAAGGTGGGTACAGAAAGTGATGGGTTTGGGACACAAGATTTAGAAGCAAACTCGGACTTTAAGCATTCAGCCTTTTCACGTGCCATGTCAGCTGTGCAGCCATTTGAGGTAAGGGAGGGGATGGAGGGGAACATACACCAGACACAGACATGATTAGATGCCACGAGGATTTGGAGGAGGGAGACAGGTTTGAGAGTTCAGACTTGAGATTCGAAAGAGGCTGGCTCACCTGAGGGTAGATACACACTTGTTACAAGCTTTGTGGAAGGAACTGAGATTGCCTTCGGTTGGATTAGCCTTCCATGAGGCAAAGGCAAATTGTTTCAAGACAACTACCTCACCACAAGCTTCAGTGTACCATAGGTGGGAGGAAGGGTAGGCCAACTGAAGATAAGATGGGATAAATCTGTGCATGAGGGAGAGAGCAAGTTTCTTTGAAAGGATTCTCAGGACTAGTTGATGTTGGAGGAAGTAGAGATGGGAGACCAGTCTAGAAGTTTGATGGCTGCATGAAGTCCCTGCCAGTCGGCCGAAGTGAAATGCCAGACTTGACGGCGCTGAGGTGGTTCTCTGATAACAGCCAGAGAGATGTCTACTTTGACAAGCATGTGGTCAGATGAACCGATTGGAGCTGAGGAAGAACAGCAGATATTTTCAGGGAAATTGGTCAAAATCAGGTTTTGGTCCAGAAGAGATGGAGTACCGTTGGTTGAGATCTGGGTCGGGACGTTGGCAGATTGCGTCATTCCCAATGAGTCACAGAAGTCTTTTGCTGAAGTGCCATGGCAGGTGAGAGAAGTTCCAGCCAACTGGCATGATGACAGTTGAAGACATCACATATGAGGAAGAGAGAGTTGGGATGAGAGGATAGAAGTTGGTCCATGTTTTTGGCGAGCGAGATGTAAATGGAGTCATCACTGTTTGGTGGACGGAACAACACACATATAAACATGAGGTGGGCATGGAGGGGAAGCCATAGCCAGCGGTATTCTTGGAGATGTGGGCGAGTGAGAGCAGTGCATGGAAATAGTTTTTGATGAAGAGAGCAGCTCTGCCGCCAGGATGAGGCTGAGGTCTGTCCTACCTGAGGAGGGAGTAACCGGGAAGAGAGATGAAGGAGTCGGAGACGTCTTGAAGGAAGAAAGTTTCTGTTAAGCAGATTATGTCTGGTTTGTCAGTGGCAACCTGTATGTAAAGATCTGTCAGGTTAGAGTGAAGGCCCCGGATGTTTGAGGTCCACGCTGTTAAGGAAGAGGGAGGGATGGAGGCTTTGGGTGCAGGGTCAGGGAGGTGGAGGGTAGGACGAGGGAGTGGGGGGAGGTATGGAGAGTTGATGACAGATTGCAGAAGAGCTAGGGGAGAAGGCCGGATGAGGAGAAAAGGCTCGGTGGTGACGGGATGAGGCACAGTGGGGAGTAATAGGAGGGCAGATGGAAGTTGAAGATTGGAGAAGGTGGAGGAATGATTTGGAAGAGAGAGGGCAGGGGAAAGAGGCACCTTTGCGGATGTAATGGGGGGGGGGGGCTTGCAATTTTGAGAAGGGGTAGAGATTGGAGGGAGAACGCTGAGAGGGGAGAGTTGAGGGAGCGGGGTGAAGGGTAGTTTTTGAGGAAGGTGAGAGTGAAGCTTGGAAGGGGAAGAGTGTGAGGGTTGCTTTTTAGAGGGAGGGGAGACGATGAGAGCAGGCACGTTCAAGGGGCAGGAGGGTGAGTGGAGAGGGGAAGAATGAGACTTGGTAGTGGTACTGTGACTGAAGAAGGGAGCGGGCAGGGGGGAAGTACAATATTTGAGGGGTTGGGAAGAGGGGGAGGTGTGATGAGAGGAAGGAAGGAGCATGTTTGAGATGTTGAGTGTACTGATTGAGAGAGTGAGATATCTGTTCGGTGAGAACGGAGCCCACAGATGTGAGAACACCACACAGTTTGGGACAACCATGGAACACCACACAGTTTCGGAGGAGGAGCTGTTAGTAAAGTAGAGGTGAAAGGTTGAATTGAAAACAGCCTTTTGAAGAAGAAGAAGAAGAAGACGAAGAAGAAAAAGAAGAGTAGTGAATTATGATGCAATACTGAGAACCACACGTGGGAAAGAGGAAGTTGAAACATTTAAAGTGTTTTTTTGTTTTGTTTTGTTTTAGTAATTTATACAAAGGTTAGGTAAAGGAAAGGTTGAAGAAAATATTGTGATGGTGAATGTGGTTTGGCTAAGATAGAAGGAAGATTGTGAATCAGCAAAAGTAAGAGGAAGACGAAGAGGGGTAGAGCAACGTGGTTATGGGAGGTATAAGGTGAGAAGGGAAAATGTATAAATGACTTTTTTATTTTAAGACATGAAACTGAGGATATTGAAGGATTGGAGGGATGGTGATGAAAAACCCTGAAGGCAATAAGCAGAAAATAGACTAACACGATTGTGCACACAAAGGACAGGGTTGGTCTCAAGGAAACCCGATATAAAAAGACCAACGGATACTCACCAATTGGCACAAGTTTTAAAAACAAAACCGAACCATGGAGACAACAAATTAAGAGCAAAAAAAACGACCAGGAAAATTATCTTTGAGAAGGTCGGCAGAGACACCACCATAACTCAAGAACCAGAACCCAAAGTCCAAAACAGAACCCAATGGTGATTCTTCAAGTTTCAGTGGTGATACCACGGTTCGATACCGGAGGTGTACTGCAGGAAGGCAAAATAAATTATATGATCACAACGAGTAACAATCTTTTCAGTTATGAAGTAATGAATCGCCACATCACGGCAGGAAAGCGGAGAGGGACGCATGCTCGCTTTGTGTGGCCTGGGTTCGAATCCTGACCCAGCTAAAAACTGTCATCCCAGTGTTTCAGAGGCAGGGTGATTCATCATTGTGTGTGCCGTCTCTCGGATGGACGATAAACTTGGCGTCACATCTGCCAGAATCCCTCACAAAATGGACACAGAAGCAATCTCTCAAGGAGGAAAGATGGGAAATCTGGAAAGAGGTGGGAATGGGAATGGATAATGAGGGTTGAAAAAAAATCATGGTTTTGGATGGGGGTGAACTGAGATGGTGGTGACCAGCTGTCTTGGAGATGTGGAGGGAGGAATGCGATTCGTTGTAAAACTTTGTTAGTTGAGGCTTTTTCCTCATCCTGTTGGTGCAATATTGATAAATACCAAGTTGGACGAAGGTTACGTTTTCTTGTCTGTTTATTTGACTGTGAGCAGGATATCTCAATAATTTATGGATGGATTCAGATGAAACTACATGAGCAGGTTGAGTGCGTGACAAGGCCCAATTGACTGGATTTTGCTGAAGATCCAGATCTTGATATGAGAATTAAAAAATTTTAAAAAGTTATTCTTCACCAATGATAAGTAGCATGATATTTCAAACAGTTACGGACGGATTCGGACGAAACTAGGTGGATGAGTTTGGTAGGTGATGAGAACGAGCCGATTAGATTTTGGTTCAGATCTGGATGCATATTCGGACTATCGGTAGGATGCAAAACATAAACTGTTCACCCTGGTGGAGGTATGTGCTCTACGGAGTGCCATTCTAGTTATTTGTCCACTACTGGTTTCACCCGAGAGGATTATAGGTTTTCCATCCGTCCCACCTGTGGTTTTTCAGCCTCCCCCCCCCAATACCCTTTAACATATCCAACTGAAACTTGGTGCATGACTTTATTATGATAGGTTACAGAACAAGTTCGAGTTTCAGGGCTTTTCGTCAATTTTTCACAGTTATGCCCTGTTCAGACTTAGAAAGTATCACATCATTAGGGACGTGTATTGCAAAGCAATTCTCGCTCTTGTATGTAATACCTGCTCAACTATTATCACTTCACATTCCCACGGTAATGTTGCTAATGGTTTTTTTGTTTGTTTTGTAAAATCTGATGAACCCCATCTTGCCAACTTCCTACATCTTTTCATTTTCCCTGATGCTGGACATTTGTTAAAATTCTTTCCTGATCTGTGGTTCCAGAGGGATCATTGGTTCCAACAAATCATAAAGTTCTTTTTAATTACATGTATGGCCCCAAGGGCCCCAACTTGCTGAAACCATGCTCCAAGGAGTGACCGTAGGTCTCCTTGGTCACGTTTGCCTTCCAAGTTGGAAAGTCGAGTTTTGATCGAAGAGAGATAGCTGTTGATAAAAGCATTTATGAACTCTTTGCATCCCAAGGCACTTGTTTTTCTCTCTTCTTATTTCTTGATTTGAAAGTAAAGCAATCCTCTTCACTGCCGTTACAGGAAGATCACGTGTTCATACACACTCCTACGTTATCGTGCCTCGACCGTGACGAGCTTCTCCATAAGGTGCAAATGGCACCATGCGTGGACGGCAAGAAGACGCAACTCTGGGAGATGAATAACGTGGGCGCGCTATGAAAGGCGAGCGGTTCTATGCAGCATCGGTATTGCCAACAGACTCTCTGAAGACCTCGGTATTGCCGGTGTCAACCGAACAGCAAAGCACTCCGGCATCTGACAACTCCATCGTCATCGAATTACCATGGTGTCAGGCTGCTACCCCATGCGCACTGTGATTATGGGCCACAATAGTCAACCTTCTTAACCTCACTGACCTTTTAACCACTCTGATTTACTTCCTCAACCGTTCCCAGGTGTAAAGAGTACAGAATGTTTGCACACTACTTCATGGCTGAGGAACTCGATCAATGGACTCCAAGAGGTTGAGACAAGCCAAGGGAGTTTTATCGCATATTTATTGTGCGTACAATCTTTGCCCTCCGATTGCAGTTGTTTTTTGCATTTTTATAATCGAATCGAATGCTTATGGATTGTTGGCATTGATATTTCTAAAGGGGAACTGGGGTTTTTTTTGGGGGGAGGGCGAAATCTCGATCCCCATGGAATTAATGTGCCTTCACCGCATGATTTCCCGTTGATGTTCTTGGAACCCTTGACACTGATCCACAGCTGTCATGACGATCTCTCCCATGCTGGTGGTCCATCTCTACCACACAATCGTACATCATGGGCGACCGAGATGCACGAACAAACACCTGCACCCCCAATTCTTTGCAGTCAAGATTTTTATTTTTATTTTGTAAGCACATCCTATTCTGGCCAAGGGTTTTGGATATAAATAATTGCTTTGACGTTTCTTCCTCTGGTTATGATAATCCCCGATATGATGAGGGAGTAAAAACAGATGTCTGTTTGTGAATGTAGAGAATGGAGCTGAAGGATTTATTTTTTAATTGGAAATTGTGTTTATTTGTTCTTGGATAATTTGGTATCTCTTGATCGTTTGACAAGCGATTGGTTTGCCTCGCGATGACGCGGCTGTTCGTCCTGGATTCAAAGTTGAAAAATACTTTCTAGTTTCGCTTGTTTTGTTGTACAAGCTGAGGGTAGACAGGAAGATCACGTGTTCATACACACTCCTCGTCTCATCATATTTCAGGATGAGAGTTTTGTTGCATCTCCTCCTCTTTTCTTTCCCCCTTCTTTCATCTGATAATAACAAAAACATTTATACACCAACCATTCTATTATTTCCTCTTTGACCTCAGCACTCATTGCACACACTAATTCTGATCATAAGTGTTGTTTGAGCTTCCTCAGTTCCCCCACATGGTATAAATTCATTAAGCATCATGTTTTTTTTAGTTTTTTATTATTATTATCATTTTTGTCATATCAAATTACCACTTAACCAGCAGTCGACCATATCTAACTAGGCACTACAGGTTTGTAATTAATGGCAGGCAAAAGTGACTGTACAATACCATGGTAGCAGTGTAAGGTGGGAAATAAATGAGCAAATACTTGTGAAATCATCAACTTAAACCGAGTAATCTCCAAAGTTTAAACTCCCACGTAACATGTCCATGTGTGAATAGTTTTGAACTGTTTGTTATGGATCCATCATTATCAGTTTCCTCGTCTTCCCGAAGCATTATGCTGCGTCGTCTGTCGACGGTTTGGTTTGGCGTTGCCTCTAACAGTCAGGGTAGGAATTTGTAATTTTTTTCATAGTGCCGGTGATAACTTGTCTACTCATAGAGGACACAGAGATCTTTAATATCCGCCAGGTAATGTTGACAGAGAAGACACCCAGTTTAACGTCCTTCAGACAGACTGTGCATACACTCATGCCTCGGCCTGCCTGTGAAACAATAGGATGACAGTTTCTAGCTGGTTTGAGATTCGTACCCAGACGAGATAGCTCGAGTCGAGTGTGCGTAACTCCACGCTATCCTGCTGGCAAATGGATTTGTAAACCGAGAACAAAATAGGAAGAACACAAGAACAAATGCAACAAATTTTTCACTTTCTTCAATGGTCCACGAGGTTAACTCTCTCACTCCCCCTCATTCTTCTGTCTTCCTGTGAAACGATGTTTGGGATTCCGTCATGTGAATGAGGTGACACTTGATAATTTAGTTATATTTTTGTCCTGCTTAATCAAAATTATTTTGTCAATCGTATCGTTCTTGAGGTTTTTGGTTCACTTGTGTGGTGGTTTGCACTAAGACTGATCAAGGTTGTTTGTGAGCAAATGGCTTTATTTGCATTTTGTATTCATCATGAGCCAATGTAATACAAACGGGGTGAAAAAGTGTGTGAGCACTTTAACGGCATTGTGGTGTGATGTTGATGAAGGTTATAATGTGATGAACTGAATGAAGCCGAATCATCAAGGTAACTTTAACTTGTTGTTTCGAAACCCATTATTTCACAATCGATCACTCCATTTAACCCAATGGTTGGCTCTCATAGAGTCCAGTTGTCATGACGTCCAGATGTTTTATGGGATTTTTTTGTGACTTGTCATGGTTTGTGGTTAAACGCCTCAGGTCGCTTTGTATGTACTCGATAGGAGTTGTAGTTTTCAGGATTTAAAGGTAAACGATGCGAATGTACTCTTTGTGGAGAAGAAAAATGTTGATATTATTTCATGCACATGTTTGTGATTTAAACCAAATTGTTCTGCTTCCCTCTGTGAGTGTCTCTTCATTGAAAATGACAAGCACCCGTTCCCTATGGGAGCGATTTATTATTATAGGCCTTTTCTGCAGCCAGTTTACCTTTACGTTCAATCTGGAGCCCCAAATCACTACTGCATCTGTCGTTGTAGTTTTTGCCGCCAAATGGTCTTGTTCAATAGTGGTCACGGTAGTGGCCTTTTTACCCGACACGGACAAAACGAAAAGTGGGGTTAAGCAATTGGTTCACTTTCTTTGTCTGTCCACAAACATCAGTTCATGATCACGGAACGTAACTTTTATTGAATGTTATATTTTGAACACTAATCGGAAAACGAACCTGTAGTTTAGCAGTATTTTGGATCTGAATTTGACCCGGCCGCACATGTGCAGAGGAGTGAGATAATTGTTTTTTTGTTTTTTTCCATCTGCCTGCCTGGCAGTCAAAGAAAATTTAAAATCATTCCAAACAGGACACTTACTGTTCTTCGGGACGTTTCAAAGGACACAAACAACAGGGACGAATAACTAATATAACGTGTTTTTAGCACTTTCAAAAACCTTTCGTTTAGCAGGACTTGGACAAAATATTGTACATCATCTTAAGCGATCCCCAATTATGACTGGTGTTGGCGTAGTGGTTAGGGTAGCGGCTTGGGATCAAAAGGTCCTGAGTTCAAGCCCCGTTGGCCGCTTGAATTATACACACCAGGAGGTTGACTCAGCCTGTCATCCTTCCGAGGTCGGCGAAGTGAGTACCAGTGTACTGGGCCGGTGTATGCCCGGTTGAATAGGTGTACCATATCCCTGTGTCGTAAGAGGCGACCAGGGTCGTCAGGAAGGGCATCCGCATAAACCTGTGCCAAATCACTATGCGGATCATAACGGATGATCAGCTGTGGCGACCCCTAACGGGAGCAGCCGAAAGAAGAAGAAGAAGATCTTAAGCGATCAAATTGCTGCTCGCAGCCTCCACCCCATGTTCCTTTTTTTTTTTCTCAAGACTACTGGGAAAGGTGTCTTATGAACTCTGCTTACTTTTTAGATCCTCGTGGAGGATCTCTAAGTCTTGCTCACGTTGTTGTTCTTCATCTTCTTCTTCTTGTGGACTTTTTTGTTTCACAGCCTACAGTTTTCATCGAAACTTCTTGAAACTTGGCATATACACATGTAAAAATACCCTGCACAGACAGTAACCATCTCCGATTTTGAAAATTCCTCCAAGAAAAAAAGTCAAAATATCTCCGCTAATGGAAATCGCCTAAAAGATTATCTCCGAAACGAGGCAAGCTTTTTGAATTCTGTTTGCGGGAATCGAACAAGGGCATTAGCAGAGATGAATTGCCGCACAAATGATACATCACTATGACGTCATATCAATTTTTATGATGTCATTCCTATTTTTTGTTTCACAACCCAGAATTTTCATCGGAGCTTCGTGAAACTTGCCATGTCTATGCAGAAAGCCCACGCGCAGGCAGTAACCATCTCCGATTTTGGAAATTCTTCCTAGAAAAAAACTTGACGTCATAATATCGCCTATACCATTATCTCCGAAACTAGGCAAGCTGTTTGAATTTGTTTGCGGGAATCAAGCCGGGCATTAGCACAGATAATTTATCGCAAACCTGATACATCACAATGTCATTCGTTTTTATGACATCATCATTAAGAGGACGAGGATCTTAGCTCATTTGAGCTTGTTATTAAAAGTTTCAATTAGTCAAAAAAAAAATTAAAACCAATTTTCCCCAATCGTTCCTCACATTGCTGGGCCGATTCATGTTAACGCCTTTGTCTTGCATCCTGACGAACGGAATCCAATCTTGTTGTGCTGCCTTTGGCTTTTTTTTTCCTTGGCATTGTGATGCACTTGTTTGAATTTCAATTTAATTTTCCCAAAATAAGTTCTCCATTTTCTATCCAGGAATTCTAACCAAAGTATTTAATATTTTCAAGATCTGCTTATCTCTCTCTTCTCACGAATTGACCATTTCCTGCAACTTTTATTTTGACATTTTCTCAAATTAGGCCTCTTAAGCGGTCATTTTGAAAATATCGTGACCACCCCTCCTCCCCCATGACAGGAAGAAAATACCAAGATGTGGGAAAAAAGATTTTCAAAATATGATTGAATCAAACAAAACTTGATGGCACAACTTCAAGGTGCCCTCATTATTCCCTGAAAGTTGCAGCTTCCTCGAGGCAAACTAGATCATACATACATGCATACTGTTACAGACACGGCTGGGATAAGTCCAAAAAGCTGATGTATCTATCAAAAGACCACGGACGCCATTTACAACACTCACCTCTGGCCAGATCTTCATACCCATGGTCAATTTACCGTACCTGTGAGATGTTTAAGCAGATGGGGAACCATGCCGACAGCTACATGTTGGATATTAATTGGCCAAGCAAACCAGCATTATGTACCACACCCTATCGGTGGTCAGACCAATGGACCACTTGGGCTAATTACTCCTAGGACCACTATCGGATCAAAGTCGAGACACGATATTAACTCTTTCATGGGTTTATCACAGCAAGCAGAAATTGGCAGGGGAAATGGAGGTTGGGAAATAAAATGGGGAAATGGCAGGAAAACTCAGGATGGGCAATGCAAGCAATTTCACACTATTTACAAGCACGTATACATTTCCATTATCATCCCCTATGCGATATCCCTGCCATCAGATGCTTTAGAACAATTACTTAACACTTCTAAAACAAAGGTGCCAGACACTCGAAGAAATGAGAGTGCAGGAAGATGGGGTAAGAAATTGGAGTGGTCAGAAACAAAAATCAGTGTGTGCCCTGGGCGCACATTCCACAACCTATTTGGAATTGTGGCCGCCCTATAGTTCTGGGTCCCGGTTCGCCTCCTGCACGGTCTCCCAGGTCTCTACCTCCGTTTGTGCCCCATGGAATGGGGACGCTCGATGGTCTTGCGTTGGCTCAATGGAATCCACAGCTGAGTGGGAACATTGGTGCGGCGAGGCGAACAGCACTGGTGTGGACGGGTGGCGTAGCTACATGCTGCAGAGAAGGTGTACCGGACTCGGTGTGTCATCCGTGTGCATGTAAAAGCTGTATAGTGTGAAATAGCATGATGTGAAATAGATAATATGAAACAGTAAGTTGGAAAGATGGAGAACGAAATGATTAAGAAAAAGGAAAGTTGGAAAGAAAGCGAGTCTGTGTGTGAATGTCCGATCTTGTATCTCATCTGCAATCTTATTGAAATCTCTTGCATCTCATCTTTTCATAAGTTGTTTTGTATGCAGCCTGCGGTTGCTAGTTGCATCATTTTTTTCTGGAAGTGTGGCTGTGCCGCTCATGCAGTGCCCCTATTACCAGTAAGCTGGCTCTCATTTGCCTGACCTCAGAAGGACAACAGGCTGAGTCAACCCACCTGGTGTTATTTCAAAAGCATAACAGGGGCTTGAACTAATGACCCTAAGGCCTAAGTCTTAAGATTTTAAGCCAGCCTCCCTTTAACCTTGAAACCAATACCAGGCTTTTTTATGGATTTCACCCCCACCACCCCCCTTCTTCGAGCTCCCACCCCCAATTGGTTCCACTCAGGACCCCCCACTGGTGGTGATTGGCTCGGTACCATCTCTCTGCCTGGCAACAGTTTGATTGGTCTAAATGAGGCCTTCACAGAGGTTGTGTTGGAAGGGGTGCGAACTTGACACACACCTGTCAAGGGTAATGGATTGCTTCCGTTTGGGGCAGGGTGGAGGTAGATGACTTTGAGGAAGGCAAGTGAGGCAGTCCCTTATCCTCCCCCCTCAATCCAATTCGCCAAATTCTTCACTGAAGAGAAGTAAAACTAGGTTCATGTGTGCGATCCATATCGAACGCCACGATTGGATTCGTAGCTGATCATGAATTTCTCTGAAATTTCAGGTTGGATACGAGGTGATGCGAGTCGATACGTTCTGATATGATTTGTTGCGCTCGGATGCGATCTGTTCACGATTTGTCATTTCAGGTGTCACGATCTGTCACGGTCTGATCTTCCGTTCAGATACGATCACATACGTTCCGATAGGATTGTTTCGATTGAGTCCACGATTGGGTCTCGATCTGACACGATCATCACGATCGGGTTCCCGAATTGGGACGATCTGGTACGTGCAGATACGTTCCGATACGTTCATCAAGAACCGATGCGCTCCGTTACGATAGGATACGATTGTGGTCGCGATGTCTTTCACAATCATGATCGAGGGTGATCACGATTTGAGCTACGACTGGACCCCGACGGGTATATATACAGCCTGACTGACCATGGACTTCATTGTTTCTTCAACTTTTACAGAGTGAACACTACAACCTCAACCATTGATGATGGCAGGAGTTGTGGATGATGACAACGTGGCATTTGAGTTTTGGTTGGTGGAAGGTGAGAGTTCAGTGCCACTGGCACTTGCTGCTGCTGCTGCTGCTGCAAAGGAGGCCACATTTCTGGCATCCACCGTCTCAATGTGAAGGGATACAAAAAGAAACTTATCGCCATACGCACTTTCCTTTCTGTTTGCTTGTTTTCATGTGCCACAGTAGATCTCATGCTCTCCTGACCCACTCTTCTTGGCACGTTTCTTCAGCCGGCCCATCATGGTCCTCATGCTTGAGTACAATTTTTAGCTGCTCTACAGTACTATTCATCTTGGCAGCCTGTGCAGCCCAGAGATTCTCCTTCTGGGTAACATCCTTGAACCCCGAAAGGCGTTTACTGTACAGGCGCTCATTTCTCATGAGGAACTCAATGATTTCCTCCTTTGGCTGTTCAGAGAAGGCAGTGACGTTTTTTTTCTCTTTGCTTTCTCGGAGGGGTAGTTCTCATCTGTCTCCTCTGGTGCCGGCTCTGGCTGGACTGGTTCGGCCTCGGGGGTGGGACAGCCTTGCCCTTTCCCTTCTTTCCTCTGGTACCCTTGGGTGGCATCTCTCAAAGGCTCTAAAAATTACTAGCAAAAGCAGGTTACCAAGATGTGCTCTTTTCAAGAGTAGATCGCTGAATGAGACGCATTAAATCTTGTCCGGTATATATATCCTCTGGTGCCGGCTCTGGCTGGACTGGTTCAGGCTCCGGGGGTGGGACAGCCTTGCCCTTTCCCTTCTTTCCTCTGGTACCCTTGGGTGGCATCTCTCAAAGGCTCTAAAAATTACTAGCAAAAGCAGGTTACCAAGATGTGCTCTTTTCAAGAGTAGATCGCTGATGAGACGCATTAAATCTTGTCCGGTATATATGGGCACGTGAACTCGTAACAGATCGTGAGCGTTCGTTCGTGTAAAAACGTA
>CM068964.1:34917786-34948262 GCA_035128595.1 Eptatretus atami
CCGAGCACTTGTTCATCATACGGGTGATGTCAAAATTCAAAGCCTTTAAGGAAACAAGCCACAAAAACTCAAGCGATGCTATAATTACAAAAAAATACTTCATTGCTAGATGCATTGCTTCCACTTAATCATCTTCTTCCTCCTCCTCATCGTCTTCTTCCTCATCGTCATCCTGCTCGTCGTCTTCCTCTTCATCGTCATCATCATCATCTTTATCCTTTTTTTCCTTTGCTTTACAGGCTCCCTTAGACATGGTTTTCCCTACATCACCCACCCCCTTGGACCTGTAGGCAGCCATATCCTGTCCAAACAATAACAGTATAAATACAGTTGCCAAATACCCCTCATTTTCCTCCTCATCCTCCACCACCACAACCACACCAACTTACCCTGTCATGCCTCAACTTCAGCTTTGCAGTTTTTTTCTCAAAGATGGCCTTTTCCTCGGCTGGAGAATTGTTCCACATCTCGCCGAGCTTCTTGGCGATTGAGCCAATGGTGAGGCCCGGGTGGTCCAAGCGCACCTTACCACGATGCTCGGAGCAGAACATGAAGAAAGCGGAACTGCAACCACAGATCAAAGGGGAACGTCACAACCAGCACCAACATGACAGCCAAAGGCACTGACACTCGGGAGCCTTGCAATGAAGAATTTCGTTTTTTCGGAACTCGAGCACGGGCTTGTTTCACCGGACCTATGGAACCTTTGTGCTTTGTCCAATTATATTAGCCAATTTGGAGTGACCCGCTGCTCGATAGCAAAGCCTCAGATTCCTCGAACACTTAAAATATTTACTACACAGGACGCATCCACAATGTTAACCAAATTACGTGGGTAAACAAGAAAAAGAGCAATCAGAGATCGCAGATCCTCGCCAGGACATTTGTGTGGTGTTTGTTTAGTTTTGTGTGGTGTTTGTGTACTGGTGTTATGTAATTAATAAGACATAATTAGGAATTCCACTTTATAAATACCAGCAGTGATGACTGGTTCAGCCATTTCAGAGAAGATGATTTTTGAATATTTTTTTTCTTAAAACAATGTGGCCGCCAAATCACGTGACCGATGAAATTATAAAAAATATATATTTGTGGACCATTTTATCACTAGATGACCCTCAAAAAATTTCATACTGATAGATGTAGCATTCTACATATGCAATGACATCATAATGAAGGCACCTAAGATGTCAAAAAATACCACACTCATTCCCCATGAGAAGTACTTGCTATGTGCTAAGTTTAAATTTTTTCGTTGGTGTGGTTTTAGAGATAGAGGTCCAAAGTTTTTCCAAGATGGCTACCACACCACGTGACCTATGACATCATAATTATCATAAACATTCTATGCATGAGTAGTCGCACCAATGGTGAAAATTTTGTCTCAATCCGACAAGCTGTTGCGAAGAAAAACACGAAAGTTCTGTGCGGACAAACAAACAAACCCAAATGCAATACGCTCTCCTTCGGCGAGGGTAAAGCAAATGGAAAAATTCACCCAAAGATAGCAAAGGGTCCTTTGGTTCTTAACAAAATATTCATCACGGACTAGCAAGATGGCGAAGAGGTATGTACACTTGCCTGAGCCATCTTGGCTCGGTTTGAATCTTGGCCCAGCTATAAACTGTCATCCTGGTGCCTCGCAGGCAGGACGAGGCATCAATGTGTGTGCCATCCCTCGGATGAACGTAAAACTAGGCGTCCCGTCTGCCGGCATTAGTTGTTTTATATTAAAGACCCCACAGTGTCGTCCGCGAAGAGTAGACGAGCTACTGCCGGCACCCTGAACAAATTACAAATTCCTACCCCAACCAACAGAAGCAAATGCATTCGCAGCACAGGCACGCTCCCAGAAATTTTGCAACAAGCAGCTACAGGCTGCACACAAAATTAATGAATTAATTCTACACAATTTTAAACATAAAACTCAAACAAACATGTTCAACCAACTTTTGATAACGACCCACTGTTAAACTTCCATCAGGCTAAAACAGTTTCAACTTGTGGTTGGTAACAGTAACTGGGGTCACTGGATGAATGAGCAATTCATTCTCAGTTTGACCCCCACAAGCATCATTCCAATAAGACTTAATCTTAAAACAACGAACCAGAGATTGAGTTACAATACCACAAGATTCACGAGCAAAAGAAAACTGGCAGCCATAAGAAGTCTAAGTTCAAAATTAGTTTTCTTTACAATTTGCACAACTCAAATTAGCTTGAGATTTAAAGATTGTAAAATGTAATGAACACGTCATGAGAATATAAATCGCAGGCCTCGAATCCTAGATGTTTTTGCCATGCAGCAGTGAATCTAATCTTACGGGGGCCTTTTTGGTGCATTCGGGTCCTTCCTCTTCCGAGACTTCTCGCCTTTTGGGGGCAAGTAACCTTTCATCTCTCGATCATAGCGGACCTTGTCAGCCTTGGCCATTTCCTCAAACCTTGCCTTCTCTTTTGCCAACATGGTCTGGAAAGGAACACGAAATGGAGAGAATTTTCAACCCAACGATATCAGTCTAATATATTCAACTCATCTTAACTTCCATTGAATTGAAAATCAACTTTACAACCTCTCACAAAGTTAGCCTCCAGCATAATAATGTGCAAAGAAACGAGCCAAAAAGACTTGATCACACTCACTCTTCAATCAAAAGCAGCTGAAAGGACAGGTTGATGCAAAAGGGGCAGGATGTGGGGATGGCAAAAGGGGGGGGGGGGTTTGCACCTCCTTTACAAATCAATTATTTATGTGAAAAATGCTACATCTATTGATGCACTACACGCATAAGGAGCCTGGTCTGTAAACAGGTTACACATCTATGGTTACAAAGTCTCAAAGATCAAAGCAGCTTTATCCAATGTTTATAAAATAATCATTATACTACATATTTAAAAAAAAAACTTAAACAGCTGGACAGAATGAGTTGAAAACTGGTGGTTGCACTCTGGGTGTACATAGAATGGTTTTAGGAGGTGGGGGGAAAAAATCATAGTCCTGGTGGTTCAAGGTGAGGGGAGCAGTCGAGCACCCCAATTTATCTGTATGTAAATGTGTATGGAATAGCACCAGTCATGGTGGGAGGGGTATTACAAGTCATAATAAAACAACACCAATTCTGGGGAAATTGACCCATCCATGAAGATGGGTTCTACACTTATGGAATCGAATAACAAACATCACTTTTGCGCCATTTTGGCCCTGTGTGGTAATAGTTTAAAGTACAATGCCAAATTGCCAAAAAAGAAAGGGTTAAGTAGGATGGAACTTCATAAACAAACAGCTCTAAACGGGATTCACATCACAGCATTTTTTCGATGGTAACTTGAACAATATATCCATTAAATGAAGAGAGATCATTACCTCCATCCACCTTTGGTGGATGGAGGTTATTTATTCACCAGTTTGTTTATGTGGAGGATATCTCAAAAAGTTGCAGACAAAACTTGGTGGACAGGTTGGATGTGTGACAAGGATGAATTGATTAGATTTTGGTGAAGGTCCAGATCCGGAGACAATAAAAAAAAAATATTTTAGTGATTCTTCACCATTGAGAGGACCAAAATTGATTATATAGCACGATACTGTATTTCAAAAATGGAGGGGAGAGGGGGGGGGTGAAATTCTCCACAGACAACAGGTTGGTACTTTATAGAGTAATAAGTTTGTATAGTGCTGGATTTTGTTGTGGATTTACCAAATACCAGATTCACAACCCCCACGCACCTGCCAATGGCTGCTTTTGAGGTGGAAAGCAAGCCGCAATAACATTCAAGTTTCTGCAACCAGGTCAGGCACACTTGGGAATCCTGTCATTTAAACGCTCTATCATTTGGCCATCATTACCTCCGCCACCGAAGGAGGGGGAGATTATGTTTTCACCCCTTTCTGTCTGTCTGTCTGTCTGTTTGTTTGTGTGCAGGATATCTCAAAGTTGTGGACAGATTCGGATGAAATTTTGTGGACAGGTTCGGTGTGTGACAAGGAAAAACTGATTAGATTTTGGTGAAGCTCCGAATCCGGATCTGGATATGAGAATCATTTGAATTTTAAACTTTAAAGTGATTCTTCACCATTGAGAGATCGGGCCAAAAACGACATATAGCATGATATTTAAAAAATGTATTGGGCCCGATATGTTCTCGTGGATCAGGTATTGCGCGGCGGAGGTATGCGCTCGACCGAGTGCCCTTCGAGTTTAACTTGTGGACAACACTGCAATTACGAGCGATTGCAACATTTAGAGACATCAATCTGCCCATATTTTATCAATTTATCAGCACGCGAAAGCACAAACTAAGGCAACAATAATCCAGTACAAACTACAGAAAATAAACATTCACGCCTTCAGCTCATCTCGATTCCCCCGCCTCTTTCTTCTGAAGCACCAAATAGACAGACAGCAGCTTACTGACACAGTAAAAGCAAATGCACACACTTGCCTTCCACCGCTCTGAACACTTCTTCGAGAAGTCAGCGAAGTTCACCGAAGCACTCGGATTCTTCTTCTTGTGCTCTTCACGACAAGTCTGAACGAAGTACGCGTACGAAGACATCTTGCCTTTTGGCTTGTAAGGGTCCTTACCCATGGCTGGAGAGAACCACAAGAAGACAGTTTAGTTATACAAGGAGTATATGTGTACTACATGCACTTATTTCCCTGGTTTTTCCTTATAGTCAGGGAACCAGAGCCAGGTTTGGGGAATGGATTGGGCATAGTTTAGTATGGGAAGCAGACGTCTTTTTTGTTGTTTGATTGGTGCATCCACAGTAGATGAATAATCACAGGGCCTGCTCTGCTATATCTCTTACGAAACCTCTGGAAAATATATTTTAAGAAGGGTACCCAAAATTGACAATTTCCATGACTTACATCAGGGAACGTTTTGACTATTGCACATATTACTCCATGGAAATCTCTGTGTAATATATTTAGACAAATGGACTACCAAATGAAAGCTAAACATCCACTGCATCTGTTGAAGTGTGGTTTGTCACTATAATCTTGAGTACTTGTGAAATAAGAGCTCTATAATGACAATGACCCTATTGTTATACCAAGACTCCAAAAACGAGTCACACAAATCAAATTTTATATAAGCTGCAAAAAATATTTTGGTGGCAGTATATTACCTATTTTGATGTGAAAGATGTTTATTAGTTACAGTTTGATACCAAAGTTATGTCCATATATTACATACAAATGTAGTTGTAGTGTTGGCAACATGACAACCCAAAACAGCATGATGAAACAGACAAATGCAAACACAATCTCTAAAATATAATTTCATCCTACATTTTGGACCCAAATAAGCAGCTATGTATTGTAAAACTTACTCCACTCATCGTCACTTTCAGAATCGACGACACGAGCACATTTGTCTGGTTTAGCTGAACACTTGCAGGCAACCACAGTTCATACCAGCAGCAGCACATGGGCATCTCTCTGTGCATTTGCTCTTGACACACATACAACAGTATTGCTTCGCAGTCACTGCTGGAGGTCTGGATGGCTTGTCCATCATGATTGGAACCAGTTTTTCACCACAAATCTCTCTCCCAAATGATATAGGGGCAGGTATGTTGGGGTGATTCGGCTGAGCAACTTTGCAAATGAGAATTTGGAAGAGTGCATGCAGCATATGGTAGTTAAATGCACCTTCCATTGGAGGAAGGCACCTGAGGTCCCCCTTTGTCGTATTGAATGCATGGGCTTGGGCTTCATCCAGATTTCCATCAAAATTGCCATACAGCTGCAGGTAGAAGAGACGAGCCGATTTTTTTGACTTCATCAGACAAGGATACATCAGTCTCCATATGTGATCAATGCAGTAATATCTTGTGCAACACACATAACTACCTTATACGCCATTTTCTTTCCATGCCGGAATGGGTAACGCACTGTCACACCCCTTCCATGATGTGACCACAGAGAAGAGCTGATATAGCTGAAGACACCGACAATGATTCTTTCCAGCCAGCTGTCACAATCCGGTGACAAGGTATGCATGTCACCCCTTTCTGCACCTAAAGTTCTTCCAGATCAGGAATACGCACTGTGGTAGAGATGGCCATCACCAGAATGTCAGTGTTGGTGGCTTGCATCACAGCATGTGAGTAGCGGTGGTGCTGCACACAGTATGCTAGATGTGCAGATACGTGTATTTGCTTCCTTGTGAGATTCACACGATAAACCTGGTAAAGGGCTTGTGATCCATTTCCTTCAATGATAACAGATTCACTGGAGAGGCCTCCAAGATTAAACTGCACATCTCCATAGACTATCTCAGGATGTTTGCACCACGTTGCGGTTAGGTACCTTTGCAACGCTGTTTTGTTCTTGGCGTTAGCGATTAAAGACATCTATGTTGGTATGGAAAGGTTATCCTGAATCTCGTATGTGTGACTTGCATCTTGCGTCTTCTGTCATCTGACCCTTTCTGGTTCCTTTAGGCTCAATTGTATGTACACCATACCAATCACTAACCAAGATGACCATGTTGCACCCTGGTGGATGGGACATCAGCAACTTATGCAGATAATGAGTTGCCATATTGAGGAACTTCTTATGCTCGGTGTCCTGCTGCCGATGTATAAATGCCATGGAATCCACCAGCAGCACAACATTAACAACAGTGGGTGGTAAGTGGCCTTCTTCTCCCCAGGAATCCCCAAGTTGACTATTCATAGCGACAATATAATCTGCCATATTACCCTTTCTCATGATGTAACTTTGATCATCTGGCTGAGAGAGAAGCAGGGTACTTAGTCCTATCATAGCTGAAGGATTCACTGTCAATATCATGAAGAAAGTGGAAGATCCGGACAATATCGCTCTCTTCCTAGTACATCTTTGCTTTTAGTGATTTGACTGGTTTCTGTCACCTCTCATGAAAAGTCTGCAGACAAATCGGAGTAACAGTTGTGTTGAGCATTTCTTCAGCTCTGCTGAGTGCTTCCTGTCCCTTTTCATTGTGTGCAGATTTACATAAGGTTGCTCCAATGTCCAAGATTCAAATGTGTCCCAGTAGGGTCCATCATTGCAGATATCAGTAAAGTATGACACCTGACCATGCCAAAATAGTCCTTGCCAGACAGACATCAACTTGTTCATTGGGCTAGCTTCAACGATGACTACTTCTATCCCTGAGGATCTGAATATGTTACCAATGACACCCATCCGTAGTATCAAACGTTGATACTTTTGGGGTTTCTTTTTCTGTAAGCCAAGGGCGATTTCATATATGGCCTGATCACATGTGAGGATGCAATATCCTTGATGGAGTTTGTGTAGCCACCATGCAATAATCAAGAGAAGATTTAACAAAATCAGGCTTCACAGGTGATTCAGGTAAGAATGGTCCATGCCCAATGATAGTTTGTGGTTGTATATCTGTCAGCACTTTATGGTAGCTGTTCCAGGTAAGATTTGCCTGAACATCCATCCCCTGGGTATCCTGTGTGTTGACTGCCACACAACAGTGATTACCTGTGAAAAGAAGTCATGGTAAAAAACAACATAATACCAGTATAATTATATTGAATAGATGGATTAAATAATGATTGCCATGGACTCAGCTGCTCTATGAGGTATGTTTTATTGATATTAAAATTTGTAATCATTATATAATATACACATCCAGCATGCTTGTAACCTCACACATGAACTCAAATGTGTTGATTAGCGATGTCCAATTCACTGCATAGCGCTTGTGAATTTGACCTGGCTAATCAACAAATTTTCATTAATTTACGAGTCACAGTCATGCTGGGTCTGTATATCATGTGTATTTCCTATTAGGTTAGGGACTTGTGATTCCTGGACACTGAGCTGTTTCAGAACACTGAGCGAACGGCTTTGTTGTCGATCACATAAGTTAAGTCCACTTTCTATCTGTTGAATGAAACCTGTCAATCTCAGTGCGTGAAGCCTTTCTTGGTTTCTTTGACAGCGACAAGGATGACACATTCCTGGCTGCTGATGTCTGATTAGCACTAGGGTGTTGATATATGTTGCGAGTAGTGCCAGGCACAGTGGTACCATCTCGTGTATTTTCGTGGAAAGTCCAAATTGTCAATGGCACATTGCGAGAACAGCCCAGGTTGCAGATTTGAAGGCAGGAAAACACCATCATCTTCTTCAGTGGCCTGTACCATGGATGTGATGCATCTCTGATTGTCCTGATAACTGATACAGTTGCAAAATCGATTCAACATTGTTACCACTTCCTTGCTTCGTGTGTTTAAGTACATATTGTGCTGTACCAATGTGTTTTAACATAGGAATATCTGCAATTGCAGCACACATATCGAGGACAAGATTCAGTACTTTCTCATTATCCCTGTCATTCAATTCCACTTTGCCTGATTCATTCAATTCTGGAGTAGCTTTTGGACAGGAGATAACCAACTGACATGCATATGATTGCCGACTGTCCTTTTTGTGGAACTATCATGACCTTTTTGCCATGGCTGATGAAGTATTCATTTGGTCCTTTCTTCAAGATAAAGGATTGACAGCTAGTATTCAGCATATCATTTTCCAACAACCAATCTGTATTTAGAACTGAGCACACTTAGGAAAATGAGTGTCTTTGCCACAAAACAGTTTGCGTCAATCTAGGTTACCAGCCATTTCAAGCCATCATTACTCAGAATGCTTGTGTCACTTTGTTGCTGTGTCCTGGATGGTTTGAAGTAAGTTTTCATGCACGACTCATGGTACTTGAAGTCATGTGCTACCATGTCAATACATTGTTTACCATTGGCCTGAATGCGATGTAGCATCACTGTCCAGTTCTCACGTTTTCTCCCAAATTAAATATTGTCTATCAGAAGTTTCAATGAAACTGAAATTATTTCCGTTTCTGTCCGTTTTTCACAAATAAAGCATGCGCTCTAAAAAAAAGAAAAAAAAATATCAATATCTGTGGATTGGCACAGAATTCTCCATGGTGGCCCACTGTATGTACTGTACTAGAACTGGCTTCATCAACATTTGGTTCAATTAATGACTTTGCCTTCTGTGCAAGTTTATTTTTATTGGTGTAAGCATTTCTGCATTTAGGGTGGTATTGTGGGGATTTCTATAGAAATGCCTCATTTCCATCAGATAATATAATTCATCTCTCAACATAGACACTGTGTTGTCTGGCCTTTTTGACACAGCATATATCAGTGCAGGAAGTCCACCAGCTGTAACCCTCTGTAAAGTTTCCTTTGTAAGCTTCTTGCATATAATACTGTGTGAAGTCAGTCGATGACCGTTTTATTTTGTGCACAGCAGCCATCTTATGACATCACAAAAATACATAAGAATATTAGTTTCATCCTGTAAACAAAGTGAGTAAAATTTGGATCGGTGAAACATATCTTAAATCATTTTAAAAATATTAAATAATATCAATGTCTGCCATACCCTGGAATCTAGGTCATCTGAAACGTATTAATATGAATTTGGAACGTATAGAAAAAGTCATTGACCAATAGACTTCTAAATATGGGGATAAAATAATCAATGTTCATGCTATTATATTGCTCTTTTATTTGATCTTTTTTTCATTGAAGAATATGTAATGGTAACAAAATACTATTTATTGGAGGCCCATTTGTCTAAATATATCATATAGAGAGATTTCCATGGAGTAATATGTGCAAGAGTCAATACATTCTCTGACACAAGTCACGGAAATTGTCAATTTGGGGTACTCTTCTAAATAATATTTTTCAGAGGTTTTGCAAGAGATATGGCAGAGCAGGCCCCGTGATTATTCACCTAGATTCTAGAAGCACCAATCTAACAACAAAACAAAAAAATACCCCCGAGCGGGAGTGCCGGTCATCTCTGCCAGAGGTCGAAATTAACTCTGTGCCAGACTGGAATAGGGGCAGTTCATAAAGTACGTACGCTCTACTTCCGGGTTTCAAAACCACCCACCCCCCTCTGTATGCAGGCTAGTGACCACCCACCCACCCCCTTCATACATCGCTAATCGCTTGCAAAGCCAGCAGTTCCTTATGAACCGATGTTTGTAAGTCATGACGATGCAGTCCCTAGCGGTGTAATTTACCTTTTTCTTTTAATATCACAGCACGTCATTTATGAAAATAAAAGTACAAATTGACATTCAAGACAATGTTAATGTCATAAATGAAAGTAAGTGTGCATATAAACTTGTGTTCCATTGTTTTAGTTAAATCTGACAAAAGCTTCAAATGTAATATTTGTCTCGGAGAGTTCCGGTTCTTAATTTAATACTTTTATTTTTGTATGTACTTTATGAACGGCCCATTACGGGGAATCAGAGCGAAGTTTGAAGGGCTATAAAATCGGAACGAGAACAAATTTCAAAAAAATGGTTCGTGTTGTTCTAGAATCTAGATAATAGTCCATAGTATCTGAATCACTAATAACATTTGATCTCTCTTGATAAATGAGGGAGAAGATACGATTTTAAATCGACGATTTTTGCAACTTTGACAGCCTCGTGACATTGACCTCGACCTTGGACGACCTTGAAAGTTATATCGTTGTGCATGTCTCATCGACCTCTATCCATTCCACTATTGGTTATTTGTCTCCACTCGGTTTGATTGTGGACGGACGGACGGACAGACTTCGAGACTGTTATTATTAGGTCATCTCTACTGAGATGATAGAGATGACCTAAAAAGGTCTGCTTTCCACACACAAATATGTCCGGTCCATAGATGCCATTTCGCAGTGTGAATCCTTGACTATTATAGCAAAACAAGATGACGCCGAACCAATGTATATATATATATGTCCATCTGCTACTGAAGTCAGAATTGACTCAGCACATCAGGATTTTTAGTTCCAGAAAAAGACATTTTTTCAGGTATTGTTTATTTAAATAAATAAATAAATTAAAGAAGCACATTGCACAATATAAACACATTGTATAATGTATGTACAGTAACTGTTAACCATAAACTGAAGCACACTGAACAAACACATTGTATAAACTATTCATTAACTGTTTAGAAATGCTTTAAGCACTTGCTTTTATGCTTGTGACTATCAGTGGTTTGTCTCTGAAGAAACCAGCAGTAGTCCCCCATCATGTTGGGCTTGAAACACCCCTGATGGCACATCTTCATTGTGCTCATATCTTGGTGGAACCTCTCACCATGCTCACTGCTCACAGCATCAAGGTTGGTTGGGAAGAAGTCCAAGTGCGAATGAAGAAAATGCAACTTCAGCAACCTACTCCTTGAAAGGCCTTTTATCATATCTTGAACCAACTCGGCAAAGTGGGCTGCTCTGTGGTTTCCCAGGAAATTGTGGACTACCAGTTTTAAAGCCTCCCATGCAGCCAGCTCCAGTGGATTCAGCTTTGACTGTAAGACTGGATCAGACAATAAATCTGGATTTGAGGTCAAATAAATATTCTACCCTTCAATTTGGCATCAGTTAAAAATCGCTCTAAATTTTTCTTTCAGGTAAAGAAATCCTGCACCTTCAACACTCATGGCCTTCACAAAGTTCTTCATTAGGCCGTTCGTTTGATCTTGTAGTGATTTGCATCGCCTTGGCTATTCCACAAGCACAAGAAGCACATGCATTTGGTATACCCAAGTTGCGGACCAAGCAAAAGGGCCTATCACTTTGAAGTCACTGCATTTTGTTAGCTTCAGAACTTCCATGGACTCGTACATCTCTTTCATGCGACAGCATGTGCCATGGGCACGGATGGCTTTTCGTTGCCATTGTGGAGAAGCACCGCTGTCAGGCTGCATTTGCTAGAGTCCATGAATAACCTCCATTAATCAGAATGGTGGGTGTTCCTTCATGAGGCTGTTCACATCAGTGCAGAAGCACACACTATTCACCATCTGGTAGAATAGAATGCTGCCAAGCTAGCATGGCGTTCACAAAAATGAGATATTTGTGCCTTCTGCTAACAAGTTCCACTCTTGCAAACGCGAACCCAACAACTCCGGGTTTTGCTTAGACAGCTCCAAGGTTGATCAGGTGAGGTAATTTCACCGACTCCAACTCTGCTGGTTCGCAAAGCCCAGTGTCAGTATCATCACTACCATCATCACTTTCAATGTCAGCAGCAGCTGGTGGAACAGGTAGGGGATTGTCCTCGTCCTCATGTGTGGTACAGGTTTGAGTGCAGATTCACAATCTGGATATGTGTCGTTTGTTTTTCTTTGTAAAACCAGCCACTTTAACCATGCAGAAGTAACAGGCACTCAGATTATTCTTCAGCTCCTGCCACAGCATTGGGACAGCGAACGGCATACACGTTTGTTTCCCATTAAACCATCGTGTCAGTCTGGAGGTGCAAACAGTGCAACATATGCATGGTGGCCATGTCTTGTTTTTGGTTGCCAACTAACCAAAGTAGTGCTTGTATGCGACCTTGAGATGATTATGTTTTTCCATTGGTTATGAAACATATACTTGCCACATACGTAGCAAAAGCAGTCTGCACTTTTCACACGTTTGCCTATTCATATCAATCTGAAACATAATAATACTCACGGAGGTACCCGAGCTTTGTGCCAAAGGAATTTCGAATTTAGAAAAAAAAAAAGAGCCAGGTACCTTACTATGTTAATTCCAATTAATTAATCAGCATATAATTTAGGCAGGCAATACGGCATTATAAATATTGCAAGAATAGTACAGTATTTAATATGTGTAAAAAACAGACAGTAGCCACTCTGCACCACCCCCCCACCACAAATGTTGGGTTTCTGGTAGCATGCTGCTCAATGAATGGGGTAGGTAAGTTGGTATTTGTTTGTTTTGTTTTTTTGGGGGGGGGGGATTTTTTTTTGGGCGTGTTTAAATGGAAGCAGAACAGTATTTCAGATTCTACATCATTCCAACCAGTATGTGAATGTTGATAGTTGAAAAGATATAGAATCATTAACTTTAACATGTCCATGGTGAGATACAAAGTTAGGGGTAAAGCAGTATTGTGTACACAAATCAGAAAAATAAATGACACCAATTTCGTATCTCTGCAACGTTTCCTTTAAACAGTGAAGCTGGTCTCAGCAGTAATAAAGATAGTGTTACGGCTGTGGAAATTCGCATTACACCATTCAGGTCCCGTAGGTGAGATATATTTCTGAAGACAAGTACATGTGTAGTTAGCCCAAACCCATTGTTTAGAGGGAATTAATGTGATTAATTCGGGCTGCGATACTTTGAGTTAGGGGTTTTTCTGTTCTTGCTTTATTTTCGAACCAACTACAACAACGCCAACCACACTTCAACCCCAACCACGCCACCACTCCAACAACGCCAGCACCGCCATCTCACAACAACCACCACCATCTTCGCCACTACCCACACCAACGAACGCCATCCTCCCGGTCCACGTACGACGGTTGCCGCGTGGAAACCGTCGAACGCGAGAAGGGAAGGAAGAAATCCCCACAGCGAGGGCGCGCGGTTTTTCCCGCTCGTTTTCTTCCTTGGCCCGGCGCAAAGACGGATTCTCCTCGCCCCCCGGATGGGCGCGAGGGGGAGCGGGAGGGAACGCCCCCCTTCTCAAAGCGCCTCGAAGGAGGGTGGAGCCAAGAAAACGGGCGGGGCGCCGGGGGTATAAGAGGCGGAGGCGCATGAGGTTCTCTGGTTCTCCTTGTTCGTGCTCTCTTGGTTCGGCGTTCTCTGGTTCTCCTTGTTCGTGCTCTCTTGGTTCGGCGTTCTCTGGTTCTCCTTGTTCTTGCTCTCTTGGCTCTTGTTCGTTCTCTCTGGGTTCGGCGTGTGCTCTCTCTCTTGTGGCGGGCAGGGGTGGTGCAGCCAAGAGTCTCAGTAGTGACATGTCCTGCGAAATGTCGCCCATGTGGTCATCGGCGTTCCATTTTGTTTCCAATCAATGGTTCATGTGGATGAGCCCACCCATGATAATTAATATTTCATCATTCTTTGTTAAATGACAGGATGCTTGTTGCCATTGGATGCCACAAAGAGATCAGAGAAGGGTTTCAAAATATGTAGATTCCCTGCAAGTGCCGGAAGAAGAAAAAAAATGGGAAAATAAAAAATGTTCGTCATCTGAGATGGAAACCAACTTGGGTGTGTTTCTATTGGTGGGTAGCGTAAGTTGTAATCCCTTGTGATGTACATTCATGTGTGCTGCTGTAATCATGTTCGAGTTGACAGTAAACTCGTTAAAAAAGACAAATCATCATGAAACATCTATCAATCATTTATGACATATCAAGAACATCCCCCCTGGCAAAGTTGCGTGGAGGTAAACGTCACTTTCCCACGCTAGTTTTGTTTATTAATTTCAATTAGTCGTAAGTGTTTGTAGTAACAATGGTTAACAAACACTCATGTTCCATGGACATGGTTAATTTCAAAAAATTCAGGATCCATTTGCCTTCAGCCCTTACATTGAGAAAAAGTAGAAAACGAGGAGAGCAATTGTGTTTTAACGAAACTGTGGGAAAAGGGAAAACTGTGGAAGATGAGATCAATGGGAATAGCAAAGATTACATGCAACGACAGCCATGTTTTCAGCACATGTGAAGGATTACACGACACACGACATGCATGTTTTCAGTATCTTAACAGCACTCACCTTAAAGAAAGAAGAGTTGGAAAAAAAAAAAACTTCACTGATGACACCTCCATTTTAAGCAGCCTTTATTTCCCTCCATCACCTAAAGTGACAGGTCAATCTTCACCGTGTTTGCTTGTTTGTGAGGATATCACAATTTGGTTATACCCACCAGCATTCAGCCAAAACTTGGACAGGGTTTCATCCAAATCTTAAGTGGACATGTACAAATTATGGTTAATTTTGGTTCAGGTCCAGATCAGATATGGCTTTCAGTGAAATACAAAAACCTAAACTGTTCAGGCTGTGAGAGATATGCCACTCTACCACCAACCGAGTGCCGTTCTAGTTCTAGTCCGCGGAGCCAAAGCTCTGTACGAGGCTGTTTTAGGGTGACCTTAGTCTCTGCTAAAATTTTACACCCCCAGGATGTTAGATATACGTTTCCAGTCATGAAAACCAATGTGTGGCAATTCATAAGCTCTGCGAAAAAATTTTGGCTGACGTTTTTGTTTAAGGAAGATTGAAAAATTTTGATAAAAAAGCAATTGTTCAATAAAAATTTCTAAAAAAATTAAAAAAATCACATCATTTAAAATATATATGAACTAAATATAAGAATACAATCAGTGATTGTAAAATGACAAAAAAAAAATTGCCTTTTGCGAAGTAAACCTTGTATAAATTACATTAATTTTGCTAAAAAATTCTTAAAAAATAATGGTTTTTGAAGATGGGCGTTTATAATAGTTTGATTGAAAAAACAAACATTATACTTCACGCACCAATGGCACAGGTTCGGTGCACCACATTCGATGGAAAACAAATGGTTTCCAAAATTCTAAAGTTATCGCTTGTCCCAATAAATAGACTCCAGGTGAGCCCAGGGATGGTGGGAGAGTCTTGGGACACAGTGGGGAGGGAACCTGGCGATGAGGCGTGGGTGGGAGTTGAAGGGAAAGGTGAGGTGATCGCATGTGGGGTGGGGGGGGGGAGGCATATGTTGATTATTCTTTCAAACACTCACCACTCCCTTATAACAGTGCTCAATTAACATTTACTAAAAATGGACCACTTTATGCGTACAACCCAAAAAATAAAAATTGGCACACCAACAGCTGCAATCAACCAACAGGTGAATTTTGCCAAAAGTTTTATTAGTAAATGAATACAGAAACAAAGAAAGAGAAACATTGCAACTCACGTATTTAGTATTTCCAGAAATGCATATCATTTGTGCAGTTTGCACCGCTCCGACTAATTTATTTTGTACAAAAACAAATTCAGCAAGGTTGTGAATGAGCCCAGGGTGGAGTTCCACGATCAAACACAAAACGGCCACACATTTAACACAATATGCCTGCCAAATCGAGCCTGACAAAGTGGGGAGGGGTAGGGATTGCAGCCACTGCTACAGAGAAAGAATACCAAAAACAAAAAAAAATTACAGTTAGCCCAATCCGAGCACTTGTTCATCATAGCGTGATGTCAAAATTCAAAGCCTTTTAAGGAAACAAGCCACAAAAACTCAAGCGATGCTAATAATTACAAAAAAATACTTCATTGCTAGATGCATTGCTTCCACTTAATCATCTTTCTTCCTCCTCCTCATCGTCTTCTTCCTCATCGTCATCCTGCTCGTCGTCTTCCTCTTCATCGTGCATCATCATCATCTTTATCCTTTTTTCCTTTGCTTTACAGGCCTCCCTTTAGACATGTTTTTCCCTACATCACCCACCCCCTTGGACCTGTAGGCAGCCATATCCTGTCCAAACAATAACAGTATAAATTACAGTTGCCAAATACCCCTCATTTGCCTCTCATCCTCCACCACCACAACCACACACAACTTACCCTGTCATTGCCTCACTTCAGCTTTGCCAGTTTTTTTCTACAAAGATGCCTTTTTTCTCGGCTTGGAGAATTGTTCCACATCTCGCCGAGCTTTTTGGCGATTGCAGCCAATGTGAGGCCCGGGTGCGTCAAGCGCACCTCCACGATGTCGGAGCAGAACATGAAGAAAGCGAACTGCAACCACAGATCAAAGGGGAAGTCACAACCAGCACCAACATGACAGCCAAAGCACTGACACTCGGAGCCTTGCCAATGAAGAATTTCGTTTTTCGGAACTCGAGCACGGCTTGTTTCACCGGACCTATGGAACCTTTTGTGCTTGTCCAATTATATTAGCCAATTTGGAGTGACCCCGCTGCTCGATTAGCAAAGCCTCAGATCCCGAACACTTATAAATATTTACTACACAGGACGCCATCCACAATGTTACAATTACGTGGGTAAACAAGAAAAGAGCAATCAGAAGATCGCCAGATCCTCGCCAGGACATTTGGGTGGTGTTGTTTAGTTTTGATGTGGTGTTGTTACTGGGTTATTGTAATTAATAGACATAATAGAAATATCCACTTTATATAATACCAGCAGTGAGACTGGTTCAGCCATTTTTTTCAGAGAAGATGATTTTGAATATTTTTTTCTTAAAACAAATGTGGCCGCCAAATCACGTGACCCGATGAAATTATAAAAAATATAATTTGTGGACCAATTTTATCACTAGATGACCTCAAAAATTTCTACTGATAGATGTAGCATTCTACATATGCAATGACATCATAATGAAGACCTAATGATGTCAAAAAAATACCACACTCATTCCCCATGAGAAAGTACTTGCTTATGTGCTAAGTGTTTAATTTTTTCGTTGGTGTGTTTTAGAGATAGAAGGTCCAAGTTTTTCCAAAGATGCTACCACACCACGTGGACCTATGACATCATAAGTTTATCATAAACATTCTATGCATGAGTAGTCGCACCAGGTGAAAATTTTGTCTCAATCCGACAAGCTGTTGCGAAGAAAAACACGAAAGTTCTGTGCGGACAAACAAACAAACCCAAATGCAATACGCTTCTCCTCGGCGAGGTTAAGCAAATGCGAAAAATTCACCCAAAGATAGCAAAGGTCCTTTGGTTCTTAACAAAATATTCATTCACGGACTTAGCAAATGGCGAAGAGGTATTGGTACACTTGCTGAGCCATCTTGGCTCGGTTTGAATACTTGGCCCAGCTATAAACTGTCATCCTGTGCCTCGCAGGCAGGACGAGGCATGCAATGTGTGTGCCATCCTCGTATGAACGTTAAAACTAGGCGTCCCGTCTGCCGGCATTAGTTGTTTTAATATTTAAAACCCCACAGGTCGTTCCGCGAAAGAGTAGACGAGCCTACTGCCGGCACCCTGAACAAATTACAATCCTACAACTCAACAGAAGCAAATGCACTCGCAGCACGGCCGCCCTCCCAGAAATTTCTGCAACAAGCAGCTACAGGCTGCACACAAAATTAATGAATTAATTCTTACACTATTTTAAACATTAAAACTTCAAACAAACATGTTCAACCAACTTTTGATAACGACCTCACTGTTAAACTTCCATCAGAGCTAAAACAGTTTCACTTTGTGGTTGGTACAGTAACTGGGGTCATGGAATGAATGACAATTCATTCTCAGTTTGACCCCCACAAGCATCTATCCAATAAGATCTTAAAATCTTTAAAACAACGAACCAGAATTGAGGTTACAATACACAAGATTCACGAGCAAAAGAAACTGCAGCCATAAGAAGTCTAAGTTCAAAATTAGTTTTTCTTTACAATTTGCACAACTCAAATTAGCTTGAGATTTAAAGATTGTAAAATGTAATGAACACGTCATGAGAATATAAATCGCAGGCCTCGAATCCTAGATGTTTTTGCCATGCAAGCAGTGAATCTAATCTTACGGGGGCCTTTTTTGTGCATTCGGGTCCTTCCTCTTCCGAGACTTCTCGCCTTTTGGGGCAAGTAACCTTTCATCTCTCGATCATAGCGGACCTTGTCAGCCTTGGCCATTTCCTCAAACCTTGCCTTCTCTTTTGCCAACATGGTCTGGAAAGGAACACGAAATGGGAGAGATTTTCAACCCAACGATATCAGTCTAATATATTCAACTCATCTTAACTTCCATTGAATTGAAAATCAGAACTTTACAACCTCTCACAAAGTTAGCCTCCAGCATAATAATGTGCAAAGAAACGAGCCGCAAAGACGTGATCACACTCACTCTTCAATCAAAGCAGCTGAAAGGGAAGGGTGATGCAAAAAGGGCAGGATGTGTGGGGATTGGCAAAGGGGGGGGGGGGGGGGTTTGCACCTCCTTTACAAATCAATTATTTATGTGAAAAATGCTACATCTATGATGCACTACACGCATAAGGAGGCTGGTCTGTAAACAGGTTACACATCTATGGTTACAAAGGTCTCAAAGATCAAACGCAGCTTTATCCAATGTTTATAAAATAATCATTATACTACATATTAAAAAAAAAAACTTAAACAGCTGGACAGAATGAGTTGAAAACTGGTGGTTGCACTCTGGGTGTACATAGAATGGTTTTAGGAGGTGGGGGGAAAAAATCATATAGTCCTGGTGGTTCAAGGTGAGGGGAGCAGTCGAGCACCCAATTTTATCTGTATGTAAATGTGTATGGAATACACCAGTCATGGTGGGAGGGGTATTACAAGTCATAATAAAACAACACCAATTCTGGGGAAATTGACCCATCATTGAAGATGGGTTCTACACTTATGGAATCGAATAACAACATCACTTTTGCGCCATTTTGGCCCTGTGTGTAATAGTTTAAAGTACAATGCCAAATTGCCAAAAAAGAAAGGGTTAAGTAGGATGGAACTTCAATAAACAAACAGCTCTAAACGGGATTCACATCACAGCATTTTTTCGATGGTAACTTGAACAATATAATTCATTAATGAAGAGAGATCATTACCTCCATCCACCTTTGTGGATGGAGGTTATTTATTCCCAGTTTGTTTATGTGGAGGATATCTCAAAAAGTTGCCAGACAAAAACTTGGTGGACAGGTTGGATGTTGACAAGGATGAATTGATTAGATTTTTGGTGAAGGTCCAGATCCGGAGACAAATAAAAAAAAAATATTTTAGTGATTCTTCACCATTGAGAGGACCAAAATTGATTATATAGCACGATACTGTATTTTCAAAAATGGAGGGGGAGAGGGGGGGGGGTGAAATTCTCCACAGACAACAGGTTGGTACTTTATAGAGTAATAAGTTTGTATAGTGCTGGATTTTGTTGTGGATTTACAAATACCAGATTCACAACCCCCACGCACCTGCCAATGGCGGCCTTTTGAGGTGGAAAGCAAGCCGCAATAACATTTCAAGTTTCTGCAACCAGTCAGGCACACTTGGGAATCCTGTCATTTAAACGCTCTATCACCTTGGCCATCATTACCTCCGCCACCGAAGGAGGGGGAGATTATGTTTTCACCCCTTTCTGTCTGTCTGTCTGCTGTTTTGTTTGTGTGCAGGATATCTCAAAGTTGTGGACAGATTCGGATGAAATGTTGGGACAGGTTCGGTTGTGACAAGGCAAACTGATTAGATTTTGGTGAAGCTCCGAATCCGGATCTGGATATGAGAATCATTGAATTTAAACTTTAAAGTGATTCTTCACCATTGAGAGATCGTCGGCCAAAACGACATATAGCATGATATTTAAAAATGTATTGGGCCCGATATGTTCTCGTGGATCAGTATTGGCGCGCGAGGTATGCGCTCGACCGAGTGCCCTTCGAGTTTAACTTGTGCGACAACACTGCAATTACGAGCGATTGCAACATTTAGAGACATCAATCTGCCCATATTTTATCAATTTATCAGCACGCGAAAGCACAAACTAAGGCAACAATAATCCAGTACAAACTACAGAAAATAAACATTCACGCCTTCAGCTCATCTCGATTCCCCCGCCTCTTTCTTCTGAAGCACCAAATAGACAGACAGCAGCTTACTGACACAGTAAAAGCAAATGCACACACTTGCCTTCCACCGCTCTGAACACTTCTCGAGAAGTCAGCGAAGTTCACCGAAGCACTCGGATTCTTCTTCTTGTGCTCTTCACGACAAGGTCTGAACGGAAGTACGCCGTACGAAGACATCTTGCCTTTTGGCTTGTAAGGGTCCTTACCCATGGCTGAGAGAACCACAAGAGACAGTTTAGTTATACAAGGAGTATATGTGTACTACATGCACTTATTTCCCTGGTTTTTCCTTATAGTCAGGGAACCAGAGCCAGGTTTGGGGAATGGATTGGGCATAGTTTAGTATGGGAAGCAGACGTCTTTTTTTGTTGTTTGATTGGTGCATCCACAGTAGATGAATAATCACAGGGCCTGCTCTGCCTATATCCTTACGAAACCTCTGGAAAATATATTTTAAGAAGGGCTACCCAAAATTGACAATTTCCATGACTTACATCAGGAACGTTTTGACTATTGCACATATTACTCCATGGAAATCTTGCTTGTAATATATTTAGACAAATGGACTAGCCAAATGAAAGCTAAAACATCCACTGCATCTGTTGAAGTGTGGTTTGTCACTATAATCTTGAGTACTTGTGAAAATAGGCTCTATAATGACAATGACCCTATTGTTATACCAAGACTCCAAAACGAGTCACACAAATCAAATTTTATATAGCTGCAAAAAATATTTTGGTGGCAGTTATATTACCTATTTTGATGTGAAAGATGTTTATTAGTTACAGTTTGATACCAAAGTTATGTCCATATATTACATACAAATGTAGTTGTAGTGTTGGCAACATGACAACCCAAAACAGCATGATGAAACAGACAAATGCAAACACAATCTTAAAATATAATTTCATCCTACATTTTTGGACCCAAATAAGCAGCTATGTATTGTAAAACTTACTCCACTCATCGTCACTTTCAGAATCGACGACACGAGCACATTGTGTCTGGTTTAGCTGAACACTTGCAGGCAACCACAGTTCATACCCAGCAGCAGCACATGGGCATCTCTCTGTGCATTTGCTCTTGACACACATACAACAGTATTGCTTCGCAGTCACTGCTGGAGGTCTGGATGGCTTGTCCATCATGATTGGAACCAGTTTTTCACCACAAATCTCTCTCCCAAATGATTAGGGCAGTATGTTGGGGTGATTCGGCTGAGCAACTTTGCAAATGAGAATTTGGAAGATGCATGCAGTATATGAATGGTAGTTAAATGCACCTTCCATTGGAGGAAGGCACCTGAGGTCCCCTTTGTCGTATTGAATGCATGGGCTTGGGCTTCATCCAGATTTCCATCAAAATTGCCATACAGCTGCAGGTAGAAGAGACGAGCCGATTTTTTGACTTCATCAGCAACAAGGATACATCAGTCTCCATATGTGATCAATGCAGTAATATCTTGTGCAACACACATAACTACCTTATACGCCATTTTCTTTCCATGTCCGGAATGGGTAACGCACTGTCACACCCCTTCCATGATGTGACCACAGAGAAGAGCTGATAAGCTGAAGACACCGACAATGATTCTTTCCAGCCAGCTGTCACAATCCGGGTGACAAGGTATGCATGTCACCCCTTTCTGCACCTAAAGTTCTTCCAGATCAGGAATACGCACTGTGGTAGAGATGGCCATCACCAGAATGTCAGTGTTGGGCTTGCATCACAGCATGTGAGTAGCGTGGTGCTGCACACAGTATGCTAGATGTGCAGATACGTGTATTTGCTTCCTTGTGAATTCACACGATAAACCTGTGGTAAAGGGCTTGTGATCCATTTCCTTCAATGATAACAGATTCACTGGAGAGGCCTCCAGATTAAACTGCACATCTCCATAGACTATCTCAGGATGTTGCACCACGTTGCGGTTAGGGTACCTTGCCACGCTGTTTTGTTCTTGGCGTTAGCGATTAAAACATCTATGTTGGTATGGAAGGTTATCCTGAATCTCGTATGTGTGACTTGCATCTTGCGTCTTCTGTCATCTGACCCTTTCTGGTTCCTTTAGGCTCAATTGTATGTACACCATACCAATCACTAACCAAGATGACCATGTTTGCACCCTGGTGGGATGGGACATCAGCAACTTATGCAGATAATGAGTTGCCCATATTGAGGAACTTCTTATGCTCGGTGTCTGCTGCCGATGTATAAATGCCATGGAATCCACCAGCAGCACAACATTAACAACAGTGGGGGGTAATGGCCTTCTTCTCCCAGGAATCCCCAAGTTGACTATTCATAGCGACAATATAATCTGCCATATTACCCTTTCTCATGATGTACTTTGATCATCTGGCCTGAGAGAGAAGCAGGGTACTTAGTCCTATCATAGCTGAAGGATTCACTGTCAATATCATGAAGAAAGTGGAAGATCCGGACAATATCGCTCTCTTCCTAGTACATCTTTGCTTTTAGTGATTTGACTGGTTCTGTCACCTCTCATGAAAAGTCTGCAGACAAATCGGAGTAACAGTTGTGTTGAGCATTTCTTCAGCCTCTGCTGAGTGCTTCCTGTCCCTTTTCATTGTGTGCAGATTTACATAAGGTTGCTCCAATGTCCAAGATTCAAATGTGTCCCAGTAGGGTCCATCATTGCAGATATCAGTAAGTATGACACCTGACCATGCCAAAATAGTCCTTGCCAGACAGACATCAACTTGTTCATTGGGCTAGCTTCAACGATGACTACTTCTATCCCTGAGGATCTGAATATGTTACCAATGACACCCATCCGTAGTATCAAACGTTGATACTTTGGGGTTTCTTTTTCTGTAAGCCAAGGGCGATTTCATATATGGCCTGATCACATGTGAGGATGCAATATCCTTGATGGAGTTGTGTAGCCACCATGCAATAATCAAGAGAAAGATTTAACAAAATCGGCTTCACAGGTGATTCAGGTAAGAATGGTCCATGCCCAATGATAGTTTGTGGTTGTTATATCTGTCAGCACTTTATGGTAGCTGTTCCAGGTAAGATTTGCCTGAACATCCATCCCTGGTGTATCCTGTGTGTTGACTGCCCCACACACAGTGCATTACCTGTGAAAGAAGTCATGGTTAAAAAACAACATAATACCAGTATTAATTATATTGATAGATGGATTAAATAATGATTGCCATGGACTCAGCTGCTCTATGAGGTAGTTTTATTGATATTAAAATTTGTAATCATTATATAATATACACATCCAGCATGCTTGTAACCTCACACATGAACTAAATGTGTGATTAGCGATGTCCAATTCACTGCATAGCGCTTGTGAATTTGACCTGGCTATAATCAACAAATTTTCATTAATTTACGAGTCACAGTCATGCTGGGTCTGTTATCATGTGTATTTCCTATTAGGTTAGGGACTTGTGATTCCTGGACACTGAGCTGTTTCAGAACACTGAGGCGAACGGCTTTGTTGTCGATCACATAAGTTAAGCCACTTTCTATCTGTTGAATGAAACCTGTCAATCTCAGTGCGTGAAGCCTTTCTTGGTTTCTTTGACAGCGACAAGGATGACACATTCCTGGCTGCTGATGTCTGATTAGCACTAGGGTGTTGATATATGTTGCGAGTAGTGCCAGGCACAGTGGTACCATCTCGTGTATTTTCGTTGAAAGTCCAAATTGTCAATGGAACATTGCGAGAAACGCCCAGGTTGCAGATTTGAAGGCAGGAAAACACCATCATCTTCTTCAGTGGCCTGTACATGGATGTGATGCATCTCTGATTTGTCCTGTAACTGATACAGTTGCCAAAATCGATTCAAATTTTACCACTTCCTTGCTTCGTGTGTTTAAGTACATATGGTGCTGTACAATGTTGTTTTAACATAGGAATATCTGGCAATTGCAGCACACATATCGAGGACAAGATTCAGTACTTTCTCATTATCCCTTCATTCAATTCCACTTTGCCTGATTCATTCAATTCTGGAGTAGCTTTTGGACAGGAGATAACAACTGACATGCATATGATTGCGACTGTCCTTTTTGTGGAACTATCATGACCTTTTTGCCATGGCTGATGAAGTATTCATTTGGTCCTTTCTTCAAGATAAAGGATTGACAGCTAGTATTCAGCATATCATTTTCCAACAACCAATCTGATTTAGAACTGAGCACACTTAGGAAAAATGAGTGTCTTTGCCACAAAACAGTTTGCGTCAATCTAGGTTACCAGCCATTTCAAGCCATCATTACTCAGAATGCTTGTGTCACTTTGTTGCTGTGTCCTGGATGGTTTGAAGTAAGTTTTCATGCACGACTCATGGTACTTGAAGTCATGTGCTACCATGTCAATACATTGTTTACCATTGGCCTGAATGCGATGTAGCATCACTGTCCAGTTCTCACGTTTTCTCCCCAAATTAATATTGTCTATCAGAAGTTTCAATGAAACTGAAATTATTTCCGTTTCTGTCCGTTTTTCCAAAATAAAGCATGCGCTCTAAAAAAAAGAAAAAAAAATATCAATATCTGTGGATTGGCACAGAATTCTCCATGGTGGCCCACTGTATGTACTGTACTAGAACTGCTTCATCAACATTTGGTTCAATTAATGACTTTGCCTTCTGTGCAAGTTTATATTTTATTGGTGTAAGCATTTCTGCATTTAGGGGTATTGTGGGGATTTCTATAGAAATGCCTCATTTCCATCAGATAATATAATTCATCTCTCAACATAGACACTGTGTTGTCTGGCCTTTTGACACAGCATATATCAGTGCAGGAAGTCCACAGCTGTAACCCTCTGTAAAGTTTCCTTTGTAAGCTTCTTGCATATAATTATACTGTGTGAAGTCAGTCGATGACCGTTTTATTTTGTGCACAGCAGCCATCTTATGAACATCACAAAAATACATAAGAATATTAGTTTCATCCTGTAAACAAGTGAGTAAAATTTGGATCGGTGAAACATATCTTAAATCATTTTAAAAATATTAAATAATATCAATGTCTGCCATACCTGGAATCTAGGTCATCTGAAACTATTAATATGAATTTGGAACGTATAGAAAAAGTCATTGACCAATAGACTTCAAATATGGGATAAAATAATCAATGTTCATGCTATTATATTGCTCTTTTATTGATCTTTTTTTCATTGAAGAATATGTAATGGTAACAAAATACTATTTATTGGAGGCCCATTTGTCTAAATATATCATTATAAGAGATTTCCATGGAGTAATATGTGCAAGAGTCAATACATTCTCTGACACAAGTCACGGAAATTGTCAATTTGGGGACTCTTCTAAATAATATTTTTCAGAGGTTTTGCAAAGAGATATGGCAGAGCAGGCCCCGTGATTATTCACCTAGATTCTAGAAGCACCAATTCTAACAACAAAACAAAAAAATACCCCGAGCGGAGTGCCGGTCATCTCTGCCAGAGGTCGAAATTAACTCTGTGCCAGACTGGAATAGGGCAGTTCATAAAGTACGTACGCTCTACTTCCGGGTTTCAAAAACACCCACCCCCCTCTGTATGCAGGCTAGTGACCACCCACCCACCCCCTTCATACATCGCTAATCGCTTGCAAAGCCAGCAGTTCCTTATGAACCGATGTTTGTAAGTCATGACGATGCAGTCCCTAGCGGTTTGTTAATTTACCTTTTCTTTAATTATCACAGCACGTCATTTATGAAAATAAAAGTACAAATTGACATTCAAGACAATGTTAATGTCATAAATGAAAGTAAGTGTGCATATAAACTTGTGTTCCATTGTTTTAGTTAAATCTGACAAAAGCTTCAAATGTAATATTTGTCTCGGAGAGTTCCGGTTCTTAATTTAAATACTTATTTTTGTATGTACTTTATGAACGGCCCATTACGGGGAATCAGAGCGAAGTTTGAAGGGCTATAAATCGGAACGAGAACAAATTTCAAAAAAATGGTTCGTGTTGTTCTAGAATCTAGATAATAGTCCATAGTATCTGAATCACTAATAACATTTGATCTCTCTTGATAAATGAGGGAGAAGATACGATTTTAAATCGACGATTTTTGCAACTTTGACAGCCTCGTGACATTGACCTCACCTTGGACACCTTGAAAGTTATATCGTTGTGCATGTCTCATCGACCTCTATCCATTCCACTTATTGGTTATTTGTCTCCACTCGGTTTGATTGTGGACGGACGGACGGACAGACTTCGAGACTGTTATTATTAGGTCATCTCTACTGAGATGATAGAGATGACCTAAAAAGGTCTGCTTTCCACACACAAATATGTCCGGTCCATAGATGCCATTTCGCAGTGTGAATCCTTGACTATTATAGCAAAACAAGATGACGCCGAACCAATGTATATATTATATATGTCCATCTGCTACTGAAGTCAGAATTGACTCAGCACATCAGGATTTTTAGTTCCAGAAAAAGACATTTTTCAGGTATTGTTTATTATAAATAAAAATAAATAAAAGAAGCACATTGCACAATATAAACACATTGTATAATGTATGTACAGTAACTGTTAACCATAAACTGAAGCACACTGAACAAACACATTGTATAAACTATTCATTAACTGTTTAGAAATGCTTAAGCACTTGCTTTTATGCTTGTGACTATCATGGTTTGTCTCTGAAGAAACCAGCAGTAGTCCCCCATCATGTTGGGCTTGAAACACCCCTGATGGCACATCTTCATTGTGCTCATATCTTGGTGGAACCTCTCACCATGCTCACTGCTCACAGCATCAAGTTGGTTGGGAAGAAGTCCAAGTGCGAATGAAGAAAATGCCAACTTCAGCAACCTACTCCTTGAAAAGGCCTTTTATCATATCTTGAACCAACTCGGCAAATGGGCTGCTCTGTGGTTTCCAGGAAATTGTGGACTACCAGTTTTAAAGCCTCCCATGCAGCCAGCTCCAGTGGATTCAGCTTTGACTGTAAGACTGGATCAGACAATAAATCTGGATTTGAGGTCAAAATAAATATTCTACCCTTCAATTTGGCATCAGTTAAAAATCGCTCTAAATTTTTCTTTCAGGTAAAGAAATCCTGCACCTTCAACACTCATGGCCTTCACAAAGTTCTTCATTAGGCCGTTCGTTTGATCTTGTAGTGATTTGCATCGCCTTGGCTATTCCACAAGCACAAGAAGCACATGCATTTGGTATACCCAAGTTGCGGACCAAGCAAAAGGGCCTATCACTTTGAAGTCACTGCATTTTGTTAGCTTCAGAACTTCCATGGACTCGTACATCTCTTTCATGCGACAGCATGTGCCATGGGCACGGATGGCTTTTCGTTGCATTGTGGAGAAGCACCGCTGTCAGGCTGCATTTGCTAGAGTCCATGAATAACCTCCATTAATCAGAATGGTGGTGTTCCTTCATGAGGCTGTTCACATCAGTGCAGAAGCACACACTATTCACCATCTGGTAGAATAGAAATGCTGCCAAGCTAGCATGGCGTTCACAAAAATGAGATATTGTGCCTGCTAACAAGTTCCACTCTTGCAAACGCGCAACCCAACAACTCCGGGTTTTGCTTAGACAGCCTCCAAGGTTGATTCAGGTGAGGTAATTTCACCGACTCCAACTCTGCTGGGTTCGCAAAGCCCAGTGTCAGTATCATCACTACCATCATCACTTTCAATGTCAGCAGCAGCTGGTGGAACAGGTAGGGGATTGTCCTCGTCCTCATGTGTGTACAGGTTTGAGTGCAGATTCACAATCTGGATATGTGTCGTTTGTTTTTCTTGTGTAAAACCAGCCACTTTAACCATGCAGAAGTAACAGGCACTCAGATTATTCTCAGCTCCTGCCACAGCATTGGGACAGCGAACGGCATACACGTTTGTTCCCATTAAACCATCGTGTCAGTCTGGAGTGCAAACAGTGCAACATATGCATGGTGGCCATGTCTTGTTTTTGGTTGCCAACTAACCAAAGTAGTGCTTGTATGCGACCTTGAGATGATTATGTTTTTCATTGGTTATGAAACATATACTTGCCACATACGTAGCAAAAGCAGTCTGCACTTTTCACAGTTTGCCTATTCATATCAATCTGAAACATAATAATACTCACGAGGTACCCGAGCTTTGTGCCAAAGGAATTTCGAATTTAGAAAAAAAAAAGAGCCAGGTACCTTACTATGTATAATTCCAATTAATTAATCACATATAATTTAGCAGGCAATACCATTATATATTGCAAAGAATAGTACAATATTTAATATGAAAAAACAACAGTAGCCACCCCCCCCCCCCCCAACAAAAAAATGTTGGGTTTCTGGTAGCATGCTGCTCAATGAATGGGGTAGGTAAGTTGGTATTTGTTTGTTTTGTTTTTTTGGGGGGGGGGGGGATTTTTTTTTGGGCGTGTTTAAATGGAAGCAGAACAGTATTCAGATTCTACATCATTCCAACCAGTATGTGAATGTTGATAGTGAAAAGATATAGAATCATTAACTTTAACATGTCCATGGTGAGATACAAAGTTAGGGGTAAAGCAGTATTGGTTACACAAATCAGAAAAATAAATGACACCAATTTCGTATCTCTGCAACGTTTCCTTTAAACAGTTGAAGCTGGTCTCAGCAGTAATAAAGTAGTGTTACGGCTGTTGGAAATTCGCATTACACCATTCAGGTCCCGTAGGTGAGATATATTTCTGAAGTACATGTGTAGTTAGCCCAAACCCATTGTTTAGAGGGAATTAATGTGATTAATTCGGGCTGCGCATACTTTGATTAGGCGTTTCTTGTTCTTGCTTTATTTTCGAACCAACTACAACAACGCCAACCACACTTCAACCCCAACCACGCCACCACTCCAACAACGCCAGCACCGCCATCCCACAACAACCACACCATCTTCGCCACTACCCACACCAACGAACGCCATCCTCCGCGGTCCACGTACGACGGTTGCCGCGTTGGGAAACCGTCGAACGCGAGAAGGGAAGGAAGAAATCCCCACAGCGAGGGCGCGCGGTTTTTCCCGCTCGTTTTCTTCCTTGGCCCGGCGCAAAGACGGATTCTCCTCGCCCCCCGGATGGCGCCGGGGGAGGGGGAGCGGGAGGAACGCCCCCCTTCTCAAAGCGCTCGAAGGAGGGTGGAGCCAAGAACGGGGCGGGCGCCGGGGGTATAAGAGGCGGAGGCGCATGAGGTTCTCTGGTCTCCTTGTTCGTGCTCTCTTGTTCGGCGTTCTCTGGTTCTCCTTGTTCGTGCTCTCTTGGTTCGGCGTTCTCTGGTTCTCCTTGTTCTGCTCTCTTGGCTCTTGTTCTTCTCTCTGGTTCGGCGTGTGCTCTCTCTCTGTTCGTCGGTGCTCGGTCCGTGGCGTCGAGGGGCCAGCACGGGCAGGCACGAAGCACGCCGGAGGATCTCGGTCGAGTGAGCGGAGAGAGCTCGCAGACCGCGAGAGGAGGACGGTCGCCAAGGACTCTAACGCAGGGAAGCTCGCGACTTCCTCATTTCTTGGGTTCTGTGTGAACGTGTGTGTGTGCGCCGTGTTTAATAAGTAGAATTGTATAAGTGTTGCGAGTGTTCGCGTTGGTCGGTTGTTAGCTCTGCGTCGTCCGTTGTCTATTTTCTATTTGATATATGTGCATTTCTGACTGTTTGCTATACGTGTGCCTTGTGTCCGTCTGTGTAAATTAATGCGTACTTGTTGAATCTTTCCCCCGTTTCGCTGCGTCCTTCCTTCGTTGGGTCTCCATCTTGTTTTACGTAAAGGGTACGTAGTGGGCGCGGGGACGCCCGATAATTAATCAGGAACCGTCGAGGCCGACGATAACACCGCTCGGTTATCCCGATAGCACGAACGGATCGCTTAAGCGGCCCGTGTCCGAAGTCGACCTGCGGCGAGGTGCGGTCGCCCGGTTTACATCCGCGTGGGTACTTAGGTAGTCGAGTTGGCGAACAACCCTATCCACGCGGGTGGCCGATTGCACGATCGTGTGAGGCGAAAGGCCCACCCGTGACTGGATCCCGGCGTTAGTCCGAGAGGGTCACGACAGAATTGTCCGTTCCGCGTGGGGATGGC
>CM068964.1:34967721-34978191 GCA_035128595.1 Eptatretus atami
TCTCTCTCGTCGATTGGCAACATCGTAACCAAACTCCGTACGTTTAATTAATTAACATTCTTACAATTGAGCTCACGCCATCTAAATTTACAACTCCATCTCTTCTTTTGTCTGAGCATTCCCCATGCCGTGTGACGTCAGGTCATTCCTGGGAGTGGTGCTTGAAGTTCAACCATCAAAAAATTGTTGTTCTATCAAATACCGTTACATTCAATCACCCGTCCCTGACTAGTATATCCTCTAGTTACAAAAACTTTTCAATAACCGCTGGGGATTACCTGCTGGCTGCAGGTAACCAGGTGTGTGGACCACCCTGGAGATGTTGGCTGCACCGATAAGCGTATATGGTGAAACTATAGGCATCAAACGGAAGACCAAGAAGGAACTCGAAGAAATAGAGAGCAAAGCTGAAGTTATCAGGAGTCGTATGACGTCGTACGTTGACGGATTGTCATCCTTTTAAGGTGGCTTGCTGGGACGTGAGCCAGTGAGTATCTCGTGTCGAAGTGGCAATGAAACGACCTCGACAGCCTTATGTGCCTGACGACACGAGGAGGATCATCCATCTTTTTTTCTTTTTTTTTAAGCAGAGGAAATTCTTCAACAGTGTCTGCCACTGCAGAACAGTTTGTTTTGCAAGAAAGAAAAAAAAACTGCAAAGTTTGACGTTTTATGAAGTTTGATGAATAATATTTAACTTCACTTAAAACTCCTGAATTCTGTGGAATCAAAAGCTCGAAACATTCATTGGAATCCCTGATCGTGAGTCGTGATGAGGCCAGAACACAAGATCTGTTGCTCGCACAACGCAGGCAGGTCAGTGACCTCTGCTGTCGAGCTCCCCATGATCCTTTCACCCTCTAACCCTCCCCAGCAAGTCCAGGATGCACGTGTTCTTCCAGTAACCCCCTCCAGGTTAAACTTCCAAAATCCTGGCTTTCCACGCCTCCTCTTTTGTGCCATTTGTGGAACTGCGCTCCAAAGGATGTTTGAACCAACTTTTCCATACAGGGCGTCAAGCAGGCGGTGCACCACCATCTCATGTCCCCCATTTCCGCCCCTAACCCAACCCTCTCATTTGCAGGCTACTGTGTTGTCTCTGTCTCTCTGTCTCTGTCTTTGTCTCTCTCTCTCTCTCTCTCTCTCTCTCTCTCTCTCTCTCTCTCTCTCTCTCTCTCTCTCTCTCTCTCTCTCTCTCTCTCTCTCTCTCTCTCTCTCTCTCTCTCTCTCTCTCTCTCTCTCTCTCTCTCTCTCTCTCTCTCCCTCTCTCTCCCTTTCCTGTTCATTTATTCCTTTGCTTCTTGTATCCAACTGTTGCCACGATGCCCCACTGTCATGTTTGCTTCTTTCATCTTTTCTCTTTCTCTCTCTCAATTCACTCTTACAATTGGCCCTCAACCTTGTATAGGAAAAAATACCTGTTCCAGAGTTATTACACCTATAGCCAAACAAATGCTACAAGATCTTTTGAGCTTTATTGCCACACAAAAGGGCTGAGGGGATGGCCTTGACCCCAGAGGTTCACACACTCGCCTCGAAGGTGTCATAGCCTGGGTTTGAACCCCGACCCAGCTATAATGTGCCATCCCGATGTTTCACAGGCAGGGTGAATCATCAATGTGTGCCGTCACTCGGATGGACGCCAAACTGGGTGTCCCATCTGCCGGCATTAGTTGGAGAACGTTGAAGATCCCACAGTGTCCTTCGCGAAGATTAGGCAAGCTATCACCGGCACCCTGAACAAATTACAAATCCTTGCCTTAACCAGCAGAGGGCACTACATCAGCGCAGCCTTGCACTGTGTACGAACGAAGAAGTCACACAAAAACACTGCGAAAGTGTGACGTCACACTGGCCAATAAATTACATAATCCATCTAATCGAGTGTGGAAGTCCATCTCTGACATGAGTGATGCAACTATGCGGCATGGTAATGATTCCCCAAATTTTAAGCGGCATTCGGTGGGTGATATGTGGTATACCATGGCTTCATGAAAGACTAGTGTGCATCTAACAAGATCGTAGGTGTAGAAAGGTCTTGATATATTTATTTATTAGCGAAGGAGGAGCGAGGCCAAAAACCAAGAGGGGTGCCTTGGGTGAAAAAGCAAGGAAATTGGGAAAATATAGGATGGGTGTGCTGCTAATGAATGGCCCACAGTGGAATAAAGAGGTGGTGGGGGGCTTCAGGTGACTGCGTTCCATGCGACACCGATCGTATAAACTAGTGGTCTCAGAAGAGCCTCCCAGAACCCAGTGCTTGGTGTGACTCCAGTTGCAAAATGGCAGAGAAGAGGACCCAAGATGCAAGCATTATAAGGCAGCCTCCTCGGGTTCTGCACCCGGGTTCAGACCTCTATCTTTCTGGAAGCAAGCCTGTGGGAGCAGCTACTCCAACGGTACTCTCTAGCTGTAGAGCAGTTACTGGAGAACAATTGATAAGGCAGAAAGAACCCCCAAAAACCCAAACAGCCACTCATACTCCAAATCCAGCACCTAACCGCCCCCACAACAGCAACAAAACCGATGTGCTACTACAGGCTCACATGGGACAGGTGGTGGTACCGCCTACCACCTACGATGTAACCTCCCAAAGGCCTTTCCCCACAGGTGGGCCTGATACTTGTTTTCATGCATTATTAACAACTTCCATGAGAGAGATTGAAGTTGCTGAGCTTCCACTGTCAAGACCCTTTGTACGTCATCGTTTGTAAACTTACTTCTTCCTACTTTGAGCCCTGACATGAAGATGCTGTATCCTGTCTGTTCCCTCCTTGAACACAAACACTATTATCACGTGAGCTTTAGGGCGTGAGTTTCCATCAGCTGCAGGTCCCACCGTCTGAATTTTGCAGTCGGGTGTTGTCCCCTTAAATCGGAGGGTTTGGATGGCAGGCACACGCTTCTTATGCAGTCCCCCGGGTGAAACCCGCTCGGTGGTTGAAACGCCTGACTTGAGCCTCACCGACTGCGCAGCTCGATTGTAGTGGTGGTGCCTTCAGTTTTTAGATCCTCCTGGAGGATGTCTAAGTCTTACTCACGTTGTTGTTCTTCATCTTCTTCTTGTGGACTTTTTTGTTTCACAGCCTACAGTTTTCATCGAAACTTCCTGAAACTTGGCATATATATGTAAAAATACCTGCGCAGACAGTAACCATCTCCGATTTTGAAAATTCCTCCGAGAAAAAAAGTTATGACGTCAAAATATCTCCGCTAATGGAAATCGCCTAAAAAATTATCTCTGAAATAGGCAAGCTTTTTTAATTCTGTTTGCGGGAGTCGAACAGGGCATTAGCAGAGATGAATTACCGCACATATGATACATCACTATGACGTCATATCAATTTTTATGACGTCATTCCTATTTTTTGACATTTTTTGTTTCACAACCCAGAGTTTTCATCGATCTTCGTGAAACTTGCCATGTATATGCAGAAAGCCCACGCGCAGGCAGTAACCATCTCCGATTTTGGAAATTCTTCTAGAAAAAAAAGTTGACGTCATAATATCGCCGCTATGGAAATCGCCTATACCATTATCTCCCGAAACTAGCAAGCTGTTTGAATTTTGTTTGCGGGAATCAGCGGGCATTAGCAACAGATAATTTATCGCAAACCTGATACATCACAATGACGTCATATTCGTTTTTATGACGTCATCATTAAGAGAGGACGAGGATCTTAGCTCATTTGAGCTTGTTCATATCGATCTTTGAGCTGTGTTCTAGCCAGCCAGACAACCAGCACACAAAACACGTGTGAAGACTGCGCGTCTTGCTCACTACACAAGCCTGTCTTCCGTATTAATCGCTTTGCAAGCCGTTCGCATAGCCGCTCGGCAAGCGATTAAGAGAGGTGTTTTCGTTATATCAGCAAAAATGGCCGCCGTAGTCGATACAAAACGATACTACAACCGATTCTATATGTCAGAGGCGTTATATACCCCGTTATGTCTCTTGATATTATGTATTACTGAAGCATGCATTTAATTTCTACTCGACTTTTCATCCTAATTCTTCATGATCTACAAACGTGCAAGAACACCTCCCAAAATGCAGCGCGGCAGGTATATAGATAAGCTTGGCAGGGGAATCCTCCTTCTGACTCCCCATTTATTTATCTTTCTTTTGCTTTTCCTCGTACTCTGTATCCGCTGCTAACACAATGCGTTAGTTTGGGGGAAGTTATCACAAGACGATCGAGTAAAACTGAAAACGATGGCCTGGACAGCATGTGCTTAAGTAGCATGACGGCATTGGTTACATGGAGACCGCCATGTTGTTAAGCGATACCGAGCCCTCCGTTCCGTTGGAGTGCTTGTTTTTGAGCGCTTAAAATTAAGCCAGCCGTTTGGCAAGCGATAGTAAGCTGCTTGCTAACGAAACGCACCTGTTTTACTACGAACTCTGTAACTGAAACGTTGAACCTTCCAAATCTGTCATTTTACACAAAACCTCGAGTTGCCTCCAGTGCTTTGTGTCTGCAGCCTCACAATGTTGCTGATCATGGATCCTCCAAATTACAAACTGCAGTTCTTTGAACAATGCAGAGCTTAGTCAGACTATATAGATCGCAGTACATCTGAGAATGAACGATCTTTGTTAATGTAGATCTGCATGTGGACTCGCTGTCGCAGATCGACGACAACCTCTCCCGTTGTCCCTGTGAGGTTTTTTTTCTCCCGTGGCAAATAATGAAGGGGTTTTTTTTCGGGAAGCAAGTCCAGAGATAAGCGCATAAATTTGTGGTGTCTCTTTCTTTTATCGAGTGTAACCTTTTTTTTTAGTTCAACAAATATTTTTTGTTGCTTTGCTAACTTTGTGCTTTGTAGTTCACTTCCTCTTGACCACGCGCCATTAATTTAGGTGATTCTGGCGGTATTTAAGTATCGGCTTGCGTCTTAGCACTGCAAACAGGAAGTGTGCGATATACGTCACTTCCGCTGTGTGGACGAGGCTGGATTACGTACCCCCCCCCCTCCAAAAAAAAAATAAACGAACTCAGTCTCAAACTGATGAAAGGTTGTATATATAATAAAATATAATTTTGATTGTTTGGCAGGGGAATCACAATTCGTGAGAAACAACAACAACAATTACAGTGACGTCCCCCATAATGAACAACGGAAACCACAAAAAAAACACATCCACACCCACATCACCATAAACGCAATCAACAAACTTGGCCCAAACAAACCCCCAACCATCCATGACACAGATCAACGGCTCTCCAGATCCGATCGTGTTCACCTTGCACACCACCGCCGTGGACACCACCCACAGCCCTTACATGACAAACACCTGCAACCTCTGCCAGACCAATCCACGCACAACAAAACACGTGATGGAAGACTGCGCGGTCTTGGCTCCACTTAGACAAGTACACAACATCATCGTGGTGAGGGATCTCTGGGTCGCTCCTGGGAGATGGGTCGGCTAATTCCGTGCAGCGGACCTGTTCGAACAGAACTGACCGGGGAAGGGGCAGCAACCAATAACAACGAAGAACAAGAAGAAGAAGAAGAAGAAGAAGAAGAAGAAGAAGAAGAAGAAGAAGAAGAAGACGGAGGAGAAGAAGAAGAAGATGTGGCAGAAGAAGAAGAAGAAGACGTAGCAGGAGAAGAAGAAGAAGTAGTAGTAAAAGGAGAAGGAGGAGGAGGAGAAGAAGAAGAAGAAGAAGTATGAGAAGAAGAAGAAGAAAAAAAGGGAGAAAAAGTAGGAGAAGAAGAATAAGTAGTAGAAGAAGAAGAAGAGGTAGAAGAAGTAGCAGAAGTAGAAGTAGAAGAAGTAGTAGTAAAAGGAGGAGGAGGAGGAGGAGAAGAAGAAGAAGAAGAAGAAGAGCTTGACGATAACATAACTTATCCTTGCTCTTAATAAATAATTTTCGCCTGAAAAAGCTTTCACAGTCACTTCCTGCACCCATCCGTCTATAAAATAGTTGTAAGACGCCATTGGTTTGAAAGCTTTCACCTGTTGTTGCTTTGTCACTGAGCTTGTTGTTCGAACCAGCTCGGCCACGACCTCACATTGTCCGCCAAGTCGGGTTTCGTCAAGCGCTACGGATCGACTTCATCACAGAGAGATATTTTCTCACAGTATCTGTGATTTGCATCCTGAGGTAAGTCGTCAAAGTACTTGGAAAATGCCATGGTGCGTCCGCAAGGGCGGCTTCGCCGTCACGTTTGTTCTTCTCCCGTCATGGCGGAAGGGGTTCGTATCCCTGAGCGACGTGACGTCATTGCAATGACTCCTCTACGTTGAATTGTTCGGCGCGATCGCAAAAACGAATCTCCTCAGCACACGAGCTCAAAACCCGGACTGAAAATGGACGGACAATTGGGTCCTCGTCAAACTGACGGTTGATAAACAAAAGTAGGCCTAGATTTAAGACGAGGCGAGTGGCTAGGGAATTAAGGAGAAAAGCTGGGACGGAGGAAAGAAAATGTGAAGACGCGGCACTCAAAGTACCCAAACCGGCCATCTTCCCAGCGCTGAGTCTCCGCCTCCTTAACAGGCCACGCCCCCTTATTTGCAAATCACGCCCACTTTCCGAGCTTTTTGCAGTTCCTCATCTTTTGTTTCCCTTGTGAACACCGCCCCCGTTTTTCGAGCTCCCCGCGTCCCTCCCGAACGTCGGCTTCTCTCCGGATCGGACTTTTTTTATTTTTCCCGCGCTCAGAGACTTCGGCCAAAACCTCGTCCTATCCGCCCCTGTGGTTGTCCTCACCATGAATGGATTCAGCACAGAGGAGGACAGCAGAGACGGCCCGATGAGCCAGACGTGCTGCCTCGTCGATGACGGCGAACGTTGTCAGCGTCCGGCCGGTAATGCGAGCTTCAGTAAACGAATCCAGAAGAGTATTTCACAGAAGAAGCTCAAGCTGGAGATCGACCGCAGTGTGAGTGTGGTGGACGCCGTGGTTCCTCGGTGTGGTTGATTTGTAACACTGTGTGTGTGTGTGTTGTGTGTGTGTGTGTGTGTTGTGGACGCCGTGGTTCCTCGGTGTGGGTGACGTGTAACACGTGTGTGTGTGTTGTGGACGCCGTGGTTCCTCGGTGTGTTGACGTGTAACACTGTGTGTGTGTGTGTGTTGTGGACGCCGTGTTCCTCGGTATGGTTGACGTGTGTGGTGTGTGTGTGTGTGCGTGTGTGTTGTGGACGCCGTGGTTCCTCGGTGTGGTTGACGTGTAACACTGTGTGTGTGTGTGTGTGGTGTGTGTTGTGGACGCCGTGGTTCCTCGGTGTGGTTGACTTGTAAACCTCTGTGTGTGTGTGTGTGTTTGTGGACAAGCCCGTGGTTCCTCGGTGTGGTTGACTGTGAAACTCTGTGTGTGTGTGAGAGTGTTGTGGACGCCGTGGTTCCTCGGTGTGGTTGACTTGTAACACTGTGTGTGTGTGTTGTGGACGCCTGGTTCTCGTGTGGTTTGATTTGTAACAGTGTGTGTTGTGGACGCCGCTGGTTCCTCGGTGTGGTTGACGTGTGTGTGTGTGTGTTGTGTGTGTGGTGTGTGTGTGTGTTGTGGACGCCGTGGTTCCCGCGTTGGTTTGACGTGAAACTGTGTGTGTGTGGTGTGTGTGTGTTGTGACGCCGTGGTTCCTTGGTGTGTGTGTGTGTGTGTGTGTGGGACGCGCGTGTTCCTGGTGTGGTTGACGTGTAACACTGTGTGTGTGTGTGGAGTGTTGCGACGCCGTTGGTTCCTCGGTGTGGTTGACGTGTAACAACTGTGTGTGTGTGTGTGTGTGTGTGTTGTGGACGCCGTGGTTCCTTGGTGTGTGTGTGTGGTGTGTTGTGGACGCCGTGGTTCCTCGGTGTGGTTGAACGTGTAACACTGTGTGTGTGTGTGAGGTTGTGGACGCCGTGGTTCCTTGGTGTGGTTGACGTGTAACACTGTGTGGTGTGTGTGTTTGTGGGACGCCGTGGTTCCTCGGTATGGTTGACGTGTGTGGTGTGTGTGTGTGTGCGTGTGTGTTGTGGACGCCGTGGTTCCTCGGTGTGGGTTGACGTGTAACACTGTGCTGTTGTGTGTGTGTGTGTTGTGGACGCCGCTGGCTCCTCGGGTGGTTGACTTGTAACACTCTGTGTTGTGTGTGTGTTGTGGATGCCGTGGTTCCTCGGTGTGGTTTGACTTGTACACTGTGTGTGTGGTTCCTTGAGTGGTGCGAGTGTGCGCTATTCATCGTGATTTTCTCACGTCACTGTTACTTGCCCTGTCCGTTCGTGGACAAGTCGACGAACATCGTGTTCCACACAAACAACCCACGCTCGGTGTGTCCCCTCCTGATGATGATAATGATTCCGCACCCACGGTCGTCTTGATTTCGCTGAAGGACACGTGGGAACGTTTTACCCTCTTTTTCGAGTGTCAGTGTCAGGGTTTCACACCAAAGGGCTTTCTTTGCTGAACGTGCTGACCGAGCGTTCGTGAGCGTCTACATCGCAACATCATCTCTAGAGCTGTTATATCACTCGAAAAAAACATCTGGACCCTGCACGTCCTGAGCTCACCTGGATGTGATCAGGAACAAAGTTCACACAAAAGCCTGGGCTGTTGGTAGTGGTTGGGTGGTGGCTTGGATCCTTCGGGTCCTGAGTTCAAGCCCCGTCGGGCACTGATTAATACACCAGGGAGTTGTCTCAGCCTGTCATCCTCCGATGGTCGGCGAAATGAGTACCAGTTCCAGTGTGTGTACTGGTGGAGGGGGCATCGCATCAGCGACACAGTTGCGCTTCAATAAATGATAGCTACCCCAGCAGCTAAGCTGCCATACGACCACCAGTCACCCAAACTCCCCGCAGACCTCCCCAAAAGACCCTGATTTTCACCTCCGCCACCGAAGGTGGATCCATGGAGCTTATGTTTTTACCCTGGTCTGTCTGTTTGTGAACAAATCTCAAAAGTTAGACGAAATTTTGTGGAGGGCTTGGGTGTGTGACGAGGACGAAATAATTCGATTTGGGTGAAGATCCGAATCCGGATCTGGATCTGAGAGTTGTGTGTGGTTTTAAGTGATTCTCGTGGTGGTCATATGCAGCTTAGCTGCCGGGTAGCTATCTTTCTTGAAGCGCGACTGTGTCGCTGATGCAGTGCCCCCCCCCCACCAGTAACACACATGGACTGGTATCATTGGCCGACATCGGAAGGATGACAGGCTGAGACAACCCCTTGGTGTATTCATTCAGCAGCCGACGTGGCTTGAGCTCAGGACCCGAGGATCCCAAGCTGCCACCCTAACCACTGAGCCAACACAAGGCTTACAAGTGATTCTTCACCATTGGGCAATAGGGCCAAAAACGACATATAGCAGATATCTCAAAAGTTGTGGACTGATTCGGACAAAACTTAGTGGGCAGCTTGGGTATGTAACAAGGAAGGATTGATTCGACGTTGAAGATCCGAATTCAGATCCAGATCTGAGAATTTTTTCAGTGATTCTTCACCATTGAGTAACGAGGCTAAAACGATATATAACACAATGTTTTAAAAAGTTATGGACCGATTGGGACAAAACTTGGTGGGTGAGTTGGTTAGGTGAGGAGACAAAGCCCATTAGTTTTTTAATTTGAGTTCAGGTCCAAATCCAGATGCAGCCAATCTATCAGTGGACTACAAAACATAAACGAATCAGCCTGTTGGAGGTATGCTCTCTACCGAGTGCCTGTGTTTTTTTGTTTTCTTTTGTTGTGAACAAACTTTGGTACATTATGGTTGATGAAGGTTGTGCTCACGTTTCATTGAATTGTGCGTGTAGTTTGGAGAAGAGAGCAAATGCCTATTTTGAGGGGGTCAAAAAAAAACCTCATAGTCCCCTCTCTGAGCACAGATTTTGCTGTGGTCGATACGCCTTCCTGAGGCATCATATATGAAGCTTGTGGCCAAGTTGCATCAAAATCGTATGTTTTGTTCAAGCGATAACGACTGAAGTGTTTACGGACTGACTCACTCATTCATTCACCCACGGACACTGCTCCATCACAAAAGCTCACTGGGCGAAGGTCCAGGTGAGCTAAAAATACAGCACAAGAAAAGGGACAGCTGGTATATATAAACACACAACATCGTGGGTATACATCAACACACAACATAGTGGATATACATCAACACACAAACATAGTGCGATATACATTCAACACACAACATAGTGGATATCTCAAGCACACACATGGTGGATATACATCACACACAACATGTTGGGATATAGCATATCACACAACTAGTGGATATACATCACACACAACATAGTGGATATACATCAACACACCAACATAGGGATTACATCGAACACACAACATAGTGGATGATATCTTAACACACAACATAAGTGGATATACATCAACAACACAACAATATGGAATATACAATCAACCACATTTTAACATAGTGGATAACATCAACCACAACATAGTGGATATACATCAAACACACAACATGGTGGATATCATCACCACACAAACATGGTGATATAATCAACA
>CM068964.1:34979322-34998110 GCA_035128595.1 Eptatretus atami
AGTGCCGAGCCACAATACGTGTCCTTTCTTCTATGCTTAGCAATCAAAGATATAGGGTTTCACTCGGAGAGCAAACAAACTCCATAAGTACTCTGAATGATGGTCTTCCCCAAGCGTCTCTTTCAGCCAAAGCAAATGATATTACATTTGCTACCCAAGCAATCAACCTTGAAGATCTCAGCAGTACCCTGTCCCAGGACTTAAAGGTAATGGAGCAATACTTAATCTGCTGGCGCCTCAACCCAAACCCAACGAAGACCACAGATACTGCTTTTCATCTCAACAACCAACTGGCTAACAGCAAACTCCAAGTTTCCTTTTGCAGCAAACCAGTCAAGAACGAACCATTCCCCAAGTACCTTGGAGTCACCATTGATCGCAACCTCACGTTCCATGAACAGCTAAAACAGGTCATAGAAAATATTGTTACGGTTGTGGAAATTCGCATTACACCAAAGAGTCCTCAGGTGAGATATATCGGTAAGTTCATGTGTAGTTAGCCCAAACCCGTTGTATAGACGGAATATGTGTGATTCATCCGGGCTGCGACGCTTTGAGTTAGCCATTTTTCTTTCTCTATTGTTATTTTGGACCATTAAGCCACCAACAACCAAACACCACCACCTTGCCTCTTTACTCCACAACGCCATCCCGCAAACATCGCTTCACCGCCATTCCCAAACACGCCCGCCAACCACCAAACCACCACAGCAAACCCCCACCACCTTCGCCTATCTCCTTCTACAACCATCGACCACACCACAGTCAACACCAAACGTCGTGCTGTCCAGGGCCGTCGTTCGGCGATTGGTGCCGAACGCATCGAGCCGCGAGCGCGAATGGCGGCCTTTCCGAGGGAGAAATTCGGATCAGGAAGCTTCACGCCCCCTTTTTCTCCGCCAAATGCGAGCGTCGGGCGGTATGGCCCGCCTCCAAGCGCGTTCTGATCCTGAAATTTGCATATAGGCTCCTCCTCCGGTCTATAAAGACGCGAGCACAGAGCGACTCGCGCGGCTGTCGGGGCGAGTGAAGAGTTTGAGTCGGGTGAATACGGTGGTCGGCATCGAGGTTGCGGTGTGGGGGTCGCTCGTCTCGTCGTTGGTGCCGTCTCGTCGGGGTCCAAGCCCCAGCCATTCCCTCTCCCTGAGCATCAGCAATTCCCCCCCCCATCCGCGCTGAGATAGTGCCGGGGGCCCGTTCCTCCCCCACCCTAAACGTGGTGCCAACCAAACTGCTTGCGCGGAGCACGCCGGAGAGGCTCGCCGACCACGCCAGGGCACTGAGTCGGGGCGCAGCGACGCGGACATGCGGCTTGCCCGCCATCGCGTCACGAGGACGCGGTAAGACCTTCTTCGGTCTCGTGGACTGGCCGCTCCTCCAGGTTCCACGCACATTGGTCTCCTTGCCTGTGAGGGTGGCTTTCTTTCTTTACTTTTTGAACGAGTGATGTGGCGCGAGTCCCGACAAGTAGAACTGTATAAGTGTTGTAAATAATTGCCCTTTTATTCGGTCGTATTGCTTTTGTCTTGACTGTTATTTGTTGCATTTTGTCTTGACTGTAATATACGTGCCTTCCGTGTTTCCGTAATAAATGTGCATTGCTTGTTGAACTGTTTCCCGCTTTGCTTCGTCTCCTTCCTTATTGAATCTCCATCTTGCATCACGTAAGGGGTTCGTAGTGGGTTTCAACATCCCGGTAATTAATCGGAACCGTCAAGGCCGACGATAACTCCGCTCGGTTATCCCTGTAATACGGAACGAACCGCTTAAGCGGTTCGTGTCCGAGTCGGCCTGTGGCGTGGTACAACTCCTCGGTACGCTACTCGCGCGAGTACTTAGGTAAATCGACCATTCGGCGATCGGACCCTATTTCGCGCGGCTCGAATGCGGACTGAGTTGTGGTGAGGTTAACCCCCACCGTGACTGGCTCCGGGCGGTAGTTCCCGGAGGGTCACGACTGATTTTCCGTTCCGGTGGCGAGCCGGCCGCTTTTGGCTACACGCGGTCGTTCGCACGCCGGCGGGCGCTAATTCGCAACAATATCAAGGCCAGGGTAAATATCCAGAAACTAGTGGGCACCAGCTGGGGATCAAGTGTACTGTCTTTACACTGCTAACCTTGCTCTTGTGTACTTTGCAGCAGAATACTGTTCTCCTGTTTGGGTAGAAAGTAGCCACATAAAACACTTGGACTCTGTCCTGAAAACACTGATGCGGATAATCAGTGGGACACTGAAATCAACACCCGTGCAGTGGCTCCCAGTCCTGTCTAACATCCCACCCCCTGATGTGCACCGGAAGGCAAGAATGCTGAGAGAGTTTGACTGCATCAAAGCCAACCCAGAGCTTCCAATCCATAAAGACCTGCAGAATCTACCAAATATGCGGCTCAAGTCATGCAAATCTTTCTGGGGCTCGACAAATGTTTTGAGTGATGCGGGGTTCAACACAAAGGACAATCTCTCGACAGACAACATTGCTTACAACAGACAGTGTTCGTAACTTAATTTAATTTGATTTATTAATTTTATTTGCGAACCGGGCGGTGTTCGTAACTTTTATTTAATTTATTTAATTTCCGCTCATGTTTTAAAACTAAAATGCGATACGCTCTCCAAACTCTTAACCTCAAAATTTAAACAGCGGAATTGAGCTTAACAGCAGTACCGACTGCAAAAAAGTCTCCAGACGGTGTTTAGTATGATCGATTTTGTGAGCGCACCGTGCTGTTCCCATGTCGGCGGTTTGGCGTGGGCCTCCCCTCCAAATCACACCGCCTTGTGCTTTGCAGCCTCTTGATTCCGTTGCCATCTCATCCTTCGCTGCATCCATTACATTTTGAGTTTTTTTCCTCTTTCCTCTTTGGAATGAAGGTATGTGAATCGTCACACGTGGGTTCAGGTGGTGGAATGCGTCAAAGAAGACAGGGAGGGAGAAACGAGGCATACTTGTCGCATCGCATCGCCATCGTGTGTGTGTGTGTGTGTGGTGTGTGTGTGTGTGTGTGTGTGTGTGTGTGTGTGTGTGTGTGTGTCATTGGTTGTTCTCTCCATTTGCCAGTTTGAGGAGATGGAACGAAATCTTCCCCAAACTCAAAGTGTCCACCTTCGCTTCGCAAGGATCACAGTTCATGGACCAAGATGTTCAACTTTATTGTTCTCAGAATTTTATTCCGAGAGCTCTTCTTCATGATAGTCACCGAACCTCGGACTGCCTTCAATTGTAGTTCATTTGTGGTAATGTTCCTGGGGATGGTTTTTAAAATCTCAGTGAGGTTCTTAATCTCACAAAATATCAGTGAGGTTCTTAAAATCTCAGTGAGGTTCTTCCTTGAATAAATCTTAGTGAGGTTCTTAATCTCACAAAATCTCAGTGAGATTCTTCCTTATTATTCCTGTTGCTCAAATTATCACTGGTGCAATTTCAGTGCTCTTCAGCTTCCAAGATCTCTTGATCTCGTTTTTGAGGTCTGGGTATTCAGTCATTTTCTTGATTTCTGCATTATCTACCCTGCTGTTGTTTCCCCTTTCTCTTGCTGTTCCCTTTGTTAGGTCATCTCTACCGAGATGACCTAATAAAGCCGGACCAAATGTCCGTCCGTACGTCCGTCCGTCAACAATTTTTCTTTCCGATCTTGATGAAACTTAGTATGTGGGTAGAGGTCGATGAGTGTTGCACAACGATATAACTTTTGTCCAGGTTCAAGGTCAGGGACGAGGTCACGAGGTCACGTAAGTTATAAAAATCGCCATTTTCAAAACCTATCTAGTCTGCCATTCTACAAGATATTCGGCAACTGTTTATTGATTATGATAGTAAAAAATATTATCTTGTATCTAACCGGACAGATTTTTGAATTTCCTTCCCGTTTGATCGTCACGTGATCTGGAAGATGGCCAAAAACGCCGATGCGATTCGCAAAGAAGGAAGGAAGGAGAAATGAAATATAAATATAAAACACATTTTTAGCCTTTTATATTTATACATTTTCTGCCGAAGGTGCAAAAGTTTCAAAACCTGAAATGTAAACGTCGGCATTTATTTTCAAAATATAATTTCGTGCGCGCGCGCCAAAATGCCGAGTCATCTTTAACCAAGCTGTGCAGTAGAACTGCGCAGTAGTCTTCGGTTATAACTGAACATTGAGAACTTGTGGTATTATAGAGATGACCGTCACCCCCACACGGGGGTAATTTTTAATGTTGTGTCCTGATTTGTTCTGTGTCATCACTCTTCCATGAGCCTAGACCATGTTTTAAAAAACTCCAAAACAATGTTTTTTGTTTTGTTTTTTCATTAACAATGTCCTGACATTCGTGACATTTTCCAGGAACGTATCCCCCGCGAATAGCGGGGTCCGACAGTGTAGCATGATATCTCCAAAAGTTATGCACATATTCAGACAAAACTTAGTGGACAAGTTGGGTGTGTGACAAGGACAAATTTATTCAATTGTGGTGACAATCCAGATCTGGATCTGGATATGATAATTTTTTGAATGATTTTTCTTCATTGAGAGATGGGGTTAAAAATGACGTCCAGTACTGTATAACATGATATTTGAAAAAGCTGTGGCCAGGTTATAACAAAACTTGGTGGATGAGTTGGATAGGTGACACGAACAAGCTGATCAGATTTTAGTTCAGGTCCGAATGCAGATCTGACCTATCAGTGGGATACAAAACGTAAAGTGGTCAACTTGGCGGAGGTATGTGCTCTACCGAGAGTCATTGTAGTTTTTTAGCTCGCCTGTTCAAAGAACAGAGAGCTATAGCGATACCCCCGGCGTGAGCGTGAGCGTCAGCGTCAGCATCAGCGTCAGCGTGAGTGTGAAAATGTTAAAGTTTTTGGTGCAAGTTATTTTTTCCTTTCTAATGTTTTTATCTACCACACTTTTTTATACGCCCGATATATATATCGGGCCGTATAATGTGATACCTGTCGTCCGTCCGTCCGTCCATCCGTTCCTGTCCGCACTCTAACTCCCAAAGTTTTCAACTTTCACGTTTCATATTTGGTACATAGGTACAGACTGTGGAGACGGTGTGTCGCGACATACGTTCGTCATCTAAAGTGGTTGCTGTTTTCCATGTTCCATTCCATGCACAATTCTGTATATACCTTCTTGTTCGGGCGTATATTGTGCTCACTTGCGCTCTTGTTACTGATTACAATACACAAATACATATATTGCTTCAAAATTATTTGGATCAGACTTCACTGCAATGTTTTATAAAAAATATTAATTATTGGACTAGTCTTTTAAAAACGATAAATGTATAAACAGGCGAGCATTGGGTGTCTTTGACACCAACTCTCTGGTTTATTTTATTTTATTGCTGTAGAGCTAAGCTCTGCCTCAGATGGATTAAGGTGTCAAAGCGGTGCTCCAGTGCATTCTGGCAGCACTGCACCACTGGTAACTGGTTTAAAGAGACGTACAGGGAGGGTCGAAGAGAAAACATCCAGATATGTGCTTTATTTTCAAAATGTAGTTTCACAAAAACGATCCGAAGGGAGGGAGAGACCTGCACAGGCCATTGCCGTGGATAACTCTAAAGGGCAGTGTTTAATATTCACATGGATTTTCACAATTTCATATCAACACTGTGGTTTGGAATGAAGGCAACAAGTGCCCAACTGGAAAATGTTTGAGATTTATACACCGCACGTAACACATTATGAACCAACTGTTTTCTTTACGGTTTAACATATACTCGATTTTATTTTTCCTCAATATGTTATAACCAAAATGTGTACAGTGAACCATCAGCAAATGAATGGTCCATTCCAGATAAACATGACAGATATTTGACAATTTTCCGTTTTCTTTCAAAGTAGGTGACCAAACAATTCTCCATTGTTCTTTTGCAGGTGCGACACTTGTACATCTGTGACTTTCATAAAAACTTCATCCAGAGCGTGAGGAACAAGAGGAAGAGAAAAGGCAGTGATGATGAGGGGGGGGACTCCCCAGAACACGATGCTGAAACTCCAGAGGTGAGTTTGTCAAAGATCATGATTTGGTCTTTGGAAACACCTGCTGTTTCATCCCCTGCCATTTCTTTTTTTTATTGAGGCTTCTGAAAACGAAGTTGTACCATTGACCAACTTAATTTAGTTCGTCACAGTATAACTTAGTTTTGGTCAACGTTCGTGGTGGTAGAAGACCAAATTTATATCACTTTCCTTCAACCTCGTGCTTTTCGAAATCAGTTTTGCATAAAAACAACACTCGCAATCAATCCATGACACACTCGTTTTGAGGCTGCACGTTCACCTGTCGAGACATGTGCTGAATATAACCTGTGTTTGACAGGTGGACCTTTTCCAGCTGCAAGTGAACACTCTGCGCCGCTACAAGAGGCACTACAAGCTGCAGACACGTCCTGGACTTAACAAGGCACAACTCGCTGAGGTGCGTATAATGTTTGTTATTCAAAACCGCAGACACCACAAATTAGTATGACTGCTCAATAGCAAAGCTCAGGTCTGACGTTTCAACCGAGTGGTCTTTATCCAGGACTGCGTAGGTTTCGTGTGACCGGTGTTAAGTATCATGCCAGTGGGGAGGGGGCATCATGTGACTACATTAAGCAGATGGTTAAATCTGATGTTTTGTCACCATCTTTTTGTTTATTATTAGCTTATCTGGAATTCAAATTCCAGCTAGGGTATTGTTATCGCGCACCGTCCATCCGTTCGTCTCCTATTTCCGTTCCACTTCTGTGGCCAAACCTCTGGGCCGATCCGGCTGAAATTTGGCAGCAAGGTTCCTCTCCTGACTGGAAACGGGAATTGCAAAGCTCTTTCCGGTCACTTGACTTGAAGTAGGTCAAAATGGCCGACTTAGTAAATTTCTTCAAAAAGCTTCTTCTCCAGACCCACCAGTCAGAATGCTACCAACTTTGGGTTACAACATTAGGCCAGGGTAGGGGTGTAAAATTGCGGAGGTCGTGCCGATCATGTGATCGGATGTGTGTCAAAATGGCTGACTTAGACAATTTTTGGGAAAAATCACGTACATTCCCTCAAAAATCTTCTTCTTCAGAACTACCATTCAGAATGCTACCAAATTTGGGTTACGACATTAGGCCAGGGCCCGGGTAAGCTGCAGATCCAGTGGTCCTATTTTTTTTCATGTACAGCCTGTGGCTGCTGGTTGTATCATTGCTTGGAACGCAGCTGTGCCGCTGATGCAGTAACCCGTTTCCAGTAAGCTGGTACTCATTTTGCCAACCTCAGAAGGATGACGGGCTGAGTCAACCCACCCGGTGTTATTTAACAGCATGACAGGGGCTGTAACTCAAGAACTTAAGCCAGCAACCTTAATCGTTAAGCCAACACCAGGCTTACTGTCTTTTTGTGAACAACCAGTTATTTGCAATGTCTTTTTTGCATAAATTCACAGGCATGCCAGAGTTTGATCACTCTCAGGTTTAAGAGTCAGATTTGGTTGTAGCCGTTTGTAGGTCCGTAACTTTGCCTATTGCCTCTGCTATTCCATTAACAGGTGTAAGCATTGACATGGTGCGAGGTTTTTACGATTCGGGGAATTTTTTGTCAGGGTTGCTATTTTAACAAGCAGTGTTTTGAGTGTCATCCTGAGTTTCCTGAGGTCTTAAAATGGTTACTGGACATTATAACAAAAAAGGGTACTTGATGTTATTTGTGCTGGTGATGCAAGAGCCCACGGTGTTTTTCGCAAAGCTTCGGTGAGTTATCGCTGACACCCTGAACAAATGACAATTTTTTGTTCAAATCACCTTCAGTCGAAGGTCAGACTTGGCCAGCCAGTTCGTGAAAGACTTGAGTCAAAGATGTTCCCCGGTCGTCCCCACAAGGTGGGAATAAATGGGGCTCTTAACGAAGCAGTAGTCGATGTATTTACATCCAACTTCGATGTCACCATGTATGTCATTTTCAAATATTTACCATTTAAAAATCTCAGGAATTATTAAAGACGTTGGTTGACAAGATAAGTGCTTTGTTGTTATTCTCCATTTGATTATCAAACACTTAAGTTTGCTTAGCTTTCAATGTTCAACTCAGTGTGCCCCTTTGAGAGTAAATCATGTTGTGTTAAGTTGATCACATATACCAGAACAGGCAGGATCAGCAGATTGGTCACTAATGAACCTTCAACTTATCCTTCAATCTGCACTCATAATCACAGTTATAAACTTAACCCAGTGCTACCTGCCACATGGTCGGGTTATCGGCGACTAGACCGACATCTTTCTCTGGCTTCGACGTCATAGAGGGTAGGGTGACTGTGACACCCTGCCAGGACTAAAAACAACACCTGACAAAGGGCAGATGAACTCCCTTTGGGAGCCAACAGCCATCCAGTACAGAGATGGTGTCTCCTAAAAAAAAACACCCATTGGGGATAGGAAAATTTAATTTTCCATCTGGCCTAGTTACCCCCTCCTGCATAGTGGTCTTGTGAAGAGGTTTCCTTGTTTCAGGACTGGGTGAAGGTTTTGCCAGTTTTTCCTCTTCTTCTTTTTCTCTGTAGCCCTTCACATTTAGTGGCTCTCAGCCTTGTTGAGGGTGAATTTCAATAAAAACTAGAAGCGCACTCTTCGACGTCGCAACATTGACAGATATGCCTCTGCCCACATTATTACATCATTATACATACTTGTACCAAGTTTAATTTAAATCCCTAAACCCATATTCAAAATATTAAATAATTCTGGCTGCCAGACCATGCGTCCGATAAGGTTGAAATTTAAAACGTACATTCCCCATTACTACTAGACCATTGTGAAGGTTCACGTCATTTGATGAAGTGGTTCAACAGAAATAATTTTTAAAAACATTTTCATTCAATCCAATATGGCTGACAGACCGTGTGACCTATTAATTATATTTGTGAACACCCTGTTATCCCCAAGGCTTGGGGAACATGTGGGTGAAGTTTCCTCAATCTGTCAAGCCATTCTGGAGAAGATGATTTTTAAGGTTTATTCTTCAAAAAAATCATACCTGCAAAACCATGTGACCTATGACATCATAGGTGGAGAACCTTTTGTTCCTCATGGATAGGCGATGATACCTGTAGAGTTTCGTCTCGATCTGTTCAGCCATTTCGGAGAAGAAGATTTTTGAAGGTTTTTATGTTTAAAAAATATGGCTGCCGAACCACGTGACCGACGACATCATCAATTAACCCCCGCCCCCTTACCCCATACAATTTAGTCCGAGAAGACGCTCAATAAATTCTCATACTGATTGGATAAAGCGTTCGACGTATGCAATTATGACGTCATAACAAAACCACCTATGACATCATCAAAAATAATCACACTTATTCCCTACTTGACATGTGCCAAGTTTCCATTTTTTCCATGGAGCGGTTTTGGAGATACAGAGTTCCAAAGTTTTTCCTTTTTTCCAACACTGCTGCCACACCACGTGACCTACGACGTCACAATTATCATTAAAACATTCGCCATGAGTAGTTCCCATCGTGTGCTGCCTTTTTGGCTGCTGGTTGCACCATTGGTTAAGGGCGTGGCTATGCTGCTGATGGCAGCCCCTATTACCAGTACACTGGTGCTCATTTCGCCGACCTTGGAAGGATGACAGGCTGAGTCAACCCCCTTGGTGTTAATTCAGTGGCCAACGGGGCTCGAATTCAGGAACTAGGATCCCAAGCCACCACCTAATCGCTAAGCTAACACTAGGCTGACATGAGTAGTCCCACCTATAGTGAAAATTTCATGTCATTCGGATAAGCGGTTGCAGAGATAACAGATTAAATTAGCACGGATGGACAGACACCCCAAAAACATATTGCCTCCGGCTACTTCACAGCGGAGCCATAAAAGTGATTATAAAGACCCTTTATCGTATTTGCTGTTTCCACCTTCCCACCCCCCTTCTCTTTTGGTTCAACAGACGATCAGTCGTCACTTTCGCACCATCACCGTGAATGAAAAGGATACCCTTACATACTTCATTTACATGGTTAAGACCAATAAGAGTAAGCTTGACCAGAAGACGGAGAATGCGAGCGGTTGAAGAGAACAGTCTACCCTTTTGAAGCACTCCTGGAGGACCCACACTAATGCACCCACCATCCGGTGCAGTCACATTCGCATGACACAGAAACGGTTACAGGTGTCCACTTGTCACCAACAGACACCAACCTGTCCTTGCATTTTCCATCCAGCCATGTAAGGAAACCACATGCCGGTTGCCTGTCAGCAATCCACCCTGCGTCATCTACCCCGTGCCCCCCCCCCCCCCCCATTGAATTTTTTTTCTTATTATTTATTTTTTTAACCGTAACAGGTAAAAGGCATTTTGTACCAATCTGTTTGATTGGAAATAAGGTTTGGAATATGTAATGACAATTGTATAAAAAGAAAATAAAGCTATAAAAAAAAATTTGAGAAATAAAAACTTTCTGGGGGAAGTTAAAATGTGGAAAATGTCGATTTATAAATATATTTTAAAAATCAATTTAAAAGAATTTATGTTAGAAACCAAAAAAAATAAAAAATAAAATCACTGTTAGTGGTCGGCTGACCACCTATGGGGTATGTTTGTTACATCGTCATTATTCGACTGACTTTTTCTTCCTTTTGTATTGACTTCCAAGTTTAGAGACAGTGTATTTGTCCAAACAGATATGATGTCCATCGATATCAACTTTATCGTCGACAAGTCCTAAATTATTGCTGTGCATCTGCCCTCATCGTCATCCAGTCTTGCTTTGTGAATAAAACCCACACAAAATGCCTCAGCATGTGCACCTTTTTACATGGGCCTGCAGATTGCCTTTCCATTCCACATGAATCCAAAATGTACGGTCAAACAAACGCCTTAATAAAATTTCCTTATCGCTATACAAATAGCAAGTTATTTATTTTTTCCAAAGTTTTGGCCTTGGATTTTGTTTGAAATCGTTTCTTTCATGGGTTCCACCGTTTGGTGTAGCTTGTTCCAAACACCGTTCGTGGCAGTCCCTTCAATGATTGCCGACACCTTTCGATGCACGTCGATTGATGTGTACATTGCATTTGCAGATCATTTCATTTTTTTTCTTTTTGTAACTGACTTTACGACCGGCACCATTTCGATTGTGATTGGCTGCAGCAGAAGGAGGGTTTGTTGAAGTTATGAGTCACGAAAACTCGTACTGGGTTGAGAGTGGTTTGTTGAATGAAAGTTGTGTGAATATTTAAGAAGCTTTTGAAAGAATATTTTCAATCGATTTTGTAATTCTGCATTTATGTGCAGAGAATTTTTTTTTTGTTGTTTTTTTTTTGTTAGCTGTTGGGATAGTTTTTCACACATGTACATACACACACACTGCTGTAGAGGACACAACTGTGTTATGGAAACCCACTTTTGTAATAAAGATTCTAAGAAAGACTGTTCTGTTGACATCATCTTTTTTTTGTCTGGAGTGAATATAATCAGAGTACAACATTTTGTGTGAATGTAGGTGCAGAACACGGTCCAAAGCTTGCGTTCAGTTTGCCAACTGACAGTATTTGTGTAAAGCTGTGTGTTTCGTGCCTGAAACATGTGGCATTCGCAATGTCGAGAGATAACATAATTGTGATGAATGGCAGAGCAATCAACATACCTGGTGTTGGCTTACTGGTTAGGGTGTTTGCTTGGGATCCCAGGGTCCTGAGTTCAAGCCCCATTGCCAGCTGAATTAATACCAGGGGGTTGACTCAGCCTGTCATCCTTCTGATGGGTCGAGCGAATGAGAGTAAGTACGTGAGCAGCAAAAGCTAGCACGAAGGGAAGGGGTATCAACGGATTGATTAAATCTGGTATTGGTGTTGGCAGCATGATGGGCCGAATGGCCTCCTCCTGTGCTTAATTCCTGTAAATAGAGGTTTTCATTTTCTTCTTTAAACAAAAGCACAGCTTTTTCATTTTGAATACAGTGGCCTTCAATGAGAATTGAGCAAGACAGCCTGTACCAAGCCTTCCGCTGTTCTTGTGAGCATTTGAAAAAAAAAAAAATGCATACTGTGCTTGGTTGTGCTTAGTTGCTGGGGGAGGGGTGGTAGAGTATAAGTAGATATTGACAGCCTTATATTTTATAGTGCTTCGTGCCTGCCCCAAGATTCCCTGACGGAATTGAGAGTCCACCACAATATGGCCCAGCACTGCATGGAAACCAAATCAGGCACAGCAGGCATTATAATCCCTCCCTGATGATTGTTAATGAGCCAGCTGGGTTTTTTATTGACAATCTAACAGTTGTGCGGTAGTTCTCCTGAGATTAGTTTCAGAAACTTAAAATCCAAATCCATGCTGCCTTTCGCCAAATTTCAAACCAAAAATCTCTGGAATGGCATCTGTGTCCTCACCATTAAGCTTCTTCCCATTGCTCCAAGGATGTAATTTCCACAAAAGACTGCACATTCGCCAAAATTGGAAGTTTTCTGATGCTTTATATGGCAACCTAAACTAAAACGGCACTCGTAGAGCACATCGTCTCGCCTCACGTGTTCATTCTGAACAAAAATACCATCATTAACTGAACACGCTACTATTGTAGTCCATATATCCGTATTATCCATGCACCCACCCTATTATGTCACAGTGTTTCTTGGCATGGGTTATGAGCGTCTTAAAGTTATTTCTTCACTCGCATTGGGTCATAGATCAGATATATGAAGTTTCAGATTTTTTTTTGAATAAGGATTTAAATTCAACCAATTATGGCTGGAATACCACTTCACCGATGACATCGTTATCACCCGACATACCCCCTGGGGAGTTGATGATATATGCAGTTTTAATTTTTTGTTGTTGAGCGGTTTCAGCGAAAATTATGAAAATGATTTTTTCCCCCTTTAGTCCAATCTGGCTGCCATACCATGTGACCTATGACATCAGAGTTATCAATAAAATATTCTCCATGGTGAGTCCCTCCTGTGTTTAAAGTTTCACACTGATCGGACAAGTGATTGCAGTGAAAGATATTTTTAAAGCGAAAATATATAGACGAGGACACACACACACACACACACACACACACACACACACACCGATAGTCTCGCATCCCCTTTGGGTTGAGGCTAACTAGAACGGCACTCGGTAGAGCACATACTTCCACCAGACTGAGAAGTTTACATTTTGTATCCCACTGATAGGCCGGATCTGGATCCGGACCTGAGATATCATGCTATATATCACTTTTGGCCCTATCTCTCAATGGTGAAGAATCACAAAAAATTCTAATATCCGGATCCAGATCTTCACCAAAATCTAATCAGTTCGTCCTTGTCACATACCCAACCTGTGCACCAAGTTTTGTCCGAATCCGTCCTCAACCTTTTGGGATATCCTGCTCACAAACAAACAAGCAGGAGTGAATACACAACCTCCATCGACCTTGCGTGGTGGAGGTAAAAATTGAGAATGATGAGATCTGATCAGTTTTTAATTTTGTTTAATCAAATGGAAGACCAAATACTGCATTGGAGTCATCAGAAGGAACCCAAATAAGCAAAGATCAAAGATAAGTCATCAAAAGGAACCTGTATGGGATTCGCATTTCAGCTGCTACTCCTCCACCCTCAAACCCATCCAGGCACGGCCAAGTGACCCTTACAAAAAAAATAAAAATTCCTTTACATCTTTACACTTAAAAATATGAACTTTAAACATCCAACGTCACTTTATAAATGATCCGATAAATTATTTGTAGGTAGCCAGATCTTTCCGTCATGTCTGATTGGCTGTGAAATACGCATAATGTACAGTGACGCAGCAGTGTGGCGACGTGCTCATCATGCTGGTTAGATGAAAGGGTCTTCACTATTGTACTGCTTCCATGCCAGTAGTGAATCGTTCAAATGCCACAATAAGACACCTTTGTAAAACAGAAGCTGCTTTGCATTGTGGAAGAAATGTGCACTTGCATGTTGGCAGGGTCCACATCAGGTTAGGTGTGCTGTCGCGTCATTCTGGGACATGTAATCAATTGAACTGCATCGGTTGTTCTGTACACACGACACACTTTGTATTCATTATACTTTTAAAAACGCAACTGATACTCTGAGCTGCCTTGTTTCCTTGCTTACTATCAATCCAACACTAATTGGAGGAGCTTGAACTTCACATTTACTGCAGAACCTGCAACAAGATCCATCTGTATTTCTGCAGGAACCTCTGAGTTTCAGTCCCAGGCATCCAGCCAACACTTGTCCAACTGTTGGGATATTGTACAAAAATTTTCAGCAGTTCTTGTTTTTTCTTTCATATGCTGCACATACTGTAGCTGCAGATAGCATCATTTGGCTGTGTGCCCCCTGCAGGTTCGAGCAAGAATTTGTAATTTGTTTAGGATTCCGGCGATAACTCGCCCACTCTTCACAAAAGACACCGTGGGATCTTTAACATCCAGCAACTAATGACAGCAGATGGGATGTCCGGCTTAACTTGTATTCGAGGGATGGCACACACATTTATGTATAGTCTTGCTTGCGAAACGCAAGGGTGCCAGCTTATAGTTGAGTCGGGAATCAAACCTAAGATCGACGGCTCAGAGGTGAGGATGCACATACCTCACGGCTATCCTGCCATTCCTGCAGCCATGAATGCATTTGTGACAACAGAACGTTTGTGTTGTTTGTTCAAAACCACCAGAGGGCGACCCTCAGTCAAAACATCATTATGGGGCAACAATGGTTAAATGGAATCATGTGCAGTACATTGTTAAACCATCCAGGGCTAGTTCCTGTATCTTTAGGGAGCAGCAGCCTGAGCACAACAGTTGAAACACCTAATTTAATGTTAATAATTCGATGATCTATTTTACATTTGACATTTAAAAGGCTATTTTGTAAAAGGGGTAAAATCAAAAGTTTCCCAAAATGGTTTAAATGTACAACACCATTTCATAAAGAACTAGACCGGCTCTCTCGGTAGAGCGTATACCTCTGCCAGGCTGAACAGTTTACAGTTTGTATCCCGCTGATAGGCTGGATCTGAATCTGGACCTCAACCAGAGTCTACTGTATTCAGCTTGTTCTTGTCACTGACCCAACGGATCTACCAAGATTTTTTTTTTTGTTAAAATCAGTCTACAACCTTTTGAGAGATATCGTGCTATGTATCATTTGTGGCTCTCTTTCTCTTTTTCTTTCTCTTTCTCTTTCTCTTTCTCTCACTAGAAATCGAAGTGTCAACATCACCGTCATACCGAAAAAAAAAACAAAAAAAAAACAGGGAGTCTGGAACGCTGACGCTAACCATTACTTCGACGTGTTTCGACTTATGAGTAACTTACAAGTAACGTGTGTCAACGATCGCGTAACGTGCCTACAACTTATGGCCAGCATTATGCGGAATGTGTGAGTCATACGCTGGCATACGTCAAAAAATTTCAAGCATGGAAAATTTGTCTAACAGCTCGGCGTACTACGACGTATGCCAGCGTACTACGACGTATGCCAGCATACTACGACGTATGCCAGCGTGCTCTTAACGTATACAAAACTTACCCAGAACGTATTCGACGTGTGCCAGCGTTTTAGCCAAATTTTTCATACGTCAGGCATACGCTGGCTAAATCGTCAAGGTGTGACAGGGCCTTTAGGTTTCTCTTTGTACATTTTATGGTCAATCACATCTATAATTGCTTCCATGTGTTGGATTGGGAGTTCCTCTTTATCATCCTCTTCCATTAATCTGTTAACGATTTCATTTATTTTTTTTTTAAAGTATTGATCTGAATTCTATCTCTGTTAAGTAATCTACAGATATTTGATTTGTGAAGATCGAAGCAATCATTTACGATTTGTTGTGGTGTGTCTGTAACTGGACGTTTACATCCATAATATGTGTACTCTGTGTCTCTGAGAATCGCGTGGTAAGGTGTTCAAAACAGAGACGATTACACACACACACACACACACACACACACACACACACACACACACACACACACACACACACACACACACAGATACTTTGAGACCTAGTAGGTCTCCATTCCATCTTCTGAAACCACCGATGTATGGGGATAGCAGCCAGAAAACAACAACACACACACACAATTACAAAACCTCACTCCTGCTCTGCAGTGGGGACGAGCCAATGAATCCTTTCAGGAGCTTTTTTTGATCACACCTTATATATCATTCATTCTTCTTCTTCTTCTTTCGGCTGCTCCCGTTGGGGGTCGCCACAGCGGATCATCCGTATGATCGCATAGTTTTTTACGCCGGATGCCCTTCCTGACGCAACCCTTGTCGCCTCTTATGACACAGGGATATGGTACACCTATTCTAACCGGGGCATACACAGGGCCCAGTACACTGGTACTCACTTCGCCGACCTCGGAAGGATGACAGGCTGAGTCAACCTCCTGGTGTATTAATTCAGTGGCCCAATGGGGCTTGAACTCAGGACCTTTTGGATCCCAAGCCGCTGCCCTAACCACTGCGCCAACACCAGGCATCTTATATATCATTCATTGATCAATGAAAAAATTAGAAAACTTGAATGAAGTCCAGTTTGTTATGATTTAAGCTTGTGAGCATACTGTGAACAAGAAACAGAACAAAGGTTGCTCAAGTATCAATTCTGAAACTTTATTAAAATGCAGAAAATATCATACATTAAATTTCTCATGATTTTATTGAGTACATTGTCTAACTATTTGCAAGTGTTTTATAGAATCTGGAAAGCCATTGTTAATGGATAGATATAAAGTATTAATGACTGATTTTGCTTGTGTTTTTACTTTTCTCCCAAAAGAAGGCTCACTGTTCCATTTTATTGCACTTTACTTGTTCGGCGTGAGATGTCTTCTGTGCATGGTAAAAGGTTGGAGATCCAATGTCCAAAGAACACATCCCTGCCAATGAGAGAAAACGCTGTTCTTGTACCATGGTAAAGGTTATACAGTGTTCATGTGCCTTGGTATGAATGAGGCATTCAGTGTTCATGGACCATGATAAGGGTTAACCGTTTCGGCTGCCCCAGTCCCACTGTATGGAGTTTCATAAACTCAAAAGAAGAAAAAGATCAGTTTATATTCTCTTTGTAAAATGAAATGAAATATTTTAAGTAGTGTATAACTTATGCAGTGTATTCTATACAATAAGAGAGGTGTGTGTGTGTGTGTGTGTGGCCATTTTTCTCGGAGATGGCTGAACGGATCTTCATCAAACTTTAAGAGGTTCATCAAAAGTTTTGTTTTTTTTCTTTTTAAAATTGCTTTGTGGTGCCTCAGCCTTTGTCGAGCTATGTGAAAGGTAATATTAAATGGTCCCCGGCCCCATTCCTTAGTGGGTGTAGGGAGATGTTTTAGGCCCCTTCAAAGAATAAAATGAAAACAAAATTTGATTTCTTCAAAATGCCAACAGCATGAGAACAGCACCGGGCAATGCGGGGAACCACGACTAGTATGATATAAATGTTAAATATCTGCACATATCAAAGTGCTGCACCTGAGTCCAATGACATCTTTGTCCTCATGTCTTTTTCAATCTTGAATGATTCATCTGACTTTTTCTGCAGTTTCCATGACTGCGACATTGCTCGCTCAACATGTCAAGTTTTTCGCAGTTAGCGCCATTCTACCATCTCTCCATCAGATTCTGTGACGATCTTCTTTTCAGGTGTGAGAAGAAAATGAGACTGAAAGGCAATGAGACTGGTGTACGCTCCCCCTCGACCCCTTCCCTCGTTTAAAATGGCACCTCAGCCTCTACTAATGAGAAGGCCGAATGCCTCCATTGTGTGTTTGCTTACAAATATTGTGTTGCCAACCCTTTGCTCTGTACCCACCCTACCCAGTTGCACCCAATTGCTCCTGGATTATGTGTCTTTTGTTCCTGGATAAGTATCTGGTAACCCTCAAATGATTCTACAACTCCTCCAGATGGCATCAGCTCATGTCTTAAAAACCTGCTCTGCTGCTTTTTCACATCCTCTTTCTGCCATTTTCATCCATCATTTGCCCGAGCTCATCTTCCATCTGCTTGGAAATCAGCCAACATCACAGCATTGCTTTATAAAGGTGCAAAAACTGATCTCCTTAACTACAGATCTATTAACTTACTTCCCATCATTAGCAGGGTCGTGGAATCCATCATCGTAGTTGATATGAGATTCTTCCTTTTCTCCAACGATCTATTCTCAAATCATAAATTCGGATTCCGACCAGGTTACTCTCCCTTGGACATGTTGCTTAAACCTCCCCATCAATGGATGGAGGCACTCCTTGTCAGATGTGAGATCAGGGCCATCTCTCTCAACATATCTCAAGCTTTCAATACAGTCTGCCATCCTGCCTTACTCTCCAAACTCTCTCTCTGCCTATGGCATCCAATGCCAACTCCACTCTTGAGTTACTGACTTCCTATACTCTCATAGCCATTGTGTAGCTCTCAACAGAATCCTTTCTTCTCCTCTCACTGTCAAGGCTGGAGTGCCAGAAGACAGTGTTCTGGGCCCAGTCCTATTCCAAATCTTCATCAACGATCTCTCTGACTCTCATAAATATATGTGGAAAAATTACGGGTCCAGACTGGGAATCGAATCCAGGTCCTCTGGCAAACTGTACCAATGCTCTGCCATTTGAGCTATCTGGGCAACCCACCGGCTGAGCAACGCAATTCTTCCACATTTATAAGTGCCACTCTTTCCCCCACTGCTTCCGGGGCACTCGCTGCCAACCATAGGAGCAGCTTGGGCCAGGTCTCGAGAGGGTCTTTCACATATGAAGACCACAAGGGGAAAACCAGAGATGTCACTTTTTATAAATTTCAGGGTTATTGCACCTGTCAA
>CM068964.1:35016573-35027456 GCA_035128595.1 Eptatretus atami
CTGCTGCTCTACCACTCCACCCATGCGACCCCCGCCTCACTTCACCAGTTCACCAAATGTTTGGCCCGGAATCCCCCAACCCTCTGCCGCGCTCTATGACGTCATAAAAAACAATGGTTGTGCAAATTTACTTGCGCAAGTCGAGTTGGGGGATTTGAAGTGGCTTTTGCCTTCTACTTCTTTGCCTTTGGTGGTCTTTTGTCTTTTACCTTTGGACATTTGACTTTTTGGACAACCTTTGTCCTATGGACAACAGTGTTTTGCCTTTGGACATTTGACATTTTGGACAACCTTTGTCCTATGGACAAGTCTTTTGCCTTTGGACATTTGACTTTTTGGACAACAGTCTTTTGCCTTGGGACATTTGACTTTTTGGACAACCTTTGTCCTATGGACAACAGTCTTTTGCCTTTGGACATTTGATTTAGACAAAAGACAAAACCTTTGTTCTCGCTCACGTCAATGATTGCACATTTAATGGATCAATTTTCCAATCACGTTTGATTGATTGCAGGTCGGATTAATTGAGACCCCCACGTGTCGACGAACCCTTGTCCAAATCATTTCCCACGCACAGTACAGTGTGTGATCAATTAAAATTCCTCCTCTTAAAACCCGGTGCCATCAAGATGGTAGATTAACTGAACAACAATTGCAGTTAAGCGTTTAACCTCGTAATGACGCAATATTCTGCATTCCTTACGAGGATGAATATATGACGTCATGATACGCGTCAACGGGCCTTTCGAGGTGATGGCGGTGCCCCCTAAAACACATGTTCAAAAGATATTTAATAACAGAATGACAATCAAAACAGATCGAGAAACGTTGGGCCAAGCAACAAACATTCACTTTTAATATTATACGAACCTCGAAGTTTAATTAACTGTTAATACGTTTTAGTTTTTATGACGTAGACCGGAGGATAGGTCTGCACGAGACTACCTTCACTTCTGCACACTGGATGAGGATGACGATGATGATGATTTTTCCTCGAACCTCCTCAAGCAAAAGTATTTTTGGGCTCTTGGCTCAACAAGTCGTAGAACTGGCCAGAACCACATGCTTTCATACCCGCGCCAAGCGACGTGTGTTTTGAAATTATAAACAAAAAGTTCCACTTCGTGTGACTGAAGGTTACTCTACAGACTCGTAGAGTATGTAGGTTATCCTGAGGCTCCGCCCAAATGTGTATCGCCCCGCCCACTCCACACCAGGGGCAGACACACTTTTCTCAGGCCCCCCAAATACATCGCCCCACCCTAAGCCACTCTCCCCCCTCCCTTCTCCACCACTTCCCCACATGGACAACCGACAATGAAATACAAAGCTGAAAGCGCAATAACATCCAAAAGAAACATTACTTTGGTACGTCTGACGTCATACTCGAGGGGTCGGAAATATAAATGAGGAGCAGGGTGTGGGTGCCGTCGTCATGGTGAGATTGTATTTGAATCGTAAAAACTATCAACGCACAATCGATGACGTATTATTGCTTTTTGTGAAAAAAAATTTCACAAAGTATATTTTAGCGAGGCTGTCACCTGCAAATCACAACGCACGTCAACGTCTCCAACTTTTGGTCAATTAATTGTTTTCCAAGTGCACGACACGTATGGAGAATCAGACCGCACCGTGTCGCCCTTTAATTCACCGCGTTAAATACGCACACCGTTTATCATGACGTCACAATCATGTAATCACATCGGCACGCGGTGTCTGTGATGTCACAAGCCCAGAACTGATGATGCTTGTGAAGTTCTCCTTTTGTTAAACCGTCGTGGCGCTTTGAACCGGGTGGGCTTGGCTGGCTCTGCGGTCTCTCGGCCAAGCTGTGTGTCCACCATTAACTATTTCCCTTTGGCAGTCACACGACGTGCTCATGTGCCTGGTGTTGTTGTCTCGGCCTGGAAAGGGCAACGGTGGCCAACAAATCTGATGCCTCGATTAACGTCGGCTGACGTTTCCCATAGTTTTCGCTCACGGGAATTGGTCGATGTACCACGTGCGAAGGAAGACTGCCGGTCCACGGAATAAAGGTTGTGAAATGGAAGGTAATACGATGTGCCTGTTACCCTCGCCGAAGGAGAGGGGATAGCATGTGGGTCCGTTTGTTGGATTTCGCCAATTATGTTGGTCGGTTGTGTGTGTCATTCTGTGTCTGTGTCTGTTTGTTTGTTTGTGTGTTTGTTTACCCTGTAGCAGCCACACCGTTTCACGTGATCATGACCAAACTGGTACAGACGTCGGCCATGGTCCAACTTAGACACTTGTCGTTTTGGTGAATCTAGGTCAAAGGTCAAGGTCAAGGTCACCGAAAAACCGAAATTCTTATTTTCGCAATAACTCCGCTAAAATGGTCGTATCGACTTCAAACCAAATCCAAATGTGCATCTTCCAATTCTGCATCCAACCATATGTCTCATTGGGGGTGTTACACCAACACCCTTCTTCGCGGTCGGGGGTCGAATGTCAGGGGGGTCGGGTCAAAACTTCAAATTGCGATAAAAACGCCATTTCAAGTCCGATTGACTTCCAAGTTATGATCATGACCGAACTAAGTGCTATAACTCATTAAACAGTAGCACTATCGAGTTATAAGAACCAATTGATTTCCAGGTTTTTGTTTTTTCAGAGATCATGGAGATATGACAAAGTTATTCCGGCAATTCCTTGCTCAACGAGCAATTTCATTTATTGCTTGCAAACTCGAAGATTTTTCAAGTATATTGGTCAGCCGATTTTGTTATTCTGTCTGTCTGTCTGTTTATCGCATACAGGTCAAATTTCTAAACCGATCGTCCGGAAACTACCAGGTTGTAGAGGTAGGCCCAACTGAGAAGATTGATTTTGAGGGGGAAAGGTCGAAGGTCATTTTGAGATCAAATTTCTGAAATCGTCATTTTTCATCCGATTGACTTGAAATTTGAACAGGATTTGCATATTGCATCACTGAATTAGGAAACCAACTATTTTTGAGGTCAAAAGGTCAAAGGTCAACTCAAGGTCAAACTTCTAAAATGAATTTTTATCTGAAAAATTGCCAATTTTCATCTGATTGACTTGAAAGTTAAACAGCAATTGCATAGTACATCACTGAATTGGGAAACCAACTACTTTTGAGATCAAAAGGTCAAAGGTCAACTCAAGGTCATACTTATAAAATCATCAATTTTCAACTGAAAAATCGTCAATTTACATCCTATTATCTTGCAAGTTGAACAGGACTTGCATAGTCCATCATTGAATTGAGAAAGCACCTATTTTGAGGTCAAAGGTCAACTCAAGGCCAAACTTTTAAAATCATCAAATTTCATCTGAAAAATCGTCAGTTTTCATGTGATTAACCTGAGAATGAAGCAGCATTGTGTAGTCCATCACTGAATTTGGAAACCAACTGTTTGAGGTCAAAAGGTCAAAGGTCAACTCAATATCAAACTTCTAAAATCATCAATTTCAATCTGAAAAATAATCAATTTTCATCCGATTGACCTGAGCTTGGATTAAGATTGTTGATTTTAATCTTAATGAAATGGACAATTCAATGTAGCCATGGCAATCTTTGGAGAAAGGGAAGGGGGTGGGGGGGGGGGGTGGGGATTGGATTTGCAAGTATCGTGTTCCACACGAGTCTTTTTTTTTGTTTGTTTGTTTCTCTGTCCGCTCACCTTTAATTGCTCACAGGTTACAATTTTAAACCGATCTTCACGAAACTTCACCAAATGGTGGAGTTCGTGGCCAACAGAATCCTGTTTTGTGGGGGTCAAAATATCAAAACGTCATCACACGCCAAAGGTCAACAACGTTTTCAAATTTCTACAATCCTCAATTTTCATCCGATTGACTTCAAATTCGAAGAGCATTTGCATATCATGTCACTGGATTCAACGAACTCTTATTTTTGAGTTCAACATAGGCCAAAAGGTCAACATCGGCCAAATTTCTAAAATTGTCAAGTTTCCTCTGATTGACTTGAAATTTGAAGAGCATTTGCATATCATGTCACTGGATTCAACCACCAACTATGTTTGAGGTCAACACAGGCCAAATTTCTAGAATTGTCAATTTTCATCCGATTGACTTGATATTTGCAGAACATTTGAATATCAGGTCACTGAATTCAACCACCAATTATTTTGAGGTCAACATAGGCCAAAGGGTCAATTTAGGCCAAATTTTTTTAAATTGCAAATTTTCATTTGACTTGAAATTTTAACAGGATTTTCATATCAGTTCACTGAATTCAACCATGAATTATTTTTGAGGTCAAAAGCTCAACATCGGCCTAATTTCTAAAACTGAGAAATAGGGCCAAAGACTCTAAATATCATGATATCTCAAAAACAAGTGATTACAAAATTAGGTGGATTTGAGTTGGTTAGGTGACAAGAACAAGCCAATTCGATTTTGGTTCAGATACAGCCTGTCAATGGATTACAAAACGTAAACTGATCAGCCTGACAGAGGTAGGCACTCTTCCAACGCCATTCTACTTCGTTCTGTTTTGCCAAGTGTCACTCTATCAGTGATTTTTCATCTGTTTTTGGTTTGTCCACACAGAACTTTAGTGTTTTTCTCCGCAACCGTTTGTCGGATTGAGGTGAAACTTTCACCATCGGAGCGACTACTCATGTACAATGTTTTATTGATAATTATGATGTCGTAGGTCACGTGGTGTGGCAGCCATGTTGAAAAAACAGAAAAAAATTGGACCTCTATATCTCTGAAACTGCACCAAGGAAAAAATTGAAACTTGGCACATGGCAAGTATTCCTCATGGGGAATTAGTGATTTTATGACGTCATAATTGCATATGTAGAATGTTACATCTGATCAGTATGAAATTTTTTGAGGGTCATCTAGGGATAAAATGGTCCCCCCCCAAAAAAAATGATGATGTCATCAGTCATGTGATTTGGCAGCCATATTGTTTGTTTTTTTTAATCTTCAAAAATATTCTTCTCTGAAATGGCTGGACAGATCGGGGCAAAACTTTACACCTATGAACGTCTATCCATGAGGAACAAAAGTTTCACCTATATGATGTCATAGGTCACATGGTTTGGCAGCCATATTGGATTTACCCTAAAACCTATTTTTAAAAATCTTCTCCAGAACGGCCGGACAGATCGAGGGGAAATTTCACACAAATGTTCCCCAAACCATAGGTGTAGAATTTTGTTCAAGAATAATTGATAGGTCACATGGTTTGGCAGCCATATTGGATCAAAGGAAATATTAAATAATATTTTCTCTGGAACCGCTTAATCAATTGACATAAAACTTCAGAATTATGATCAAGTAGCGATGAGGAATAGATGTTTTAAATTTCAACTTGATTGGATGCATGGTCTGGCAGCCAGAATTATTTAATTTTATGATCTGGGTTCTTTTTTTAATACATTTTTTATTTTTAATAAAGCTCACTGGACTGTGCCTGGATGGATTTGTGAGTAGAGGAGTAGTAGCTGAAATGCGAATTCTATCCAGGTTCCTCCTGATGACTTCAGCTTTGCTTTTTGCTTGTTCGTATTTCTTCTGATTACTCCAAAACAGGACTGTTCCTATTTGGTCTTCCATTTGATTGGAATTGAATTTATTTGAATCCCATTCTACATTCAATTGAATAATAATTTAAAAAACGCCATGGGCCATGGTCAGGCGTCCAGTCAAAGTGGGGTTGCATCAAAGCGGGACGTTTTGGTACCCGGTCATCACTGCCCTGCTATGAGAGAAGCGCCCTGATTCCAGTTCCACAAGGACCAGCTCTGGGCCAAGCTAAGTAAAGCAATAGCTCGAAAGGTGGGTTTTTCTTTATATTTTGTTTCCACGTTGTCCGTATTTGAGTCTCTGTGTGCGAGGCCTCGACTGGAGGAGTTATTTATTTCACATTATTATCATTTCCTTTTGAATTATCGTCCTTTGTAAATATTTGTGTATGTTCAATAAATGTGTTCATTCTGAAGAAACTGTATTAGTGTAATTGTCGTTGGTTTGAGGATAAACACCCTGTGCATCCGTTTCATTCCCTGTGCTCCTCCACCTGTCCGCCATTGCCCCGCCATGCCCTTCGAGCACGTGTTAAAATCTCCGAGGATCAACGTGTACGCCTCCTCTTAATAAGGAACCGCTCAGCCGTCCCAGGGGCTGTCGGTGTTAACCGCCCGTCACCACAACTTGGGAAGGGGGGTTAACCTGGGCCGGCCACCCCCGCGACAATATCAATGGTAGGTCAGAAGCAAATGGTAAGTCAATGGTGTACTCTAGGGGAGGGAATAGATGAATAGCTTTTGCGTTTCCTTGAGTCTTGATCGTGGATACAAAAAAATTTGGACTCTGTGGCGTATAAATGGTTGGACCATGTGCTGCGAGTTTGAAAGGGCGGTGGTTCGAATGTTGGCCAAGTCTTTGGAATGTACCCTAGGTCGTACCAAAGACTTTAAAATGGTATGTATACTCCTTCCTTGCTTGATCGGTATGTATTGCTTTAAAAAGGATAGAACACAGACAAATGACCATATGTTAGTAACTGTAGATGTGTAGGTTTCTCAATGGGCCTAATGGTTTGTTGACATTCCCTGTAAGTGAGCATGTGTTATTAAAAGGTGCTGGATGAGTGGATGGTTTATACTATGGTAATCATTCATACAATCCAATAGTACATTTTTTTGTGGTATGTGAACGTTCCTTTTTTGTGAGGGTTGAGCAAGCACCGAAACTCGATTGGTTAAAAGTTTATGAGTTCAAAGCAGGTGACCAGAACCTTCACGGCAACCCTTAAAAAGATATTTAAATACTTTAATATATCTATTTTTGGGGGAAAAAAAACGAGAATAACTATAGAGTTCAAAGAACACCTTAACCCACACAGTCTTGAGAAAGAATGACATGGGAGGAGTCTGTGAATGGCAAATTTTATTTGTCAACATGACGTAAAATGGTGTACTAACTCTTCCACGAGCCTCGACTATGTACTGTATGCAAAAAAAAACAAACCCAGTGCCAAAGTACTGCTAAATTTCAGGTTCGTGATCCGTCTTCTACAGTGTTGAAAATATCAAATTTAATTGAAACTATTTTTTTTCCTCGATCATAAACTAACATTTACAGACAGACAGACAAAGTGAACCAAATGCTGAACCCTGCTTTTTGCTTCGCACGAGCAGGGTAATAATCCCAAACATGAGGCTCCTACCTTGACCCTAAAATCAGACAAAGAAAAACGACTTCCAATTGTATCATAATACCAGGTGCTCTATATGTTAACGACATTAGAACCAGTCCATTGGTTCACCACCTTATTGATGCTAAAACAGGGACCACTTTTTCTGACACATTGTCAAAACAGTTGTGATTCTGTTGTAATGTGATTCTTCTGGCACGGCTCTTCAGCTCATATTTAACGATTACAAGACTTAAACATGGGAAATGGCGTTGAAGAGGGAAAACCTCCCACTCCCAGGCCCAACAACAGTTGGTTGACAATGTCACAGAGCTTTGCTCCATGAGGTCATTGCATCACACGTGGGAGGTCACTGAATGTGATCATCGTGTGAGACTCTCCATTACTCGCACGCATTCTTCCTCGTACCCTGGCTACCTGTCCGGTCATTTGGCAGGGGGCAAACCTTGCTGCCATTTAGTCTCTTTTTAATTTGAAGAAAGAAGGCTTCTGTGCTGTCATCAATAAACTGAAACACCAACAGACCCGTGAACATCAACGTGGAGAGAAAACGCAGTAAACATGTTGATTGGAGGTTCGACAGGATGAAATCATTTTTGGCTGACATCAGGAGGAAAATATCTCTGGATGTCTCTCCTGGAAAGCTCATTATATGCTTTCGTTATTCCGCGCTTTAGTGGTGAGATAACTCTGATCAAACACTCGGTAGAACGCATACCTCCACCAGGCTGAACAGTTCACGTTTGGCATCCCAATGATAGATCGCATCTGGATTCGGATGTGAACCAAAATCCAACTATTAACTTGCAATTGTTCACTGCCTTTGACACCAATTCAAATTTTTATTATGGACCCTATGCATCAAAAAACCAGATATATCGAACAATCAGTTTCCAATGGAGCACCTCACCACCATTAGAGGATTTGAATTGCATCAGATGTGGCGATAAATGTGAATTGTTGCTCCCAGCTTGCTGGCTCGATGACAGGAGACACTATTTGCATTTTTGTCTCTCCATCCCGACCTCGTTTCACCAACTTTAGTCTGAATCCGTCCATAACTTTTTGAGATATCCTACTCACACACAGACAGACAAACAAGGTGAATACATAACCTCTGTCCACCTTCGGTGGTAGAGCTAACTAAAGGAAAGAAAACAAAGATTATAGTGCATTTTCCCCCAAAGTCTTCACCAAGGATATAGTCCCATATTTTTTTTTTGTACAGTCAAGGCTCGGAAGAGCTGGAACACAGAACGGATCAGGATGCAACATAACAAAACGAACAGCAGAAAGAGAAGGGGGGGAATGCCAACAGCTTGGCCGAGGGAGAAAATAGATGTAGACGGATAAGCAAGGGATATAGGAGAGAACACAAGGAGTGGACAAGATGGGTACAGAAGTAAAATTTTGGGAGGGGTGAGGGTGGTTTAACGGGTGTAGAAAAAATCATCGTTTTGGACGGGGGACGATTTGATATGCTGGTGAGCAGCAGTCTTGAAGACCTGTAGGGAAGAATGACATTGAAGAGAGTGCTGAAGTTGGTTCCACAGGCATTAAAAAAGGAACGAATGAGTGGAGGTGATCAGTGGTTCTGGATTTTCGGCAGTTTCACTATGAGGGGGTTGCTGGTGAACCGCATGCGTCCTGCAAATACCTGAGAGGGACAAAGCACAGAGAGGGCAGAGGGTGCAAGGCCAGAAAGGAGGACGAAGAAGACAGAGAAACCACAGACCTGTCGGATGTGGTGAAGTGGTAGGTCCATAGACTCAGCTTCATCGTGAGAGTTTCAATGATCTTGAAGGTCTTGGTTTCTACAGCATCAAGCTGAGCAAGGTGTGAGGCAGGTTACCCAGCCCAGAGGGGAGAGCCGTTCTTCATCAAGTTGCAGATGAAAGCCTTGTATGTGGATAAGAGCTCACGTGTGCCAAGGAAGGACTTTGCACGACAGAGGATGCCCATTCTGTGTCTGGTTTTGAAGGCCAAGTTTCAAGTGTGGCTTGCCCAAGAGAGATAAATCTTGCCTTGCCCAAGAGATAATTTCCCAAAAGACATAGGCCTAATCATTTTGGCTTGCAAAAATAGTTCAACAATCTTTATTGTTTGTTCCTGTTCGATGGCATGTGGGTACGTTCAGCATCGCCTTCAATGATTGGTTTAGAATGCATTACATTCTTGCTTGTTTGTAATGTTGATGCTTATTGGCCCAAATGAATTTTCGCTTGTGGACTGTGGTTTTATTGGCATTATTTAAAAAAAAATGGCGACATCAAGACAGGGCATGAGTGATTATAAAAACAGCAACGATTCAAGCGATTATACAGTTATACAGCAAGTGATTCGGAGTTTTCAGGAAGTAAGTCAGAGTTTTCAAAAAACAGTTTGACCAGTGATACTTCAGATGATGTTGATGGAGGTGGTGACGCTTGTCTCAGTATTTTGGTCCAGGTATTGGATCACGAGGAAGACAACTGTCCGACACATTTTGATTTCACTGCACAACCAGGTCCGTGTGACATGCCAGATGATGATGCTGCACCTGTGGAATATTTTATGATACTTCTCGGTGACACCTTTCTTGACATGTTGGTACATGAAACTAACCCATATGGAGACGAAAAAGTCTGCAAACTTGCAAATTCAGTTAGAGGGCTTCCAACCAATTTGCGGTTACAGAAGTTGCATCACATGATGGCGACTGAAATGAAGGTATTTCTCACCCTCACAATAAACACGGGACTGATAATAAAAAAGGACCATACAATCATATTAGGATGACGAGAATTATTCACAGTCTACCCCAATGTTTTCAAGGACATTTACAAAGGATATATTTTAATTGCTGCTGTCTACTTTTCACTGGCGGGAGGATGAAAGGGAATAACAGGTAAACTGCACAAGGTTTCATTTGTTATACAGTACATTACATGCAAACATAATTCCAGGCTCACTATGTGCCAACGAAGAATGTCAGTGGATGAAAGTCTGGTTGGGATCATGGGGGGCACTCAGCTTTTGCAGTACTGTCGGACCCCGACATTCGCGGTTCTGCTATTCATGGACCTCGCGTATTTGCGGTTCATAAAATATAACCTGCTTCTACATTCACGGCCGTGTGCTTCGTGTATTCGTGCTTTTTTTTCTCCCCATTTTCACGGCGTTTTTTGTAGGCATTTCTACTGGCGTATTCGTAGTTTTTCATGGGATTTTTGATTTTCCCTTATGAATCACAAATAAACGGGAACCTATCCCTCTTTTTCCCATTTAAACAATGATTTTAGAAGTTTGACCTTTGACCTCTTGACCTCAAATATAGTTGCTTTCCCAGTTGTTCAGTGATGGACCATGTAAATCCTGTTCAACTTTCAAGTAAATAGGATGTAAATTGATTTTGCAATAGAAAATTGATTTTAGAAGTTTGACCTTGAGTTGACCTTTCACCTTTTGACCTCAAAAATAGTTGGTTTCCCAATTCAGTGATGCAATATACAAATGTTGTTTAAATTTCAAGTCAATTGGATGAAAAATAACGATTTTAGAAACTTGACCTGCAGATGACCTTTGACCTTTGATCTCAAAATCAAGAGGCTTCTCAGTTGAGACTTCAAACAACTTGGTAAAGTTTCATGACAATCTGTTTAGAATTGTGACCTGTAGGCGATAAACAGACAGACAGAATAACAAGAAGAAGACGTCGTGC
>CM068964.1:35061518-35075394 GCA_035128595.1 Eptatretus atami
TGCATTCATCAGACCGGATTCTGAAATCCGTAACAATATATATACATACATATAAAATATTGTGTTTAAAAAATTTAACACATTTAAAACATTTAGACACCGAAGTGTTCAAAATATATATATATATATATATGCATGCAAATGCGCGAATGTCGAAGCCACGTTTATATGTTGCGGGCCGGGCGTCGGCCGCGAGCACGACCGCTAGATGAGCTGCAGAGTCGGCTCGACCGATCGCCGGAATTTAGATGTACCTTTCGAAAAGTACGGGACCCTTATTGGACCGAAGTTTGCAATAGACAGACCACGTGGGGTAGGGTCGATTGCCAATTTCAATTTACTAAATACCCACGTGGTCCAACTACCGGGAAATTCACCCTCGACGGCTCCCGTACGGAACGAGCCGCTTAGCGTACCCGTGTGTGCGATCCGAGCGGTTGATCGCCGAGATCCGTCGGTCCCAAATATCCCGTTTACAACGGCAACGGCCTGGCTAATTTTCAACACTCAACGCGAAGCCATGAAGGAATCGACACGAACGAGCTGAAACATTTCACAAATGGGATGTTCTTTACAGGGGGATGAGGGGAGCACATAAGGGCAGAGCTTAACCGAATATTAATAAATGCATGTATATACAGGCAAAAAGCACTTATACAATTCACTACTTAGTTGACTGGCACAACGAACACACATACGAACACACATACGCACACACCCAAAGAAGTGGTGGCTACAGCCTTTATTGAGGCCTTCAGCTCGGAGGATAGGACGAGCTGCAAGACCAGGGTCTATCTCGGACCTGTCCACCTCGTGTGGTCTTCGCGTCGACCCGGGCACGAGCGAGAGGCGAGCTGAACCCAGACACGGCAAGCGACCCTGCTGTTCTTGCGCGGGGATGTGTCCTCAAGTCGCCCGTTCGCCGAGAGACACGGCGCCCAACCCTTGCGGTCCTTTCGGGACTGGCGTCTCTCGATCTGGGAGTAGGAAGAAGACTACGACCAAGACCAGCCCAGCCAGATTGACTGACTCCCTTTTTTATGCGCTCTGGCGCGGCTCCATCCTCCCCCACTCGGCGCACTGCCAGCGCATCGGTGGGGGGCATGACCCTCCCCATTGAGCGCGCGGAGAATCCGGGAGCAGAGGGTTGTTGTCTCTGCAGAGCCGTAGTAATCGTTGCTTCGTTGTTGCAGTCATTGCTGGTGGTGTTGCAAATAAAAGGAATCCTAACTATCAAAAGTAATCAACCAGCACATGAACATTTATTTACCCATTAGACAAGGGAAAGGAAGCTATCTATAAAACACATACTTACCGATGTAACTGCTCTTTAGGACCTGTATGTTGTGTGCTCATGGCTTCCAGATTCGCAACAATATATCATTATGTACCGACTATTGAGGGAGAATAGCAGTAAAAAAGGGAAGGGAAGTGAGGGTTAGGGAGAGTTTGGAGTTGTGGGAGTTGGATGGGATAACATTGTGCTTACAAAAAGGGTGGGTCTCAATTCCTTCCTTTGTGGACATGTGTATCTGGTTACTTTACCATTTTTTTCAAATGGAGTTTGAGGTTGATCAAGTGGTTTGATTTTCTCTGGGAATGGAAGTAAGAATGCAATATAAAGTGCATTGTGTTTGCAAGACTAACAAATTCATTCTCTTGAATTAAAAAAAAGTAAAGTGGGTTTTGGCGTTCTCATTTGAGGTCTTCTTTCATGATGCTATGGTCCCATGATCACATCTCGTAATTGTTTGCAAATATCCGAATTATCTTGTGTTATTCCATTGATGTCTCGTAATGTCAACATCCATATTTAATGGATAAGCTTCATGAGGTTGTAAGAGTCCTATAAATTGTTTAATTGGAAATTGAAGCATGTTTAATTTTTATTTGTTTATTTGTACAGGGTACGGCAGGCTGCCTCGTGCGATGCAAGTGTTGCTAGTTCTGAATGCAGCGAGGAGTTGTTATCGTCTGTTTCTCTTGGTGATGCGGAGCCGGAGGACAGACTCTCTCTGCAGGATGAGCTCCAGGCTATCACCTTTGACCTTTTTGGAGAGGGAAGTGTCTGCAGTGACGTCTCGTCTTTTTTTGATTGGTCCGACAGTGAATTTGAATGGCAGGCAAGTGTGTGGCGTCCACTGCAGTACAACATGTCATAATGTGTTTGGCCATGTCGTATTTAACTTTGATTCGGTGCTGCAGCATGATGCAGTTCCTCAAAGTGTGCTCTAATTGGTTGATTTAATAGTGTCTATGCAGTAACCCCTCAAATATTGTGGGTTTCTACCAATCACGGGCAACCTATTGTGTTCTGATTTTGTTATCGTGGTTTTTGAGTTGAGCTGAGATGAGTTGTTTGCGTCTGTATGTATGATTGATTAACTCTCGTTACGAGCCTTTTCTTGTATCTCGCGCACCGTTAACTGTAGTAATCGGACAGCTTTCGGGAACGAAGCTGAATTTAATGATGAATCGTCATCAAACAGGAAATTATGGAGATCCTGTAATAGTAGATCTACAACATCTAGTAGACACCCAACAGTTGATAATGGCGCCCAAATGTAAAACGATGGACAAAATTTAATCGTGCCAAAAGGCAGAGAAAGGTTATGACATTGTGCGAAGAAATTGAGTTGTTAGATTGGTTGGCAAGAAGTGAAAGTGCAGCATCTGTGGGCCGCCATTACTGGATCAATTGATCAACTCTGTGGAAACGTGAGCCAAATATCCGTGAAAGGGTTCCTGCTAGCAAGGCGCAAACGTCTCATTCCAGTCCTGTGATCCTCATATTGAAAGGACGGAAAAAGCACTTGATGTTTGGATCGAGGATCAAACAGAAAAAAATGACTGCAGACCCATGTACGGGAGTAATCGTTTCCACGAGGCACCAGGGACCGAAGGCTGCAGTTCAACCACTGCTCATGGAACTAATCAAAGCGAAGGGATTTAACCTGGAGCGGGTGTTTTAATGCCGTAGAGATGGGATTCTCTTAGAAGAGTACCTTCCTGTCCAAACAGGAAAGATCTGCTCTGGATCATGATGGCTAAGTATCGTTTTACCCTTCTGTGGCAATGTAGCAGATTACTTCGTCATGCTCCCGATGATCCAACAGCCATCGCAAGTTCTACATTCACATCTTTGTCACGTCCACCTTCTTCTCCCCCCCCCCCTTTTGTATTTTTGGCAGAGTACAGTACGAAGTTGGATGTCAGTCTATTTCTGAGTTGGATGTCAGGGGTGTTGCTTTCACTTGTTGAACTTCCAATCAACTGTGATCTTTCTTCGTTTGTGGAAACACAGGCTGCGGTGAACCGGTTGAAATGGGGGTAAAGTTCCTGGGATCTGTGGCATCCATGCTGAACTTCTCAAGGCTGGTGGAGCTGCTGTACTCGTGTCGTTGCATGCAGTTCTGTGCTCTGCCTGGAACACAGGCATCGTCCCAACTGACTGGAAAAGGGGCCTTGTTGTCCCTCTCTGGAAAGGGAAGGGTGATCGCCAGGACTGCAGCGACTACCGAGGGGTGATGCTGCTCTCAGTGCCAGGCAAGGACTTTGCTCGGATAATTCTTGAGAGGGTTCGCCACCATCTGCTTGAGCACCAGCGTCCTGAGCAGTCAGCTTTAACACCAAAGAAGTTAACGATTGACCATATCCTTGCTCTTTGGGTCCTCACTGAATGCAGACGAGAGTTTCGGCAGGGGCTGCTTGCAGCCTATGTTGATCTCTGCAAAGTGTTCGATTCAGTGAATCGGGATGCCTTCTGGAGGATTCTTGGTCTTCGTGGGGTGGAAAACTGATCGATCTGATCTCTGAACTATACTCTGGTACTGAGAGTGCTGTGAGATGTGGTGATACCATTATTGATAGATTTTTCCAGTTGTTACTGGAGTTCATCAGGGGTGTGCACTGGCTACCACACTTTTCAGCACTTGAATGGACTGGATTTGAGGGAGGATGTCAGAGAGATCAAGCTGCGGTGCATCGTTTGGGAATGTCAAGATCTCTGACCTTGATTTCGCAGATTATGCAGTCATCTTTGCGGAGACTTTAGATATCCTTTTGGGGGCCCTCGAGGTGCTGAATGTGGAGTCGGTGCTACTGGGATTACGGGTTTCCTGGTTCAAAACTAAGATCCAAGCTTTCATTGACATCTTGGATGCTGCCACCTTGTCTGGAGCTGTTTGTGGTGAAGATGTTGAGGTCCAGGAGAGATTCACTTGTCAGTGATATTCATGTCTCTGCGGCTGTGAGCCAGAGGTCATTAGACGTCTGGGTCGGGCCTAAGGAGTCATGGATTCACTGGATCATGGGATGTGACGCTGCCGGTACCTGTGCAGGAGGATGGAAGTCCGAGTCTTCAGGTCCTTGGTGCTTCCAGTCTTGCTCTACGGATGTGAGACTTGGACTCTGACCAGGGATCTGAGATGGCAACTTAATTCCTTTGGCACCAGGTCTCTTCGGAGAATCCTTGGCTATCGCTGGTTGGACTTTGTGTCCAACGAGCGGCGGCTGAGAGACTCAAGTGAGATTCATTTCCTGCATAGTCCGTGAGCGTCAGCTGTGGCTGTATGGACATGACTCGTTTTCCTGGCGCTGATTCTGCTCACCAGATTCTCTCAGTGAGGGAGCCTTGTGAGTGGAGGAGGACAAATGGCCGACCACGTGCCTCGTAGTTGCAGTTGGTTGATCAGCATCTCAAGGAGATGGGGATAGGCCAGGCATCTGCCTGGGGGGTGACCAGACGGAGGCCCCTGGAGTACCTGCAGAAAGTGGACGCACTGACACGCTGCTCCGGCGCATGCTCCCATACCTGACCTGACAGTACGAACGAGTTCGTAATGTTTACCCTCACCCACCTTTCTGTTTAGGTATAAATTTAAAAGGTAAAACTCGTATTTTTGTTTGATTTGCCTTATTTATTGTATTTTAAAATGTTTATAAGTCCTGGAACCGACCCCCTCCTCCCCTCCCCTCCCCTCTTCCCATTGACCCTTGGTTTCCACAATCGCGGTTAACTGCCGTGGTATTTTTCCAGGAACCTAACCCCCGTGATATTGGAGGGTTTACTGTACTTTCTTGAAAGCTCTCAACACTCCTCTCGAATGTGTGTTTCCACAATTTATGGGAGGACCTTGCTTGGCAGATTGGTTTGGTGAGGTGGGGGTTGAGGAGTTTATGAAACAATATCTTGGCCTTTTTTTTGTTGTTGTTCAGTTTCCAAACAGTGACCTGGCAAGCTGCAGTGACACCACCTCTGATTTGGTGCCCAGTGTTACCAGCTCACCAAATTGTCGAGGAAGGAGAAGAAGCTGGACTCGCCATGACAACCGCTCAAAGGTCCCTCGTAACCTTGAAGACTTACCATGGAGTGCCATGAGCAATGACGAGCAGGTATAACGTAGCAAGAGAGAAGTGCGTGGTGGTGATGTTCTTCACTTCAATCCTTACTGCTGAGATTAACCAATACCATGCTTGACTTCCTGTACTAACAAGATCACGGCTGCAAATGATTTCTGCAGTGGTTCTGTGTTTCGTTAACGGACGCATCACAATGAAATTTTTGCTTTTGTTTTTCTGAAAAGCTAATTTCAAAAAGCCTTTTTAAACAGCAAGTAAAGATCACATTGATTTGGTACATTGGTCAACCAATTGCTTCCAAAGTGCACAGATTCCTCAAGAGCAGGGAGGGGAAGTGAATCGTGCGATTAAATGCTGTACAGCAAGCTCCTCATGTACTCTTTATTTATTTATTTTCTCCAGGTGGAGTACATTGAGTATCTGAGCCGGAGAGTGAGTGCCGAGATGGGACTCAGGGAGCAGTTGGACATCATTCGTATTATCGACCCCAATGCGCAGGTGTGTGTGTTGTGTGAACGCTTGCTGAACAAATGAATAAAGCATTTTAAAATTGGAATGAAGGTGCAATAACTATAGTTTTTTTTTATTTTCTTTTTTTGCCGAATGACCTGTTTTCTCTTGTAAAGAATGATCATCATTTGATTACATTATCTTGTGTTTTGCTCGTGTGCCAGGTCTAAAATTTTATTTCCTATCCCCTTACTGATTACAGGTCTCTCCCACTGACAATGAGTTCATAATAGAGTTGAATTGCCTCACCGATGCCAAGCTTCAGGAGGTGTGTGTCAACATTGTCACCGTGATTGGGATTAAACAGTTGTTTGTGCAGATTATCTGCATTTTAACAACGTTGCCATTCCAGATGCACTTTTCCTTTGTGACTCTGCTTCCTTGTGGTGGGAACCGACGACCTGCAAAATTGTTTCAATAACATCCAAAGTTTTGTGATTTCTCTTGTTTGAGCTCTGAAACTGTCTTTACATGTACCGCTTTACTTAGGTGAGAGATTACATTGGGCAGCGCTGCGGATTGCTGGCACTTGCCCGCCGCACACGCCGCACTAAGGGCCTGCCAAGTAGTAGCAGCAGCAGTGGCGGCGGCAGTAGCTGCAGCAGCAGTGCGATGAGCAGCAACTCTGTGGCAGTGTTTGGAACACGAGCCCCGACAAGCCCTTTGCACCCCCAGAGTGGAGGGCTGGTGACGTCAGTGGGAACTGCATCTGTTGGAGCCGTCGGCCTTAGCCGCAGCCACAGTGATGGAAATTTAGCTGCAGTGGCGGCCGCCGAGCGCATCCGTGATTCAAAGGTACCGCCGATGCGTGTTTTCTTGTTAGATCGGCGCTTGCGGGGGTAAGCATTTTCCATGCTTTCTTGACTCTATCATGTCCGACTCTGCAGAAACGTTCTCGCGAGCGAAAGCTACGTCAGAAGGCTACACGCCGACGGCAGCTAAAGGAGCAAAGGCAGGTGCGCAAGGAGGAACAGAGCGGCCTGTTCCTCAACGAGGAGGTGCTGTCGTTGAGTGTCACCGAGGAAGATGATTTCAGTGACGTGGATGTCCTGACGTGACGCAGAATCGCTGGACGTGTCGCATCAGCCGATCGTTCACAACTCGTGCCTTTCCCTAAAACCTGCTGCCGTTTGCTTGGCCGGTTGTTACTTTGTCGTACAATTCCACCCATTTGTTTTCACGGGCTTTGCTCGTTTAGCTTCTGTTGGATTCTCTGGCCTGCTATGATTACGATGTATAACGCTGCCTTTCTGCCAGGTTTGTGCATTATTGCTGTGTATATGAGTATATTGTATATCTTGTACTCTTCGGGGAGGGGTTGGGGGAGCAGGTGTTGAAAAGAAGTATTATCCCCGATTTGTGCGTTTCGTAAGCTATGATTTAAATAACAATAGATTTACATTTCTCTAGAAAGTTTTTAATGTACCTCAATATTTATTTTTGCGAACTCTTTACAAATTTAGTTTTTGTGGAGTTTTATCCACATTTAATGGAGGTTCAACTTTTTGTTTCACTCGGAGATTTGCGGGGGAAAAAAAACTGAAAAAAAAACTTCATCCATTGATTCTGGGATTGTGGTCGCTGGGTCGAGCACACTGGGTCAGCACGGATTGATCCAATGCTTAAACGTGAGCGTTTGTTATTAAAAAAAAAATTCTTTCTTTTCTTTTCATCTCGTGGGCCTTTGAAGTCAACTTCTTGCATGTGATTGTTGTTGTTTTTTAAAATGTTTTATTTTTTTTTATTTTTATTTTTTAAATGTCTGTGCTACTTGAAAGAAGTGTTCTAAAAAAATCTTTTGAAGACCCTCATTTCTCCTGCCGTGTCATTTGCCTGTTTTCTTTCTGAACCACTGTTATTTGGTGCTTTCTCCACAATACTGTAAAACAGCTTTTGTGTAATGCATTGGACTAATCTGTTAAATATATTCCTGTAAAATTACACGTCATGTGACTGCTTTTGTTTTATCGAGTCTATGGAATACGTTGTTTGAAACTACATGGGTGTACGTACATCTGGTAACACCTTTGGTGGTTGCTTCACTTTGAATCATTAATTAATCGTTTGTGCTTTCGAGCCTGGCAGGGGGTTCCATTGAAGGAGCATGACAATGGTGGTTAATTACAGTTAATTTGTGTGACTATGGGATCGTTTGATTGGTCCTGATGAAATATTCAACACTTGGTGATCACCTGAAAACAAAAGACCAAGCAACATTATTCTGCTGTCTAAATAGTTGTATACACTGGTAGAGGTCAAGGGATTATGAAAACTGGGTGAACATTTCTTAAACATATCAAGTTGTGTTGAGGAATGCATGCGTGCTAATTATCTGGGATATGAGAGGTGGGCAGGTAGGCTGCAGAACCGTCTCCTGTGCTGAATGCTTTGCGTACCGAGTTGAGGGAAGTTCATATCATTTCCCTCCAACTACTCCTGCGCCACATCTTCAAAACTCGCCATTCTGTGTATTGAGCAGTACACGTTCAGACCCAGCTGGCCCCAATCCCGAGGTCCAGAAATGTGCCCGTCATGTATTTCATTCCAGGTACATTGACTTCTCATGGCAAGTCGTGGTTTTCAGGTCAAAGTGGTCAAGTGGTTGAGATGTCGGATGTTTGAAATGGTGTGTCCGTAGGGGGCCCTGCAGGGGCAAATCCAGGAATTGGGTAGGAGGGGGGGGGGGGGGGGGAGTTCCAAATAACAGAAAATCTAAGTCATATGAACGTGATGAAAACTTTATTGCAGCTTTCAAATAAATGCACATTCACATATTCTTTGATATGTATGTATTGTGCAAAAAGATATAAAAGTTAATGAATTTAATATTTAAATGCATAACTAAAAATAAAATAGCTTGAATTCAATAAACTTCAAGTTTCAATCTTAAATATCATGACTAGTGAGACCTACCTGAGTGATGGTAGTGCCTATATGACATACTAGAAGGAGTTCTGGGTGACCAGGGAACCCCTGGGTTTGCCACTGTAATGGTAAATATTTTTGTTGGGAGGGGGGGTTCCGGGCAACCAGGAAACCCCCCTGGATTTGCCACTGCCCTGCATTCGGGAGCACGCCTGGCCCTGCCACTTCCGCCAGGCACGTGGATGGAGGAAGTTGTCCCACGGCATCTTCCGACGAGAGCAATCCCATTTCGGACGGACATGGGTCATGGGCTGTGTACATGGATAGATTGGAGGGTAGACAACCTTATCTCGTGACCCTCTCTTGTCAAACCCTCACGTTAGTCCATGAATGTGGAGTTCATGACGGGAGAGTACGTAATAAATGAATGAAGGTTTATGTGAGCTGCAGTGCACGAGGTGAATGTTAATCAAAGGGGCGTGAAAGATCACCGCGATGCTATTTCTCCCCCTGTCACGATGGTTCACTCCATTTCCGCTGGTCCCGGAAACGTGCTTTTGTTTCGAAAGCATTACGTCATGGTCATGCCCTGTGTTTCGAGCTGGAATCAACGGACGGGGTCTGCGGTCCGCGATAGCGCCACCTCAAGGACAGCCTGATCGGCACCCTCGACCCCCTCCCTCCTGAAGGGACCCTTATCCCCCAATCCACCGTTCCCCAGGGCCAGGCCGCTCTGCCAACCCTGGGACTGGGTGAGTGACGGCACCGATTCATTCCAGACTTCACTCCCATTCTCGCCACAGCGCGGTGAGCACGATCCGCCCGAAACGGAATCATTTATTTATCGTTTCACTTGTGACGTAATCGGTGTACTTTCCCCACAAGTCACTCGCGCTGTTTACTAACTACGTACGGTTCTGCGATAATGATTTTTTCTACATTGTGCATACAACGTTTGTACAGTACTCGCGCTCGTCATTGTTTCACGGGGGTATATCGGTGTTGGTAGTTCGGAAAGACCCCCGAAGGGACGGTGGGAAGAGTAGAGGGAATCGTTCACCCAATTTCCCAAGGACCAAGGTACCTGAGGTACAATGTTTAGGTTTGCGTGAACATTGGTCCGTGATTGGCGGTGAAACGTCTATCTCGCTGGATGACCGACATTTCCCACCAAGCACGTCAAAAGTTCTGGCACCACACATACGTCACGACGTTCTGGCACCACACAACGTCACGGGGTTCTGGCACCACACACGTCACAACGTGCTTCCACCACAACAGCACAACGTGCTCCACACAACGTCACTAAGTGCTTCCACCACACACGTCACAACGTGCTTCCACCGCACACGTCACAACGTGCTTCCACCCACACGTCACAACGTGCTTCCACCACACACGTCACAACGTGCTTCCACCACACACGTCACAACGTGCTTCCACACACACGTCACAACGTGCTTCCACCACACACGCACAACGTGCTTCCACCACACACGTCACACGTGCTTCCACCACACACTGCACAACGTGCTTCCACCACACACGTCACGACGTGCTTCCACCCACACACGTCCACAACGTGCTTCACCACCCGTCACAACGTCTTCCACCACACACGTCACAACGTGCTTCCACCACACACGTCACAACGTGCTTCCACCACACACGTCACAAGTGCTTCCACCACACACGTCACACGTGCTTCCACCACACACGTCACAACGTGCTTCCACCACACACGTCACCAACGTGCTTCCACCACACACGTCACAACGTGCTTCCACCACACACGTCACAACGTGTCCACCACACACATCACAAACGTGCTTCCACCACACACGTCACAACGTGCTTCCACCACACACGTCACAACGTGCTTCCACCACACACTCACATGCTTCACCACACGTCACAACGTGCTTCACCACGTCACAATGCTTCCACCACACACCACGTCACAACGTGCTTCCACCACACACGTCACAACGGCTTCCACACACACGTCACGTGTCCACCACCACACGTCACGACTTCCACCACCACACGTACACGTGCTTCCACCACACACGTCACAACGTGCTTCCCCACACACGTCACAACGTGCTTCCACCACACACGTCACAACGTGCTTCCACACACACGTCACAACGTGCTTCCACCACACACGTCACAACGTGCTTCCACCACACACGTCACACAGTGCTTCACACACACACGTCACAACGTGCTTCCACCACACACTCACAACTGCTTCCCACCACACACGTCACAACGTGCTTCCACCACACACACGTCACAAGTGCTTCCACCACACACGTCACACGTGCTTCCACCACACACGTCACAGAGTGCTTCCACCACACACAGTCACGAGTGCTTCCACCACAACACGTCACAACGTGCTTCCACCACACACGCTCACTAAAACGTCACAACGTGCTTCCACACGCACGTCACAACGTGCTTCCACCACACACGCACTCAACGTGCTTCCACCACACACGACACAAGGCACTTCCACTCACAAGGTACTGGCACCACACATGTCACAAGTGCTTCCATCACGCACGTCACAAGGTTCTGGCACACGCACGTCAACAAGGATCTGGCAACACGCACGTCACAAGTTTTGGCACCACATACACCCCCAATGCAAGCACACACACGCCCCAAGATGCCGCCACCACACACACGCATATTGCTGCACGGCGCATGATGCAAGATGCTGGCACGGCGCAAATGCTGGTCGACGCATGCCACAAGGTGCTCACACGCTGCAAGATGCTGGCACGGCGCACGCCACAAGTGTCTGGCACGACGCACGCCCCAAGGTGCTCGCACGGTGCACGCCGCAAGATGCTGGCACGACGCATGCCGCAAGGTGCTGGCACGACGCACGCCGCAAGATGCTGCACGACGCACGGTGTAAGCCGCAAGATGCTGGCACGCCGCAAGGTGCTGGCACGACGCATGCCGCAAGGTGCTGGCACGACGCATGCGCAAGGTGCTGGCACACGCATGCCGCAAGGTGCTGGCACGATGCAGCGCAAGGTGCTGGCACGACGCACGCGCAAGGTGCTGGCACGGCGCACGCCGCAAGGTGCTGGCACGGCGCACGCCGCAAGGTGCTGGCACGGCGCAGCCGCAGGTGCTGCACGGCGCACGCGCAGGCTGCACGCCGCAAGGTGCTGCACGGCGCACGCCGCAAGGTGCTGGCACGGCGCACGCCGCAAGGTGCTGGCACGGCGCACGCCGCAAGGTGCTGGCACGGCGCACGCCGCAAGGTGCTGGCACGGCGCACGCCGCAAGGTGCTGGCACGGCGCACGCCGCAAGGTGCTGGCACGAGCGGCGCGCCGCAAGGTGCCGGCACGGCGCGCGCCGCAAGGTGCCGCACTGCGCGCGCCGCAAGGTTCGGCACTGCGCGCGCCGCAAGGTGCCGGCACGCGCGCGCCGCAAGGCCGGCACGGCGCGCGCCGCAAGGTGCTGGCACAACGCATGCCGCAAGATGTTGCCACCACACAAAGTGCTGCCACCACACAAGGCACAAGATGCTTCCACTGCACGTACCACAAGGTACTGGACGACGCAAGACAAGTGCCTGCATCATGCACATCATGAAATGCTTCCACCGCACACGTCACAAGGTACTGGCACTGCACAGGCACATAGCTGCCACTGCATGCGCGCTCGCGCAGAGAGGAGCTGCCACTGCATGCGCGCTCGCGCAGAAGGAGGCCACTGCATGCGCGCTCGCGCAGAGAGGAGCTGCCACTGCATGCGGCTCGCGCAGAGAGGAGCTGCACTGCTGCGCGCTCGCGCAGAGAGGAGCTGCACTGCATGCGCGCTCGCGCAGAGAGGAGCTGCCACTGCATGCGCGCTCGCGCAGAGAGGAGCTGCCACTGCATGCGGGCGCTCGGAGAGGTGCGGCGCCGCGTGCTCAGAGAGGTGGGCGGCCTCACGTGCAGAGATTACCTTTCATGTTTTCTTTCTTTGCATGACATCGCAGCCCTCTCATCATCGTTTGGGATTTGAGGTCTGAATCCCAAATGCTGTGTTGATTTGTCCAAACTAAGATTTCATTACACAGTCCTCATTCTATACTTGATACCAGGTTGGTGCAGAAGGCGCTCGCTCACCTTTGAGGTGTCGAGTTAGGGTTCGATTTCTGACTCTACTATAAACTGTCAGATTGGTGCTTCACAGATATGTCATTGCATCACAAAGTACACCTTCCTCCTGATCGACGTTAAGCTGGGTGGCCCGTCTGCCAGCATTAGTTTGTGGACGTGAAAGATCCTTCGCTGCCTTTTGTGAAGCATGGGTTAGTTGTCGCCAGCACCCTGAAAAAATGAATTATTCCTTGCCAAACTCTTACTGTTCCAAAGGCAATGGCAAACCACCTCATAGTATTTCCATGTCTTGGAAGATGCTTTGGCAGTCCCAGTCCCTGAGACCATAAAATATATGATTTTCTGGCTCCTCCACAACCCTCACATGCTGGAAGAAAGATGTGGTATTCAGAAAGATGTGATATTGTTGCGGGCCAGATGTCGGCCGCGAGCACGACCGCAGATGGAGCTGCAGCGTCGGCTCGACTGATTGCCCGGAATTCATATTGTACTTCTTCGGAAAAGTCCGAAGAGTACGGGTCTCTTTCGGACCTGAAGGATCAATATTTCCACCACGTGGTACAGGGTTATTTGCCAAATCTTAAAAATACCTAGAGACCACGTGGCGATCTACCGAGTCTTTACACCCTCGACTGCACCCGTACGGAACGAGCTGCTTAGCGTGCTCGTTCCGTGTGCGTCCCGAGCGGTTTGATCGCCGGGTTCCGTCAGTCCGTTTGTCCCGTTACAACGGCAATGGCCAGCTAATTCCCAACATGCAGCATGCTCAGTCAATGAAAGAATGGACACGAACGAGCTGAAACATTTAACAAATGGGGGTTTATTTATACAATAGGTGGGGAATGAGGGAAGCACGTAAGGGCAGAGCTAAACCGATTATTATTATTAAGCACGTAAATACAGACAAAAACACTCATACATTTTACTACTTATTAGGCGGGCCCACGGACACACACACGCACACACACCCAAAGAATCGGACCAATGGTCTTTATTAGGACCTTCA
>CM068964.1:35079137-35091795 GCA_035128595.1 Eptatretus atami
TTAACATTGTACAGGAATTTAATGAGGCCACATCTAGAATATTTTTTGCAGTTTTGGTCACCACAGTTCAGGAAGGACATGGATGCCATCGAGAGGGTTCAGCGCAGGGCTACTAGATTTATTCCTGGCCTAGCTAGACTTAGCTATGAGGAGCGGCTGTAGGAGGCTGGGACGAACTGATTAGATTTTGGTGAAGATCCGGATCCGAATCCGACTGCAAGAATTTTTTAAGTGATTCTTCACCATTGAGAGATTGGGCCAAAAACGATACATAGCACGATATCTCAAAAAGTTGTGGACGGATTCAGATGAAACTTGGTGGACAGGTTGGGTGTCTGGCAAGGACGAATTGATTCAATTTCCGTGAAGATTCGAATCCGGATCTGGATGGGAGAATTATTTAATTTCTAAAGTGATTCTTCACCCTTGAGAGATTGGGCAAAAAACGAAACTTAGCCTGATATTTCAAAAATATATTGATTGGGCCAAATATGTTCTCGTGGATCAAGCATTACAGAGCAGAGGTATGCGCTCTACCGAGTGCCCTTCCAGTTTTTTTAATTGATTCTGCCCCATTGACAGCTCGGGCTAAACCGATAAATAGCACGATATCTCAAAATGTTGTGGATGGTTGAAATTTAGTGGACAGGTTGGGTGTCTGGCAAGGACTAATTGAATCGATTTTGGTGAAGATCTGGATCTGGATCTGGATCCGACTACTAGAATTTTGAAAGTGATTCTTCACCATTGAGCGATCGGGCTCAAAAACTATCTCATCCTATTTCGCAAGATATTTCAAAAATGTAATGGGCCCGATATGTTCTCGTGGATCAGGCATTGTGTGGCGGAGGTTTGCGCTCTACCGAGTGCCCTTCAAGTTTTCATTGTTTTCTTTGTCATTTAATTGTTTATGCGGTTTTAAATGTTTTTTTTTTAACAGTTGCCCTTAATACCTAAGTATGACTTGCAGCACATGGGTGGGCAAATTTGTTTATAGTGTAGTCGCTGCTGCTCACCGAGCAACCGCACTCGATTTGCGAGCATTGTAACGTGGTGTCATTGGATATTCCGAGAAACCAGGTAGCATTCGTTGCAAGATCACCTGCTGTACCTGTAAGGCCACTTAGTACCTGCAATTTCAGCAGAAATTTGTAATTGGTTCAGGGTGCTGGTGATGATTCCCCTACTCTCTGTGAAAGACACCAAGATGTTTATCATTGGATCTGGAATCAAACCCGGACGAGACATCTCCGTGCTCAACCTCTGCAACATCCTGTCAAACTACATTGCAAATGTATTGCTGAACTTTCACACCAACTAAAAGCTGATGAACCCCATTAGATGCTAAATAGATGTTCATAGTTTGTGATTACTTTGCATTAATTAATTGATGTAGTTAATAATTTACTTCCCACTGCTCATTGCTTGATATTTCAAGATGTCAGCTCAGCACTTTGGTGGTGATTTGGTGATGTCAGCACTGAATGCTTTGTGATTACACCTCTGCTAGTCAATACCTAAGTTACAATTAATGATTAGTTAGCAGGATTTTACTTTTATTTAGATTTTGTTACATATCCATGTGAAATAAAGAACAGTTTGAGGCAGAGAACATGTGAAAAATCTGAATTTGCTTCTGAACTTTATCTGTTCTTTAAACCTGATCCTAATGTTCCTTTTGCATTACCTTTCTATATCGTGTTTGTTATGTTCCTTCCAGATTTGGGGCCCACCTTAAGCTGTGGAACTGCTTTGGGGAGGGAAGGAGGTCAGGAAGCATGGAAGATTGTGATTTTCTGTTCAAAATAGTGCTTATCGGAAACGCAGGTGTTGGGAAAACGTGTCTGGTGCGGCGTTTCACGCAGGTAAGGCCTGGGCATCTTCCACTCCAGCTGTATACTCGGTAATATCCATTCAGAGCATGTTATTAACCCCACACCCGGTTTTGCAACTTACAAGTTGCTGCAAATTGCACAACTCGCGTGCCCTAAAAACCTGCTCTGCTGGTTTTGCACATCCTCTCTCTGCTATTTTCACCCTGTCATTTGGGATAGGTCATCTTCCATCTGCTTGGAAATCAGCCAACATCACTGCACGACATAAAAAGATACAAAAAGTGATAACCTTAACCACAGACCTATCAGCAAGGTCATAAAATCCATCATCATAGTTGATATGAAAACTTTCCTTTTCTTCAACAACCTCATCTCTCCAACTTGGTTTCAGACCAGGTCACTCCACCTTGGACATGCTGCTTCTACTTACCCAACAAAGGATGGAGGCTCTCGATGTCAGACATGAGATCAGGGCCGTCTCTCTGGACATATTTCATGCTTTTGATACAGTTTGGCATCCTGTCTTTCTCTCCAAACTGTCTGCCTGTAGCATCCAAGGCCAACTCCATACATGGCTTACTGACATCCTCTACTCTCGGAGCGAACGTGTGGCACTCAACGGAATCCTTTCATCTCCTTCCCCTGTCAAGGCTGCATTGCCTCAAGACAGTGTTCTGGGCCCAGTCCTATTCCTGATCTTCATCAATGATTTCTCTGACTCTCCGGAAAATCCTCTTTATCTATTTGCCGATGACTTCACCCTCTACCGTGACATCCCTCATCCTTCAGACAGCCAGCCTGCATCCTCATCCCTCCCTTCAGACCTTCAAAAATAATGACAACCTGGTCAGACACTTGGAATGTGTCTTTCAATCCTGACAAATCTCACACTCTCACTATCTCTCTGAAAGGACCATCTGGCAACCCCCACCCTTATCTATGAGGGGTAGTCAATAAGTAACCCTAAAATGGCGATATAAATTTGAGAATGTATTGTGTGTAGTTGTAGACAACATATGTTATATCTATGGGTAAGAGTCATGTTTTTCCTGTTTTAGATCTGGCAACCTTGAGCATATGATGTCAGTAAAGCAGTTCCAAGATGGCGGCTCCCTTTGAAGCATGCACCAGGGAGGAGTAACGTTCTGTCATCCGTTTCTTGGGAAGTGAGAGTGTGAAGCCCAGTGAAATCCATCGCAGAATGAAGATGCAATATGGTGATGCATGTTTATCGCTGCAGCAGGTGTACGACTGGGACAGGAAGTTTAAAAGTGGAGTGTCCAGTGTGGCAGATGCTGCTCGCTCGGGCCAGCCTCACTGCCGACACCAGAAATGGTTGCAGGAGTTGAGCGCGTGCTAAGGGAAAACTGTTGCATTACGCTGGATTAAGTGGTCTCTGAATTGAACATCAACCATGGTTCAGCACACCATATCATTCACAACGTGCTGGGGTTCTGCAAAGTGTCTGCAAGGTGGGTGCCGAGACACCTCACACCCGAACTGAAAGAACGGTGAGTGGACGCATGTGAAGAACTGCGACGTTGCGAAACAGAAGGCGATGCTTTCTTACAGCATATAGCGACTGGGGATGAAAACTGGGTCCACTACTTTTAGCCAGAGACGAAGAGGGCAAGCAAAGAGTGGTGCAATTCAACTTCACCGAAGCCCAAAAAATTCCGCACACAGCCATCCACTGGAAAAGTGATGCTGACGCTCTTCTGGGATAACCGAGGCCCACTTGTAGAGCATTACATGCCCAGAGGGACCACAGTCACCAGTGCATCGTACTGCGACCTCCTTAAAAATCATCTGAAACCGGCAATCAGATCAAAACGTCGTGGACTACTCATATCGGTGTTTTTCTGTAGCATGACAATGCTCGGCCGCATACTGCCTGCGCTACAGCTGCAACAATCGAGGACATGCATTTTGAGTGTCTTCCTCATCCACCCTCCTCTCCAGATCTCTCCCCTTACCACATCTTTGGGCCACTAAGAGGCGCTTGGTGGAACCACTTTCCGATCCGATTAAGAGGTCCACGAGGCGGTCCACGAATGCCTACACAAGCAGGCAAAATATTTTTTTCTAGAAGAATCCAGTCCTTTGTGAAGCACTGGAAAAATGCATTGAACGCAATGGAGATTATGTTGAAAAATAACAGTTATTACACACGTACATTAGGGATACAACTTTTTTGCAACTCCATAGTCCTGTATCATATTCTGATGAGCTTTTGCTAGAAAACAATGAAAATCAATGTTTTTTTTTTGTATTTGTTCAAAAAAGTTCACCCATGACTAACTTTGAAATTTGCATGACTTGCATGACCTTAATTGCTCGCTCACAGCATTGATTGCTTCTGCTGATGTTTAGTTTTGATGGCTCTTGTTTCCAGTGATTTGTCAAGGATTTCAAAGCAGTCTTGTAGGGTAGTAAGGCTTTTTTAAAGTTAAATAAATAATTAAACAGGGTTCTAGTTTTTGGAAATCCACCCAAATGCAACTGAGTATAAAAATTTCAAAGTTAGTCATGGGTGAACTTTTTTGAACAAATACAAAAAAAACATTGATTTAATTTTCATTGTTTTCTAGCAAAAGCTCATCAGAATATGATACAGGACTATGGAGTTGCAAAAAAGTTGTATCCCTAACGTACATGCAATAAACAATTTGTGAAAAATATTTTAAGGTTGCTTATTGACTGGCCCTCGTACTTTCTTAACAATTATCTTGAAGAAGTTTAGTCATTCAAACTCCTGTGTCCCACTATCAGCCACAATCTTTCTTGGGCAGACCACATTTCAAAGTTGACTTCCAAAGCCAGCCGCTGACTGGGCTTCCTCCGTCATACAAAATCCTTCCTTGGCACACCTGAGCTCCTTTCCACCTACAAGGCCTTCGTTCGCAGCTTGATGGAGTGCTGCTCTCCCATCTGGGCTGGTTCCCCTGCCTCACATCTTGCTCGGCTTGATGCTGTGGAATCCAAGGCCTTCATGATTCATTGGAATCTCCCGTGCTGAAGCTAGTGTATGGGCCTATCTTTTTGCCTTTGCAGACAGGACGGTGGTCTCTGTCTTCTACCGTCTCCTTTCTGGTCTTGCACCCTCTACTTTTTCCATGCTTTGCCCCCCCCCCCCCCACCCAGTTCAGTGCGCACCGCACCGATGGGGGCCCTCGTTCTCATGCAGGCAAGAGGCAGAAAGAAAACGATCGTGCCGGTTCCGCAGCTTGGCTCATTTATCATATCAATACATACAGTAATCATTTATCACAATTAAATTACCTCTCATGTTAATACATGTACATACATACCTCCTAATATATGTACATACATACCTCCATTGGGACCATACTCTGGTGCGGAGCATTGGTGCTGCCTAAGCAGTCCTTTGGCTATTGGACACAATCCTGGACGGGTCGCCACTCCGACACAGTATACCAGCATGCTGGCACTCATTTTGCCGACCTCGGAAAGATGACAGGCTGAGTCAACCCCACCTGGTATTAATTCAACAGCGAGTGGGATTTGAACTCAGGATCTTAGGATCCCAAGCCCACCACCCTAACCATTAAGCCAACACCAGGCATTATGCTAATACATGTACTAAGGAAATAACTATTTCTAAGCTATACATTGTTAACTCCAAGAAGCCATTTCTTCAACAGTATATTGAATGATTGTGATACCGTGGCCTTTTTTTGTTGTGGCATTCTCTCCGAATTACCGGTGATACAAGAGCACTATTCCCCAGCCTGCTCCCCTGTCCCACAGGGCTTGTTCCCACCAGGGCAGGGTGCCACCATTGGAGTCGATTTCATGATCAAGACTGTCGTGGTGGATGGAACTAAAGTTAAGGTACTGCTCCGTTTTGTTACATTGGTTCTTAATGGACTACATGATGACCGCATTGCAGTGAACAACCCTGCCAGCAGGCGTGGCCAGAGGTCCAAAATAACTATCGAAGGCTGGTAATGATGTAAATTTTTGCACATTTTCTCTTTTGAGTAGTTGCCTGTAAAGTTTGTTTATCTCTTCTTTTTTTTTTTAAATCTCAGTAATTTCATCGCTCACATCTTCATATTGGTTGGTGGTGAACATAAAAAAAAATTCTCAAATAAAGACAATTGGTATTAAAGTATTTTACAGTTTTCATTTCCCTCTGTTCATCTCGTCCCTCCCTCTGCCTTCTCTGTTCTACTGAAAGAACTCCATTTACATTGGTGATTCCACAGGGAAACAGAAGTGGAGTTTATCTCATTTGTATTCCTGAAGAGTTTTGAATTGCAAATGGACTTTGTCATGCTCGTAGACAAGGGCCCTCATCTTTTGGGTTTCATCAAAGCTGGGAGAGCAGTGCTGTCCAAAATGTCACAATAAGACACCTTCATAAAGCACTGGATGTTTTGCAATGTGGGGGTTTCTTATAGAAAAATCTCTGCTCATAGAAGGGCAAGGTGACAGTGTAAAATAGAAACAAATTGACAGTGGGACAATGAGGTCAGTTTTACACATCAAGCAAGGGAATGAGGGAATGAAAAAGAAGAGGGGTGAGGAGGAAATGCAGTAACGTGCAAAGTAATTGTGGGAGATTCTGATAATTTTGAGTTTTAGATTACACAGGATAGTGTGTGTGTGTGTGTGATTCTGTGGCCCCACCCTGTAGGGTGGAGCAGTACTTTATTGAGCTATTGATAAAGGCCTTGTGGACTGTGAGTTTTACATTTGATCAGTTGTGTGCTCTCCCAATTTGGTAATAAACTGTCATTACAAATGAACAGGATAGAGCCAACATCATAAATATATGTTGAAAAATTACTGGCCCAGACCGGGAATCAAACCCAGCTCCTCTGGCGGACATGGATGTGTCCCCCGACAGTCGAAAGCAGGCCCTAGCTGCTCCTATGGTTGGCAGCGAGTGCCCTGGAAGCAGTGGTGGAAAGAGAGTGGCACTTGTATATGTGGAAGAATTGCGTTGCTCAGCCGGTGGGTCATCCAGATAGCTCAGATGGCAGAGCACTGGTACAAGATGCTTGCTTGAGCTGTTTTGCAGGTGGTTTAACAGGTTGACCAAAAAAGTCTCACATAACGTATTTGCGATTCGTACCTGTACATTGTGCTGGTTGCGATTTGTACCTGTACATTGTGCTGGTTTGTTCAGTCCTTCACAATCTTCCCCTGTTCCATCGAATAAGATGAGCTGAACATTTTTGCAGTATTAATTTTTGCACATAGTTAAATGGTCTGCCAGTTTGTCACCATGTGTTTGTTGACAAACCAGAGATTGCATAAATGTTGTAGACACGTAAAATTAATTTGACAAATTCGCCTCTTTCCCCCCACCCACCACTCTGGGGTGAAAACAGCTACAGATCTGGGACACCGCAGGACAAGAGCGTTTCCGTTCAATCACCCAGAGCTACTATCGGAGCGCTCATGCCCTTGTGCTCACATATGACATCACCAACGAGGAAACGTTCACCTGCCTGCCAGACTGGCTCAAAGAGATGGAGACGCATGCTGCCACAGACGTTCCTCGAGTTCTTGTGGGTACGGTACTTGCTCGTGCACTTGCTTTGCAACCCTTTCACTAAATGCTTTATTTAGATTCTCACTATAGCAGCCATTTTCCACCCTGATTATTCATTTTGGTTATGAGTTGCCCACTACATATTGCTCAACGAGCTGCTTCTTCACCTCGTGGGGTAATGTGGAAAATCTCACAAATGGTGTTTGTTAACGAAGGAATTTGTGAGCTTCGTATCGCTCTCCCCACAGGAAATAAGCTCGATCTCACATCGAGCCGACAGGTCAGTCGAGAGCGGGCTGAGGAGTTTGCAAATGTGCACAACCTCTGCTACGTGGAGACTTCTGCAAAGGAGGCCGATAATGTGGAGCAGCTTTTCCTGGAGTTGGCAAGCGAACTGACACGTAATGCACGTCACCCAGCGCTCGCTGCCGGCCCACCGCCACCTCGCCTCTCAGGCCAGGCCAGGCCCGTTGGCTACTTTAGTTGCTGTGGCAGTTAGAGACCTGCTGCACAGTTTTCAGGCCTTGGTGCCACGACATGCAATTTCTGTTTGTTGAAATCCGACCTGTGAGCTGTCTGTATATCTGGTGACCTGTAGTAAGGAGGTGCAAATGAGAGTTGGCCGGGCAGAGCCAGACAGCAAGAAGGGATCACTATAAATGAGATGGCCTGTGTGATCCTGGTTTTTGCAGTTCAATTTTTTTTGATCTACCCCCTCTCCTCTGCCCCCCACCCTACCCACCAAGGTTGTTATGCCGAGCTTTTTCTGCACTCCAATCTTCTTTCTATCATGATTTGGAGGATATTAGAGTCAGTGACTTGTGTGTTTTGAGGTCTAAGCAGGATAGACAAGGCCAAAGAGAGCGCCTCCCACCAGCAAAGCATTATTAGTGGCAAGAATGTTTGAATGGAAAGTGTGTGGAATTGTGCAGTGGTTGTGGTTGTCGTGGTGACGTTGGGTCAATGGAAGGACATAACACAGAGGACAACAAACTTCACTTCATTTTTTTTTTCTGTAAAAGATAAACGCCCAAAAATGCTGTCCTTTTTTTTTTGTTTTTGACCCATCTTCGTTTTTTGTTTCGACTTCACTGTACAATTGGAAGTGGAAGAAAGGACAACTTGGGACAAATTGACTGTGCATGAACGGAGGGTGAAAATGTGATGTGAATCATGGTCTACCTGTGCTACTTGGATTGTGCAACATCTCTGCGTCCACCATTGTCCAACACGAGCGAGAACGCCACGTGGTAATCCCATTACGACAGATTCTTCTCCTTCATTTGCTCCTATCATAACTACACACTGATTGCACTTGTGTAAGGGATCCTTCTGCTTGTCTCGATCCGCATTGAGTTTTCATCAATCTTGAAATCAGGACACGTGCTCATCTATTCTTTTAATTATCTTCATCCCCATTCGCTTCTTGTGTTAATGACATTTTGCAACATTGTAAGTGATGCATAAATTGTAGCATATGTATAAGTTTGGAGCAGATTGTTTTTTCGTTTTAAAGTCATGTGAAGAACTGTATCAACATGCGTAGCATGGGAGGTTTTCTTGCAAAATGCCGTACTCGGGTTCAAGCTCCACACCGAGCCCATTCCCCATGGATTCTCGACATCTGGATCGAGCGCAGACGGGGAGCATAAATCGAGCATGTAATGATGTTTTCACAAGACTTGTGGAAAAAAAAGAAGCAGGATTGGAGTCGCGACAAGAACTTTTGGTGACAAAGACAACCAATTGTCAGCCGTTACCAAAACTGGTCCTTTGAGTTTGCTATAGACAAAGGTACTCCAGCCAGTCAATGTTCTCAACGCAGATGTCCACTCATTCTTTTTGTCTGTCATTCCCATTACCAAGTTTATCTGCCACCATGTTTCCAAGACAACCACCCTTCCTCTGTCTCTCTGTCTCTCACTCTCTGTCTCTCTCTGTCTCTTTTCCTTAACTATTCTCCTTGTCATTATATCACATGGCTTTGGATTTTGTTTATAATATGGCACACTATCAATGCTTAAGGCAAGTAGGGAGGGTAGTTAACCATGTTTGTAAAAGTCCCGAGGCAATCTATTGTGCATCTCTTTTTTTATTATCAGTTTGTGCAATACTTTGGTATGTTTGTTATCTAATAATAATAATTTATTATTATAATTAAAAATTTAAAATGCACCCTTTGATAAATGTACACTAAAACATAAAATAACTTTTGTTGGATGGTGGGGGGGGGTTGGCTACTGTGCTTTGGGAACCCAAACCTCCCTCAAATGCAGCCCTATCCATTTGTACTTGGAGGAGTTTGACCCATTCGGTGCATCTGATTGATGGACACGAGTCCCCACAGCACGGAAGGAAAATGGAGAAGGCTTTGGTTTCAACTTATCACTGCACCCCTCACCCCCCCTCCCTTTCCCTTTCTACTCTGTTTGGAGTTCCAACTTCATGCTGTGGAGCCATACAGAGAGCCTGGCCCGCTTGGCCTAATTTCCTGCCATTTGATGCCGCTTTGTGTGTGACCCAGAGCGTACGGTGATGAGGTAGCCACGATTGTAGAGAGGAGTTTCTATGATTTGCGAGGCATGCGTGGCAGGAAATAGCTGTTGCTTTTGAGTTGTGGCCTGGCTGTGTGTGCTCGAGTCTGGTTTTTGTTATTCCATTCCCCTTTTCTTTTCTTTTAACGGCCCTTGCTTGAAAATGCAAAACAGCTGTGAACAAACATTGCTTTTCAAAATAATTTAAAAGGCGTTGATTCGTTTTCTGTTTTTGATTGTTTTTTTGATTGTCCTTCCTGCTACCTGGCTTGTGCTTTGCCTAGAAGGAATGTGTTTTTTTTTAAGGTCTTCTTCCCCCCCCCTGTTCTGGTCACCTTCTGATGGTTATCTGCATTCTAACCCTAACTGTTGATCATGATTTGATTGTAAATATGATGCAATGTCGTGCTTATTGTAAAGATGTGCATTTAATTTGGAAATTAAATAAGATAACCTAAAGTGAGATATGCTTTCAGCATGCAGTTGTTTGTTCTGACACAGGTGAAATACAGGTGTGGCTTCCTGTAAGGAGTAGAGCATCCTTTATTTCACACCTTATAGGATGTCACTAAAGATCCACGTATCTATTTGAGGTGTGTACTCAGCATGGGTGCCATGCATGATGTGTCATGGCTCCACTTTAATGTTTAAAAATAAGTTAATGATAAAGGAAAAGTGATTTGTTCAATTGGCAAAATGAGTGTATGCACAGATCGAGATGAGGGATGGTAGAATTCCAAACTGTATAGAAATCTATGCATTCACGTCTGATTTTTATATGATCTGCTCTGCTCTGCAAGACCGCCTTGCTCTGTACTTCTGTGCTGTGCATGCAAGGCACGGACTTGACGTGGATGGTGAAGTCATTTTGGAAAATAAACGCACGTCAAAACCACACAGGCCCAAATCTAAAGTCGATGTAAATCAAGTACTGTATGTACAACGGTAAGGTAGCCGGTGTACGTTGTCGCGTAAACTGCATTTTGAGCAAGTCTTGACGTATTTGGCGATAGATTTTTGTTTTTTAGTTAACGTTCTTTGGTTGCTTTTCAGGATCCCATCGCACAAATTGGACGAATGATGTGCATGGGGCCTTAAAGGCCATGGATTTGTGTTTGAGTTTCGTCAACTGTGCAATGGAAGCAAGGTGATCAACCTATCTCGGATAAGAGACCTTGCAGTTCTGATTTATTTGGTTGGTGTAGTGCATTTTCCACGCTGGTACTGGTCCTGTCTTTCCTTTCTTTCTATATCTGTCTGATTGGATAACCTTTGGACACAACTAAGGTCGTGGACCTGCTGTTTTGGAGGGTTTTTTGGATTGAAGGGTTGAAACCTCGATGGATGAGTCCCAGTTGTTGATATGGATAGAAGGAATCCCTTCAGATCTCAACCCCCTTCAACCTCCCCCTCATCTACTTTGAACCCCCCTTTACTGAGATGTGGATTCAAAGCCATTTCCTGCGGCACTTAAACCATACAGGGCTTTGGTGCTCATTGTACAGCGGAAAACACGTTCCAAACTCAGATGGACTAGACCCCTGCACTTGACAACACCGGACTGGCTTTTAATAGTTGTGATTTAATGCGTCGTCTTGTGTCATGTTGCATGCTCCACGTGGAATTTCTTTGCAACTCTCACTTGTATTTTATTTCTTTCTTTCATCGAAGAAAGGTACACGTATCAGGAAAGATTTTTGAAGTTGTTTTATCCACACTTCATGGGAGCGAGCGGCCCTTTGCGGATGGTAATCTGTCTGTGCAATCAATGCACGTGTCTTGCGGAGATGACTAGGGGATCAGAGTCGGGACTCATTTTAGGTTTTATTTGAAATAGCCGTTAATTGTGTACCGTTGCTTATAGCTCGTGATTGACTTACACTCATCTTTTTGACTTGGGTCGGAGTCGCACATGTTTGAGTGGAGGGATTGCTGGGTTATGGATTCTCAAAATGATCGGGATGGTCTTTGTTGATCTGCGAGAATTGACTCAGCTTTTTGTGAGGCCTGACTATGGGTAGTTTACATTGTTCCAATTCACATGTACAGTTGCTAATAAAACGTTACATGCGATTTACCTTCACAACCATCTAGTAGTTGTGTTTACTTCTGCAAGTTGTTGGTTTTTACAATCATTAGAATGTCATACTTCCTCGTGATTTGTCTCCCTTTGTTAAAAGCCCCCTTCCCAGGAACAAAACATTTCGATATTGTGCACTTATTTACTTTTTATTATTGATAGATTAGCGAAGAACGTCGTGCAACTTGCTATGTGATGACATATTTCCGTGTGTAGTTTTACTTCCAACGTATAGACTTCGGTTAAGGTTCAGGAACTTCAGGTTTGAGTGTTTTACGTCCAAGCAGAGACTGCCATGATGGAAGGATTGTTTTAAAAGAGTATTTTAAATTCTGTGATAGCAATGAAATGATGCATTAGTAAAGGTATTGGGACGTATGTGTACATCTGTTATGTTCCACACGCGGCTGTATCGAGTTTGGTGAATGATCTTGTAAAATAATCCATTTGTTTACCTCATTTGATGGGGTGTAACACCACTGATCATGACCGATATGGGGTCTTTTGGAATCCCAATGTTTACAATTCTTGTTTGGGCATTGCTGTATCAATTGTGTGGCTGTACCCATGGATCCCATTTAAAAACATAAACAACCACCCCCATCCTTCTAGATTATACATCAAAAGGAAGAGTGGGGTGGTTGGGAGTACAGGGAAGGTAAGTAGCTATCCATTCATTACA
>CM068964.1:35109494-35133054 GCA_035128595.1 Eptatretus atami
ATTGTTTAAGTTTATACTGCCATATTTAATTATTAATCGTTTAAGTTTATACTGCCATATTTAATTATTAACTGTTTAAGTTTATACTGCCATATTTAATTATTAATTGTTTAAGTTTATACTGTCATATTTAATTATTATTGTCTAGTCTATTGCCATATTTAATTATTAATGTTTAAGTTTATACTGTCATATTTAATTATTAATTGTTTAGTTTATACTGTATATTTAATTATTAATTGTTTAGTTTATACTGCATATTTATTATTAATGTTAAGTTTATCTGCCATATTTTATTTAATCGTTTAAGTTTATACTGCCATATTTAATTATTAACTGTTTAAGTTTATACTGCATATTTAATTATAATCGTTTAAGTTTTACTGCCATATTTAATTATTAACTGTTTAAGTTTATACTGCCATATTTAATTTTAATTGTTTAAGTTTATCTGTCATATTTAATTATTAATTGTTTCAGTTATTGCCATATTTATTATTAATTGTTTAAGTTTATACTGTCATATTTATTATTAATTGTCTCAGTCTAATTGCCATATTTAACTATTTATTGTCTCAGTCTACATTGCTATATTTAATTTTAATTGTTTAGTCCATATTGCATATTTAATTATTTATTGTCTCAGTCTAATTTGCTATATTTAATTATTAATTGTTTAAGTCCATATTGCATATTTAACTATTTTTGTCTGTCTACATTGCCATATTTAATTATTAATCGTTTAAGTTATATTGATATTTAATTATATTTTATTGTCTCAGTCTATTGCCATATTTAACTATTTATTGTTCAGTTACATTGCTATATTTAATTATTAATTGTTTAAGTCCATATTTAATTATTATTTATTGTCTCAGTCTAATTGCCATATTTTATTTTATTGTCTCAAAATCGAGGACCAGTGATGGTCGTAACACGCACGGTCCGACGGTAGGAGGAGCTGCGGCGCAATGACGTGTTCCTGAGATGAACGCATGGTTTGTCACTGCCAATGCCTGCTCACTGTTCCACCTGCTGGCCAAGGCGCACCGCTACAGCTGCTAAAGAGGATCGAATAGACCAGAAGAACGTGTTACCGAGGATCTGTCCACTCCCCGTTGGCCTCCTTCCTGTCCGCCCTTGTCCATCCCCCATCCAGGCCGGTACGGGCCTGACAGGTCAGTGAGCCCACCCTGGACCTGGTACAGTAACCGCTCTTTTGTGGTTGTGTGTTCGACCCGTTATGTTGTTCTTTCTTCCGTTCCTGACATTTTAAAAACGATGCCGCTGTTTCTTTGACCATATTTGGACTTCCGTGTGCTTCCTTCTTCCTTTTCCTCCTCACAGAGTCGCTTCACCGTTTCCTCTCACGTTTGTTCATTTCTACCCGTCACTCGCCGTCCGTCCGTGAAGGCGCAGCTCCCCCGGCTCCCCGCCGACGTGTTTCATCCGATGTGACGTCCAAAGGTGTTCGTGGACGTTTACGTGGACCCTGGTGTGCGTGGGCCTCATGTTTTGTGTCGCAGTCGTGATGACGTGTAATTCGAACGATGTTTGATATGGTCCATGGTGGTAGACCGGCAGGTGTTTGGCTCGTACGGCCTGAAATGATCGCCTGGACCTCCCCCGATGAAAACCAGTTCACTAATGCTTTGAATTCAATGACGTCACGGCCTTCAGTGACGTCACGGCCTCGGTTTTAAGACGAATAATAATGCACGTACCGGGTAGACGTGAATCGGATTAGGAAAGGACAGAGAGCACGAACGAAATTAGAAATGGACGAACGTTGTCTTCATTCCATTTGGTTTCTTGGATTGTGATGTTTCATGTCTGTCTCATCAAATGCTGTCGGACAAGAACTCCACTGTGTTGTGCTTTTTATTATCCTGTTTGTATGGAGACCACCCAGGTTACCGTACATGACGATATTACCACACCTCCCAAACCCCAATACCAACCACAACTCCCATCCCACATACCATTCATATTAAATCTCCTCCTGTTTAATGATGACAAGGAAATTTGACGGAGAAGGCCAATTTGGCCATCTGCCGTACTAAACCAACACAGATTGAATAATAAAGTGGAAATCACTTAAAACATGTAGAAATGCAAAAAAATATTCAAATATTTTTCAAATTAATCACGAAAATTTTTTTTGTAAAAAGTTACAACAATTTTGTTTTTTTTTTCTAACAATTTTATTTTTTTTGGTTGGAATACTTAAACTCATAGAAATGCAAACAAAAATTCAAATATTTTTTCAAAATGGCCGGCCAGCGCCATATTGGACTTTGGACAATGTCCCAAATCTAATGGCTGATCTTGGGACCATACCTAACCCCCCACCAAATTTCGTCGAATCCGTCGAGGAGTTTTTCCTATATGGTTCACAAACAAACAACAAACGACAGGGGTTGATACAAGGGTAACCTCGGTCCATCTTCTTCGGATGGCGCAGGTTATATTAAACGTAATTTCATTGAGGGGGTGGGTGGGGGGAAGGAGTGAAGGGAATGGAAGAACAATGTGCCAGGATCAGAATATCCAAAGGTGTAAAAAGTGGAAATTGTTTTTGTATTTTATGTTATTTATTGGGGGAAGAGAGGTGGTTGTGGAGAGGTGGTTTTCGGGTGAAGAAATGTACAAAAAAAAATGTACTAGCAATTTAACAAAAAACTACAAAATACTATAAGCCTACTGGTACTATCCACGTAAGTAACAGTAAACTCGGAAAAACTACAGGCTCATTTGTACTGAAACACTTCGGAATTGATTAACATAATATGTTTCTAATTTATGTTTCCTAACCTCGGAGATGTTATTAAGAGAGGTCAGTGAACATTCAACTTTATACATTCTAAGTATTTTCCGAGTTTCGGAGCGTTAGGAGTTTAGGAACATTAGAGACTATTATGTGTTGTGGATTGCCACGTATGGCTTTTAGTATTTTTGTAAGTTCTTTGTGTTAATTGTTAAACTAAATGTTTTCCTATGTAATGGTGTGCCGGATTAATGTGCAAAAATTATGCTCAATTGTGTATTTTTTTGGTGCTACTGTTAATTTTTGCCCTTTTTAGAGCTCACTTTTGGGGTTCTGGTTAGGGCCAATGCAGCAGACAATTTGTCGTGGTAAGGACATTTTTACACTCTGTTTGGGATGCTTATATGAATTTAACCTGGTTTTATTGTACCAAAAACTCCAATGTTTGAGCTAGCCCTTTTTTTGGGCCTGCTTGATGGGCTTTGGGGGGGGCTTTGCGTAGTAACGGCATGTCGTCAATGTGGTTTGTGTAAAGTTGTCATATGCTCATATGAGTGATACAATGGTATTTCCAATGTTTGATCTAGCATACAACCCTTTGTAGGCCTTGGGACGACAGGTCCTTTGCAGAGGGTGGTACCGGTCAGAAATAACTTTCTATATGTTTTTGTACTCCATTCTGCCCCTGTGCGTCAGATATTAGTACCTCGTTCATTGAGCTCAGGGCCCGGGCTCCCGGTCTTTATCTATAAACATCTATATCATATATCATATCTCCTCATAACAGCCTCCTTTCTAGTGTATAAAGCCTTGTCTCCTTGCCGCCCATCATAGCTGAGTCGAGGAGGCCCGAATCAATTATGCCTGCGCTGAACCCTCTCCGCATCTATGACCTTCCGGAACTGTGTGACCAAAACTGCACACAATATTCTAGATGTGGCCCTCACTAAATTCCTGTCACATGTTACACCCCTCTTTTAATTTATAAATGATCCCCTCCGATACAACCTAAAACCCTATTTGTTTTACTATAGCTGCCTGGCATCTGTGCTGCCTGCTTACCTCCGTACTATATTCCCCCCAGATCCTTCTCCTGTGTGACACCTCCAAAATTACCCCTTTGTATCCTGTAATCTCTTTTTCATTGTTCTTTCCCATCCCAACACCTTACACTTGTTCAGGTAAATTCATCTGTCATCTTTCACCCATCTACACAAGTATCAATATTTCCTGAATCTGATCACCACTTCTCTGCTATCCACATTACCTGCAAGCTTTGTGTCATCTGCAAATTTGGAAAGCTACTCTTTACCCATTATCACAAATCGTTGATGTAAATAATGAATAGTAATGGTCTGAGTACTGATCCTGAGGTACCACAACCACATCTCCCAGCGACATCCTCCCACTCACAGCCACTCTTTGCTTCCAACACCAGCCAGTTTCCAATACAGTTAGGACCAGACAGCCACTCCACAGCCCTCACCTTCACGACAACCTCCGATGTGGTACCTTCAAATCTTGAAGTCTGATTATTATGTCCACTGCCTTTCATCATCACCCAATCAGACACTGCTTCATAGAACTCAAAAGATTTGTGAAACAGGAACACCTTTGTAACCTGTGATACCTTTTAATTAGTTTGTATTATTTTAAATGGTTCCTCATCTGCTCTTAAATTAATGTCTCCAACACCTCCCCACAACTGAACCAAACTAACAGGTCTATTGTTCCCATTATTCTCATATCTTTCTTAAATCATGGTGTTAGATTTATACTACTCCATTCTCAGTACCTTCGTCCTGACTCCAGTGAGCTATTGAAATATCTGTTAACTCTCACTTACCTGCTCGGCCCCTCTCCATCAATACTCTCAGGTGCATATTATCTGGACCTGGAGCCTTATCTTACTCTTAGATTACCTAGCTGTTCCTTTACTTCCTCCACTCCAACCTGGATCTTCTGTTAAAAGCCCTTCCTCACCTCCTCGATTGATACTCTCAGTATTGGCAATTCTTCCTGACTTTCTTGTGTAAGTTGAAGCAAAATACCTGTTTAATTAGCCTGCCATCTCACTTTCCTCATCACACTCCCAGTGCTATCCTCAATGGGCCACACTGGTCTACCTGTTCTTTTTGCTTCCCTGATATACTTAAAGAAGCCTGTTATTATGTTTAATTTCTTAGGATGTCCTTCTCTACTCTCTTTTGACTTGCGAGTTTTTTCTTACTGCCTCTATTTACTCCGATGGGAGTGATATAATATATCCTAGTCCTGAATTTATCATATACTAATGTGTGTGTTTGTGTGGCGCGTCTCCATAACTCCATAACCAGTAACCTATCGGCCTGCAACTTGCATGTTACTAAGGAACTCCAAGGAGTGATATGACTGAAAATTGGTGTTTGGGTTAATTTAACACCCCTGTTGAAGTAATTAAGAGGCTTATTTAATTCCATCCTTTATCAGACGCATCCTCGGTCACCTCGCTCTCCCTCACTGGTTTCTTAATCCGCCATTTTGTTCGGCCTGCTCAACAATGCCTTGAGTTGGAACAGGCCACCATGGTTTATTAACGATAAAGCGCTCAAAATGTTTTTGTTTTGTTTTTTCCACTTTCATCACTCATATTATCGAATGCCTCTTCATAATAGCTACAAATCACTGTATGCATCACTTTTGTAAGTGCTATAGTTTTCAAATTAGGGTCTTGGAGCGATTTCATGCATTATATGATACGATTTTCTATGATCTACTCTCACAGACTAATTAAAGGATATAATCAAAATGTAATTTGAGTTTGGAGGATTGGATCACATGCACTAAATAACTCAAAATCTGGTGTGAAATCTGAAAATGTTAAATCAGCGGTTTATTTTTTTGCGAATATGTGCCATTACCATTCAGCTTTCTATCGCTTGCCAAGCTAGCCGTTCCTTATCAACCATTTTATTGGAGTGATTGCTTGAGTGCTTAAGCCATTTGCTGAGCATGCTACAGTCGATAGTGGTACAGTTCATGTCCTGATCGAGATGTACAGTCGGCAGCTGTTACAAGGTAGAGAGGTACATATGGGTAGATTTTGATCTGTAAAGGGACTCTCCACGGATGTGTGTGCATACCTGCATGCTCAGTTACGGGTACCGTGGTGGCAAAAGTTCCATCCCGTATCTTATGATGATGATGGGTGCAGGAGGTTTTAACTTTTAACCTCAGCAGCATCCGAGCGATCACGTTTTCCTTTGTCCTCGTGACTGTTTCTAAAGGAATTGGTTATTTTATATGAACCGGGTGTGTTTTACAAAGGTTATATGGTTTCTCTTTGTGAGTTTCATTGTAAAATATGTGATAACACCCGATTTCCGAGCCGTTTGCCATATTAACATGTTTTCTAAATTACAGAGCCAAATCTTTTCCACCTGTCACATGACGATTGGCAGCTGTTTATAAACATTATTGTTGAGGCACGTCTCCTTGAAACGTTTATAAAGCAATGTTGTTTTTAAATTTGTTTATTGAACTTCCCCCAAAACAAGGGTGAAACTACTCAAGGTTTTTGGGTTGTATACAGTAAGTACTGTAATCGGTATCGCGCTGATGAAATATAAATAAATAAATTAGAAAAAAAAAACTCACAAAAAAATAATAACAAACAACAAATATACAAAGACAACTAAGAGAAAACCCCCCCAAATCTGTCTGTGTTGTGTGTGTGTGTGGTTTTTTCATAAAGCATAAACATTTTCTCTCTGATACTCCCTCCTTCCACCCCTCTCTCTCTCTCTCTCTCTCTTCTGTTCCTCTTTTGCTCGCCCCCTCCAAATAATGCAAGCATCCTCGGCCACACTCACACATCTCTCTCTCTCTCTCTCTCTCTCTCTCCTCTCCTCTCTCTTCTCTCTTCTGTTCTTTGGACGTGTCTGGGCGGTGTTTATCTATGGTGTGTTGTCTCCAGGTGTTGTTATATCTCCCGACGGCGTTTGTCCCAGACCGTGTTTATAGTATGACTGGTGGATTTCAGACATTATTTTGTTTCCATCTTCACTATTATTCTATGCAGAATCATTTTGATGAAACAGTATGAATCATAATTAACGCTCCACCGCTCGCTGCCTTCCCTTCCCCGCCCCTCCTTATCTCCCTCTTGCTCACTCTTCTCTCTCTCACTCCCCTCTCTTTCCCCTCACTCCTCATCTCCCCTCTCCTTCTTTCTCCCCCCCCTCCCCCGTTTTTTCTCCCCCTCTTAGTATTTCCATCAGTGAAGCGCTGGGTGGTATTTGCTCGTACCTAATAAAATGCCTTCTGCTTCTCCTTAATAGCATTCCTTATGTCCCACTTCACCACCTAGTCTCTTTCTGCCTCCACCTTTACACCTCACTGGAACATACAATATCTTCAGAAAGTGTTCACACCCCTTGGCTTTTGTCACATTTTGTTGTGTTACAGCCTGAATTTAAAATGCATTGAATAGAATTTTTTTTTGTTACCGATCTACACAAAATACCCCACAATGACAAAGTGAAAACATGTTTTTAGAAACTTCTATAAATTCATTTAAAATGAAAAGCTGAAATGTTTTGCGTCAATAAGTATTCAACCCCTTTGCTATGGCACTCCAAATTGAGTTCATGTGCATCCAATTTCCTTTGATCATCCATGAGATGTCTCTACAACTTGATTTGAGTCCACCTGTGGCCAATGCAATTGATGGACATGGTTTAGAAAGAAACACACCTTTCTATATAAGGTACTACAGTTGACAGTGCATGTCAGAGCAGAAACTCGACCAGGAAGTCCAAGGAACTGTCCGTAGAACTCTGGGATAGAATTGTGAGGAGGCATACATCTGGGGAAGGGTATAAAACAATTTCTAGAGTGTTGAAAGTTCCCAAGAGCACATTGAGCTCCATCCTTAGGAAATGGAAAGAATATGGAACTACCCAGACTCTTCCTAGAGCTGGCCGTCCGACCAAACTGAGCAACTGGGCAAGAATGACCTTGGTCAGGGAGGTGACCAAGAAATCAATGACCACTCTGACAGAACTACAGAGTTCCTTGACTGAGATTAGAGAACCTGCCGGAAGGACAACAATCTCTGCAGCACTTCACAAATCTAGGCTTTACGGGAGATTGGCAAGACAGAAGCCACTCCTGAGAAAATGACAAATGACAGGATCCCTGGAGTTGGCAAAAAGGCATGGAAAGACTCTGAGAGCCCGAGGCAAAAGATTCTGTGGTTTGATGAGACGAAAATTTAACTCCTTGGCTTGAATGCAAAGTGCTATGTCTAGCAGAAATCGAGCACAGCTCATCACCCACCTAACACCATCCCTACCATGAAGCATGGTGGTGGCAGCATCATGCCATGGGGATGCTTTTCAATGGCAGGGACTTGGAGACATGAAAGGATGGAGGGAATAATGAATGGAGCAAAATACAGGCAAATCCTTGAGGAGAACCTGCTTCAGAGTGCAAAAGACCTAAGACTGTGGCGAAGATTTACATTCCAACAGGACAATGACCCCAAACATACAGCCAAAGCAACACTGGAATGACTTCAGAACAAGAACGTGAATGTCCTTGAGTGGCCCAGCCAAAGCCCAGACATGAATCTCATTGAGAATCTGTGGAAAGACTTGAAGATTGCTGTTCACCCACGTACCCCATCCAACTTGACAGAGCATGAGTAAATCTGCAAGGAAGAATGGGAGAAAATCCCCAAATCCAGATGTGCAAAGCTGATACAGACATACCTAAGAAGACTCGAAGCTGTAATCGCTGCCAAAGGCGCTTCTATGAAGTATTGGACTCAGCGGGTTGAATACTTATTAACACAAGACATTTCAGTTTTTCATTTTAAATGAATTTGGAAAAATTTCTAAAAACTGGTTTTCACTTTATCATTATGGGGTATTTTGTGTGGAACCTGGATAAAATCTCGGAAATCCTCATCTGCTCTGCCATTTCCCTGTTCCTAGACCCAATCTATTCCTGGCAAGTTAAAATCCCCCATAATCCATACTCTTCCCTTACCACATGCCCTTCTGAATTCTTCATGTACTCCTCCTTCCTCCTCTTCCTTCACATCCGGAGCCTTATAAAACCATCCGACCAGTATCTTGCTGTTTTTACAATCTCTAATTTCTACCCATACAGAATCCTTAACATTAATTCCTTCCTTAATGTCACCCCTTTCTCTTGATGCAATGCTGTCCTTTACCCAGATTGATACTCCTCTTCCTATTCTCTCCTTCCGCTCACACCGATACACTTTGTAGCCTTCTAATCCTGTCCTTCACTTACTCTCCTCCTTAAACCATGTCTCACTCACTGCAACTATATCGTACTCCTCGCTATCTACTTTGGCTTTAAGCTCTTCCATGTTATTATTTAAATTTCTGGCATTGGTATGGAATATGTTTTTTTTTTTTTTTAAATAGCTTCTCCACCCTCCTCAAGCCTAAAAAAAAGTCTGACTTCTCGTCTCGATTCCCTCCACAAACATTGCAGCCCTCTTTGTATTTCATATTTGGCCATCATACTGGAATCACTTGCTTTGCCCCCGAAACTATTCCCACTTCTTCCTAAATGCAAAACATTCCTCCCAACACCATTCTTCCAGCCATCGGTTGACATCCATCATTCTGCTCATAAATTATATTCCACTTTTTATGCCTCCGCTGACGAAGTCGCCGGAGGCATTATGTTATTATCTTGCCAAAACGAAGTTTTTGCAAGATATGTTAGTCAGTCTGTTTTTTTTTTTTTTTTTTTTTGTTTGTTTGTTTGTCTGTAATCACGAAAAAAAATTCTGCAGACACAATTTTCATTGGAAATTTTTGTAACTTCGCATATCAGAGGCCTATGGAGGTCCCTTTCAGGCCATAAAATTTTGAAGGTCAAGGTCAAAGGTCAAGGTCACTGTCGCAAATCAGGGGAATCGACAAAACCCTTATTTTTTTTTGAGTAATTTTGATCGGATCGTCTTCAAACTTCATGGGAAATAAGTTCATGGTCTGGCGCTCAGCTGATTAATTTGTGTGGCGATTGGCCTTGACCTTCATGTGTTTTTTTGTTGTTGTTTTTTTTATCTGTAATCACGTATAAATCACTCTGCAGAGCACAGTTTTCATTGGAAATTTTTGTAACTTCCCATATCAGAGGCCTATAGAGGTCCCTTTCAGCGCATAAAATTTTGAAGGTCAAGGTTAAAGGTCAAGGTCACTTTGTCGCAAATCAGGGAGTCGACGAAACCCTTATTTTTGGAGTAATTTTGATCGGATCGTCTTTAAACTTCATGGGAATATAGTTCATGGTCTGGCATTCAGCTGATTAATTTTTGGTGGCGATTGCCTTGACCTTCATGGTTAACGCCTAAGGTCAAACATATTTGACCCCAAGGTCAAATTTTCAAGTTTTAGGAACCATATCGTGTAGTACCTCAAATTGAACACCTCGATGAGTGCTTTCTAGATATGTCAAGCTTGAGACATTATGACGTGATTTGGTGACGTTATGAGGCAAACACATATTTTTCATGGTTACTCTGTAGAACGATTCTCATCGGAATCTCTCGTAGGCAGATATTCCTCAAGGAGTCGCTCCTGGTGGATAGCAGCTCTGTTCACCTCAGTGTGACCTAAAGAAAGTCACACGTGGTCACCTTTTGGCAAGATACGGATCACCCTACGGGTGACATTGGTTTATTTTATTTGGGTTGTCCGTCCGTGCTAAATCTCGTTATTGTGATGTCTAAAGTACTGTGGAGCAGATTTTGTTTAAACTTGGTAGCAGTATACGTATATATGTTGTGACACAAAGAAGATCTGATTCGATTTTGGGGTCAAAGTTCAAAGGTCAGGTCATGTTCGGTTAAAATTATGTTACTGTGCTAACTTGTGAACCAATGATGGGATTTTGACCAAACTTGGTATATGTACACAGTATGATGCAAAGATTAACTGATTAGGTGGTGGCGTCAAGAGGTCAAAGGTCAAAGGTTAGAGTCTGTGATCGGTTTGCATTACCGCGATCACTTAAGAGCGGATGAAGGGATCCAAGTCAAACTTGGTACAAGTATGTATGATGATGTATTGCATGCATAAACTGATTAGATTATGGGGTCACGAGGTCAAAGGTAAAATGTGATATTTGAGAATAGCTGAAGGGACTTAAATCAAACTTGGTACAAGTATTATAATGATGTAATAATGTGGGCAGAGGCATATCTACCAACGTCATGACGTCGAAGAGTGCCCTTCTAGTTTAATCTTGGGATGATACCAGAAAACACCTCACTACCCTTTGATTTCAGTCACTTACCCAATGTCCTGTACTATTTTTCAACTCCTCCGAGTAGGCTTTCCCGATATCATTTGCTCCTAGGTGTACCACGACCAACATCTTCCTGCTGTGACCTGATATGCTGCCATTTAACCTTCCTTCACTCTCCCTAACTCTTGCTCCTTCAAAATTGCACACAACTCCATGTCCACGATCCTGCAGAATGAAGAAGCTCCATATTTAATTGTCTAATCGCCAACAAAAACGATCTCACTGGCCTCATTCCTACCTATCTCTATTGCTGTACCCTCACCGCTGCCTGCACTCGCTGCACCCTCGCCGCTGCCAATCTCCTCTGCAGACTCGCACCACAAAGGTAACCAACTTTTGTCTACCAATTCTTCACCCTGTGATACCTGCTGTAAAGTATCTATCCTTGCTTTCAACCTTGCAATAACTGTCCTTATGTGAGCTATTTCCTCACACTTCCGACAACATTGACTAACCGTGTTTCCACTATCCCTGATACGGACCGCATCAAGCATCGATCACATAATTTATAATCTTCTTCTTTTCTCTTTTTTCCTGATTGCCTCTCATCCTGTTAACTCGTTTCCCTCCCATTATTTCCAACTGACTTAACCGCTCGACTAGGATTGAACAAACAAGTAGGCCTTAGCCTGACTCTTCCAAATAAATATACAATTACTTACTAATCTGCTACAAACACAACTGCAATCTTAAGTTGTATCAAATGCACAACAACTGACACAAAATACCAAAAAAATAACAAAAAATAAGCACTTATCGTGTTCTGCCGTATGAAGCTTTGAAATTTCCACGCGAAGCCTCAACCGGAAGTACCTGGATAATGTTTTCTGTTTAAAGTCTTTTGTGCCACAGCATTGATTGATCTTTGTAGGCGTGCATGTGTTTGGTTTGTGTTTGTGTTTTCATTCAGAGAAATTAGAAAGGGGAGCTAGATGGGGGACAAAAGGTAAAGGGTGTGATAGAAAAGGGAAAGGAGCTTTGTAAGATGAGAAAGATGCATCAAACAAACGTAGAGGGGATGGGGTGGAGATGTTAAAACTTCTGCCATCTTTGCGTTTGTAACTAGAATGGCATTCGGTAGAGCGCATACCTCCACTAGGTTGAAAAGTTTGCAGTTTGTATCCCACTGATAGGCCGGATCTGCATCCAGACCTGAACCAAAATCCAATCAGCTTGTTCTTGTCACCTACCCAATTCATCCTCCAAATTTTGTCATAATTTGTCCATAACTTTCTGAGATATCGTGCTATATATTGTTATTGGCCCTATCTCTGAATGATGGCGATGCACTTGAATAATTCGAGTATCCGAACAGTTCGTCCTTGTCACACACCCAACCTGTCCACCAAATTTCGTCTGAATCAATCTACAACTTTGAGATATCCTGCTCACAGATAAGCAAACAAACAGACAGGGGTGAAAACAAAACCCCCGTTCACCTTCGGTGACGGAGATAATAACCTTTTTGAGTTCTGCAACAAAAATAGATTCAATTAATTTGTTATTGATGGCAAAAAAAAGGCTAACTAATCTGTGGTTGAGAGTATCTGTCTTGAAAACCTACTTGTGACTCAGAATGATGTTTTCAATTTTTCATAATGAAGACCAGGCATTGGAGAAGGAAGGAGTGGTGAAGACGAGACTATCGGGTGTTGGTATCGGCTCTGAGTACGAATCGATGTGCTGATGTCATCAGCACCAGTTGCTGAGGAAGTGTTGAAATTGTACAAATACTTTTTTAATTTTTTGGAAGAGAGAGATTTACTTGTAAGGAATTGCCAATAAAGGTAGGGGAGGGGATGGTGGTAGGGTTGTGGGTAGTAGGACTGATATCGTAGCAGTGGGAAGTAGGAGAGGAGAGAGATGAGAAGTAGATGAAGATACAATTGATTGTGAGCAATTGCTTAAAATCTGGGTTCCTTAAATGTGGATGGTTGGGGAGTAGGTGGTCGGGAAGAAGCCCAGAGAGAACAATTTGAAAGGGGTGGTGGTGAAGGGATGGAAGATTTGGGGAGCAGGGTGGAAAACCAGGAGGAGGGGAGCAGCAGTTTTCCCTTCAGAGTTTTTCCCACTTTGTTTGCCATCATTCTGGTTTGCAGTCTTTTCATACCTCTGTCAGCGAAGTCACCGGAGGCATTATGTTTATGGGTTTTCCATCCGTCTGTCTGTGTGTGTGTGTGTGTGTGTGTGTGTACGTCCGTCCGTGATAGGTTTTTGTTACTGCAATAACTTAAGAACGGCTGAAGGGATCTAAGTCAAATTTGGTACAAGTATGTATAATGATGCAAAGATGAACTGATTATAATTTGGAGTCAAAAGGTCAGAGGTCATGTTCGGTCAAAATTCTGTTACCCTGCTGCTAACTTGTGAACCAGTGATTGGATTTTGACCAAACTTGATGTAAGTATGTATGATGATGTAAAGATGAACTGATTCGATTTTGGGGTCAAGAGGTCAAAGGTCAGAGGTCATGTCAGGTTAAAAAAAAAACGTCATATTTGGGAACAGCTGAAGGGATTTAAATCAAACTTGATACAAGTAGGTATAATTATGTAATAATGTGGGCATAGGAATATCGGTCGACGTCGTGACATCGAAGAGTGCCCTTCTGGTTCCTTCTTGTTTATCTCTCTGAAGGAACAATCATAAGGAAGGTTTTCGTTTGTGGTTTATTTTTTGCTGCAATTGCCCGGTTTTCTCCTGTATTTGCACCTTTTTCCCTGGAGTATCACAGAGAGGATGATGCAAAAGTTAAGTATATCTCGAGAGGACAAGAGCTCTGATGGAGCTAGTGATGGTAATGTAGGTGTAGTGGATGAGGATGAGAATAAGATTATATTATAACTATGTACACAAATCCTGTATGGTCCACGTGACACTGCACCGATATTCGTTGTTTTGATCCACATTTTGGGTGGGTGCAGCTGGGAGTTTCACACCGCAACTAAATGAGATTTGGATATCCATTTCCACGTTGGAGTGGATTTGCTTTGAAACACAAAGGCTCGAGATTATTCCCCGGGAAGCTTCAACTGGGATTGCATTGCATTCAACCAGGTTTATTGACGTTGAGAAATGTCCTTCCAGTTTGCTTTTGTTCGTCATTGTCATTGTCATGGGGATCACAGGGTAGCTTTGAAAAGCCACGAATCGAAATGCACGTGTGGTGTGTTCGTGCTCCCAAATGTGTATCCATCACGTGGCCTTCTGCTGTTGGGGGGGGATTACTCAGCCGTGTCAGATGGTTTGAACATTAATTAAAAAAAAATTGTTTCGGGCTCATGAAAGCTGGAAATTTAAGAGATAATTACTGAGATGTGCAAATCAGAATGGCTCTGCCAAGATGGCTTCGAGGTACCATACTTGCTCCTTAAGCTGTCCAGTCGAGCTTTGATGCCCGACACGACGATAAACTGTCATACTTCCAGTGCTTCGCAAACAGGGCGTTGCATCAGAGGCGCACCGTCCCTCAGATGGACGTTAAGCCGGGTGTCCTGTCTGCTGGCATTAGTAGGTGGACTTTAACGATCCCACGGTGTATTTTGCAAAGAGTAGGTGAGTTATCGCCGGCACCCTGAACAATTTACAAACTCTTGCCGAAATCCCCTTCATTCAAAGATATTCCTTTTGCATTAAGAATGTTGAGAATTACTTTTGTTTCATGTGACCACCATTTCTTCCAAACAAAAATGGTCACACAATCAGGTATTTGATAAACCGCCGATCTTGCTTGAAGCTTTGGCCATGTAACACAGGTGGCGCCATGAGTCAATGATGTCATCTTTATGCCGTGCCACGATTGGAGGTAAATGCAGAAATATTTCCACTCCCTGATGGCTTTTTTGCAGCAGGTGTTTGTATACCTGATGCAATTTGGATGTTTGCTCTCCTATAAGCCTTGAGGTTTATATTTTTCACAGTCTTCTCACCGTCTCGTCATCTGTCTCGTTATCTCTCCCTCCCTAGCGCTGTGCAGGTGCAGAGCTGGGCGACTGGCATGACGGTGAGATTTTGTGAATGACAGTATCAAATTGGTGGCTAAAACCCAAAAATAAATAATAAGGTGGAGTCATCATGTTCACGGCCGGGCGTAGTGGCGTGCGCCTGTAATCCGGCTACTCGGAGGCTTGGGTTGGAGGATCGCTTGAGGACGGGGGCTCTGTGCTGGGCCACACTATGAGAGGGTGTAGGGCAGCCCGGAATCATGGCGAAACCCAATCCTTATCCCTGTGTCGTAAGAGGCGACCAGGGTTGCGTCAGGAAGGGCATCCGGCGTAAAACCTATGCCAAATCAGTATGTGGATCATAACGGATGATCCGCTGTGGTGACCCCTAACGGGAGCAGCCGAAAGACGAACAACAGTCATCATGTTCACATAATATTTTAAGACCAAACCTATGACAATCCTCCAAGTTTTCATGACTAGCTACACTTTTTTTTTTCTCTCTCTCTTTTAATTTCACAGTTGAAGCATCAATGACGTCACATGCACCAATAACGGTGCATTGGTTATTTTCACTTTATTCAGTGGCAGAATGACATATTGCCATTGAAATTCTTTGCTTTATTCAGAAATGTCAGACCTATTTATCATCACAATATTAACTGTAAAAAATATCTGCTGATTTTTCTCTCGGCACAGAGGAAGGAAGATAGTTTGTGGTTAAACTTTATTCACTTTGCACACATTATGGGATGTCTGTGCTGCCTTTTCACTGTCCTGTTTTATGTAGACGTGACGGCAAACCTCGATGACGGAGTGATTGGCTGCTGGGCGGCCCAAGCTTCCACAATGGAAAACCATAGTGTGAGCCCGCCTCGCTCGCGCCCCGTGTTGGGACGGGCACAGTTTGTCAGAGCCGCCACTGTGGACCTGGCATCAGACCTGCATGGATTACAGCTTACCGGCGAGTCATTACATCCATGCGTCTCGCTGTCACAGTTATCAGTGTCATAGTGACGATAAACATTGCTGCTCTTCTTGCATTCCACATCAAGCAATGTTGATGGTTTCCTTGAGCATTCATTTCATCACTTTGTCTTTCTTGCGATCAGACAAATTTTAAAAAAGGATTGAATAATCGACAGTGTTCGCTTTTAGGTCATGAAAACAAAAATGACGAGGAAATGGAAGGGACGTCGAATGCTAGAAAATGACATTTGGTTCATCAAGCCTGTGTCGCATCCCCATATTGAGACCCCCTCACAATGCATGCAAATCCAGTACCTATTTGTGGATGGAGTTTTTGTAATTTATTTCGATGCAAATATCAAAATACTGATCTGAAGACCATTGGGGAGTTTTTGTAATTTCTTTGTTTGTAAATATCAGAGTAAACTGAGAACATAACATCGTCATTCAGATTGGGATAACAAAAGAATACCGTACATCAGCCTCGGCCAGCATTCAAAGTCCATGTGTGTGGTACAACTCGTGTGTAGGACAAGCTTGTATTTGATTAAGTCACAGCATGGACTTGCCAACTGAGACTGAATAAAAGAGAGACATTTGTCTTAAATAATTTACCGCAAGGAATAGTAAGAATGAAAAGTTTCCGACGGGAACACGCAACACACTCACCTTAGCATGACATCGTTTGTTTAAGGGTTTCATCTATATATTTATGGAAAATAACGTGGAGTAATTACTTGCCACATTGCTCGGAGCCCTCCATGTTCCACTTCCCTTGGATTTTCCAATTCCTCAAATCATTTACGAGAATGAAGACGAGAGAGCGGAGTAGATAGGTGTGCTTTGAGATTGTGGGTTTAATCGATGATTGCTGCATATCATTCACAGCCACCGGCAAGGATCCTGATGAACCCTTACTTGAGTTCAGCCTCGGTGAGTTTGTCCACAGTGCTTTATTTCCCCACTCACACGAAATAAAAAGTGGGGTTGAGCAGTTGATTCATGTCTGTCCGTCTGTCCGTCTGTCTGTCTTATTAGTTTATGATCGAGGAACAGCTTATTTAAATCAAATGTTACATTTTGAACACTAATCGGAACATGAATAGGAAGACAAGTCTTTCGTTTTACCATATCTTGGCTCTGAATTTGTCCCGATCACACACGCGCAGACAGGAGTGAGAATTTTTTTTACTCGTCTGCCTGTCTGGCAGTCAAACAAAATTGAAAATCGTTCCAAACAGGAAGCTTGCTGTTTTTAAGGACGTCATAATGGATACAAACAACAGGCACGAATAACTAATGTTACGCGTTAGATATGGTGGTGTAATAGCACTGCGTCAATGGCGGTAAATTCCGGAATTAATTAATTAATTTGACTTTAAAGCTGTTGAAAACTTTATTGAAATTGAATTATATATTTGAACACTGTCGAACACAAATCACCTTCAGAATACTTCCAAGAACTATGCAATATATCGATCGTTAACACGTTGACTGCCAACTCTGATGGTATACGCCACTCCCATTCGCAAGCCAAGTACGCATGTACATATACGTCAGTTTAACATTTTACCCTTCTTTGAGCAAATTGAAGTTTATTTCTTATCCATTGCTGGGAAAACCCCCGTGTCATGAGAAAACTCATAGCAGGCAGTGGGACAACATTTTCAATCCCATATGCCAGGTACAAGTTATCCAGTTGGACTATCTTTTAGCACTGCATCGATGTTGGTATGACATCATTGCTCATGGTAGATAGTGTGCTGAGTACCACGTGTTTTTTTTTTTCTTTTTCGTGACTTGTCATTACCCTTCATAATGGCACGTATGAATGCAGATGAAGAGGAAAAATTTCTCATGGAGACTGAAAATGATCCATCCATCCATCCATCAATTGGGACTGCACTCTGTGCAGAGCGTCGGTGCTGCCGAAGCAGTCTCCTGGTGTATTGGGTACAATCCTGGACGGGTCGCCACTCCGACACAGGATAAGGATACCAGCAAGCTGGCACTCATTTTGCCAACCTTAGGAGGATGACAGGCAGAGTCAACCCCACCTGGTATTAATTCAACAGCCAAGGGGGATTTGAACTCAGGATCATAGGATCCCAAGCCCACCACCCTCACCATTTATCCAACACCAGGCATTGATAATGATGATCATGATTATTACATCGATTTATGTTCACCAAACTGCCAGCAGATCGTCTGTTCCCTCATCTGGCACGGCAGTATGTTCTGTTTACAACAGAACAGTGTATTCTTTATTATTATTATTATTTCTTTTAAACGAGACTACTCGTAATGGCAGATTGTGGTATACCCAGCACTACGAGTATACTCGTCATTGGCAGTCGACATGTTACAATCATTATTTTATTAAGAGTGAAGTATATATTTGGAGCCGTACTTGTGAGTGTGTCGCTTGTGAATATTTCATCTTGTTGTTTCCTGAAATTGATTGCTCTCACATTCTCAAGGCGCACTCTGCAAACACAACGTTCTATAGTAAATGTAACCACTATGTGTGTCATGTAACCTATAAACTACAAATTATATTGATTTAGGGTTATGGGTAGAGGTAGCAAAAGTTGCTTTTTTTTGGGGCTGCTATCTCCACACGTGGGTGTCATTGCAAGTCATTGCAAACAGACAAGCAACAAGCATGACTTAAAGAAAGATGTAGGAATGGTTTCACATGATGATTTGTTGTGACGATCCCTACCTTGTTTACATACCTTTGGCAAACCATCGCTACATCCTTTTACATTAAAAAAAAATTAATATATTACCGGTATACCTACCCGCTACACTGCACGTTTGCTCCTTGAAGGTTGCCAATTTCTCTGATGCTGATTCACCTGTTAAATTGTCCTAATCTAAAGCACCCAACTCCTTCATCATGGCCTCGATGTTTGCCTTCCTGAAATCGAATAACCTTTGCCTCCCCCCTTTTCTGTTACTTCTCGAAACACTCCCTTTGCCCCCAAAATGATTCCCACTGCTTCCTAAATGCAAAAGCCTTGCTGCAAACACCCCGTAGGCCATGTAACCATCAGGTCCTCGTCGCCCACTCCCAAATTAATTAGAAATCAAAATGTCCCTGAGCTGGATTTATTATTTGATTATACTGCTTTCACTGCCATTCGCTTTCTTAAATGAATTTGAAATGATCACTCCTTCATATTGGTGTCCTATCCATTTTGTTTGTTTTGTGGGAAGTTTGCAGTTGGCTCCTGTTCGGTGTAGAAACGCCTTGTTGGGCTCTCCTAGTATACCTGATCTGGATATTTGACGTGATTATCGCATGATTGCAATGGAAACAAACCAGACATATTTTCCCTGCTTTTCTGCCTTGTCTTGCAAATCTGTAACATTTTCCTCCTTCATTCTGTACTCCAACCTGTCATTCCTAGCATGTAGTGAGGTGGTCACCCCCTCTTTCGATCGTCGGCCCGACATGTTTGTGTCCGTGAGCACAACCACCCCACCTCAAGCCTTCTGGACCAAGCATGCCCAGACTGAGATAATTGAGGTTAGTGTCGAGATCCTCCGGGAATGCCGGGAGGGTCTCCGTGGACCTTGGGCCATTTTACTGTCACAGTGTGAATATGGTCATGTGGTAACTCAACATGGTGATTGTATTCCAATTCTGGAACTCGCAATATTTTTGTCTGATATATATGGACTCGATCGACGTTACACCTTTGTTATTTAATTATTAGCATCGAAGGGAACGATGGTTTTTGGAGTGCTGTACAGTATTTGTTTTGGCATGGAGGATTGTATCCAAAATGCAAACGATTTGCTTTGCTGTTTGTCCTTCGACAAACGTTAGACAAGACCAGTAGACAAATCAAGACAAGTTCAAATCACATTTTAAATTATTTGGTCAGACTTTTGAGCATGATGGTGTCTCGTACATGCTGTAATATCGTTTCTTCCTGAGTGCACGCTGCCCTTGGGCAATAACAGTTTCTCATGGAAAAGCAACTCGGGACAGCTCAGGCCCAACAGAGTAAAGTGGAGCTTAGCTACATGGAAAATGGGCACACAGGGAATAATATGGAATTGTTTTTAAGAAGCACTTAAAGCGTTATCTAAATAGCCAGCTTGCCTGCCAATTCTCAGATCACGTTGTGTGTGTGATGTATACAGTGGGAGAACAAGAATTTGATACACTGCCGATTTTGCAGGTTTTCCCACTTACAAAGCACGTAGAGGTCTGTAATTTTTATCATAGGTACACTTCAACTGTGAAAGACGGAATCAAAACAAAAATCCTGAAAATCACATTGTATGATTTTTAAATAATTAATTGCATTTTATTGCATGAAATAAGTATTTGATACATCAGAAAAACAGAACTTAATATTTGGTACAGAAACCTTTGTTTGCAATTACAGAGATCAGACGTTTCCTGTAGTTCTTAACCAGGTTTGCACAGACTGCAGCAGGGATTTTGGCTCACTCCTCCATACAGATCTTCTCCAGATCCTTCAGGTTTCGGGGCTGTCGCTGGGCAACACAGACTTTCAGCTCCCTCCAAAGATTTTCTATTGGGTTCAGGTCTGGAGACTGGCTAGGCCACTCCAGGACCTTGAGATGCTTCTTACGGAGCCACTCCTTAGTTGCCCTGGCTGTGTTTCGGGTCGTTGTCATGCTGGAAGACCCACCACGCCCCATCTTCAATGCTCTTGTTGAGCGAAGGAGGTTGTTGGCCAAGATCTCGCGATACATGGCCCCATCCATCCTCCCCTCAATACGTGCAGTCGTCCTGTCCCCTTTGCAGAAAAGCATCCCCAAAGAATGATGTTTCCACCTCCATGCTTCACGGTTGGGATGGTGTTCTTTGGGTTGTACTCATCCTTCTTCTTCCTCCAAACACGGCGAGTGGAGTTTAAACCAAAAAGCTCTATTTTGGTCTCATCAGACCACATGACCTTCTCCCATTCCACCTCTGGATCATCCAGAGGTCATTGGCAAACTTCAGACGGGCCTGGACATGCGATGGCTTGAGCAGAGGGACCTTGCGTGCGCTGCAGGATTTTAATCCATGACGCGTAGTGTGTTACTTATGGTTTTCTTTGATACTGTGGTCCCAGCTCTCTTCAGGTCATTGACCAGGTCCTGCCGTGTATTCTGGCTGATCCCTCACCTTTCTCATGATCATTGAGGATCCACGAGGTGAGATCTTGCATGGAGCCCCAGACCGAGGGAGATTGACTGTTATCTTGAACTTCTTTTCATTTTCTAATATTTGCGCCAACAGTTGTTGCCTTCTCACCAAGCTGCTTGCCTATTGTCCTGAGCCCATCCCAGCCTTGTGCAAGTCTACAATTTTGTCCCTGATGTCCTTAGACAGCTCTCTGGTCGTGCCCATTGTGGAGAGGTTGGAGTCTGATTGATTGAGTGTGGACAGCTGTCTTTTATGCAGATAACGAGTTCAAACAGGTGCAGTTAATACAGGTAATGAGTGGAGAATGGGAGGGCTTCTTAAAGACAAAACTAACAGGTCTGTGAGAGCCGAATTCTTACTTGTTGGTAGGTGATCAAATACTTATTTCATGCAATAAAATGCAAATTAATTATTTAAAAATCATACAATGTGATTTTCAGATTTTTGTTTGAGATTCCGTCTTTCACAGTTGAAGTGTACCTATGATAAAAATTACAGACCTCTACGTGCTTTGTAAGTGGGAAAACCTGCAAAATCGGCAGTGTATCAAATACTTGTTCTCCCCACTGTATATATATATATATATATTATATATATATTATATATATATATATATATATATAATATATATATATATATTTATATATTGTTGCGGATCCGGGTGGCGGATTCTCACCCGGTCCTAGCGCCACCCTCACCACCACCGTCTCTGGGGTTTATAACGCCGGCCGGCTCAGCACAGGCCTCGGGTCACGCGCCTTCAATCGCGATACCAACGTAATCCTTGTACCTTGCCAGTTGGGGAAATAGAAACCCTGGTTACAGACTGGTTGTGTCAGATGCCGAGCGTTTTCTGCCAGTCTGTAACCATTTTGGTTTTATATGCCAATCGAACGGATCGTTCCTCGACGCGACACGAATTAATCCATAGCGGCAACTTCATACGAATTAACCAGATTTATTGGGGACATCGGGGATCACAACACAAGCAAAATTCACGACAATGTTTTATTAACAATCCTCAACCCGTTCTTACTAGGGGACCACGGTCTACAGGTTTCAAGGGGGTCGCCTACCGAAATATGCCTTATACAACACGTGCAGACAAAGAAAAATAACAACGGGGGGAATAAAAAACAAGACAACCACCAACAAGAGAAACAAAACCACCCCCACACAACAAAAGAAGGGACAAAACAAAAACAAAACAGGAGGGAAACAAGACCAAAAAGGGAAGAGACAAAAAAAAAACAAAGAACAAAAAAAAAAACAAACCAACCAAAAAAAAACAAAAACACAGACAAAAAACCCAAAAAGAAAAAGAAAAAAAGGGGAGAAAAAAAACAAAAAAAAACCAAAAAACAAAAGAAAAACAAATGAAACAAAAACACAAGAACAAAAAGGAAAAACAACCAGACAACAAAAACAAAGAACCAAAAACAAAACAGAAAAAAAAAAACAAACAAAAAAACACAAAAAATGTGAACAACACATCCCGAAAAAAACACCATACCACAAAACCAAACACAAACATAAAGAAACAACGCAAAAGACCGAAAACCAAAAAACAAAACAACGAAAAAAGAGACGAAAAACAACCACACAAATAAAAAAAAACCAGAAAGTCGAAACATAAAAAAAAAAAACAAACAAAAGGAACAAAACAAACAAAACAACAACCACACACGCGGAAGAAAGATAGAAACACCAAAAAAAAAAAAAAAAAGGGACAAAAGAAACCAAAAAATAAACAAACAAACAAAAGACAAGAAAAAAACAAAAACCAAGTGAAAGAACAACAAACCCCAAAAAGGACACCCGACCAAAACAACCATCCGAAAAACAAACCATCAGCCCTCCGCCCATCCACCAGAACGGAACGAAAACATAAAAACTTCACAAACAACAAATGGGAGAAACAACAAAACCAACAACAACCCCCACAAAACAACACCACCACAACCCACCAAAAACACACTAAAACGGACCCAAAAGACCAAAACGATACACCACCACAATGCCGATACACAAATGCGCGGGAACTGCACGAACATCACAAACCAAACCAAACAAAAAGGACAGAACACGACGCGCGACACACCTACAGCATGCATGCAAGACAAAGACAGCAGACGTAGCTACTTGGTGAGGTTTTCCTATCGGACGATGGGACACGCGTCCACAGAGACGCACGAACTGCTCGCTCCGCCTACAGCCCCGGATCGTCCACGGATTCAAACTCCCAGCTCGAAACCACGCCGCGTGGCAAAATGGCGCTTGTCCTTTTGTCGCAGACCTCACACACGCGGTCTCCGCACACTCTATCCCCACGCAATGTCGACGGCACAAGTCCGCCAGATCAACGAT
>CM068964.1:35148433-35161387 GCA_035128595.1 Eptatretus atami
CTTAGAATAATTCGGTGTATTGCTTCCTGCACACATGCCACAGCACTCAAATAAACAAGCACACATCCGCACACTGCACAATTACACTACTACTACTACTTCTACTTCTACTACACTTCATTAATGCGCCCAATTAATTCCACCTTTTAGTGAGATCAGCCTCTAAACACAGATTGGCCGTTTTTTCTTTTGCGAACAGGCTGGCCAGGCCATTTGTTGAACTTGATTTGGTTCGGGCAGGAATTTGTAATTTGTTTCAGGGTGCTGGTGATAACTCACCGAGGTATCTTTTACGTCTACCAATGACAAGTTCCGGCAGAAGGGTCCACCAGCTTGACATCCTTACAATGGACAGCACAAGTCGATGGCTCGACCCTGCCTTTGAGGCCCAATCCGGCAGTTTATAGTCAGGTCGGGAATGAAACCCAGACAATTCAGTTCAACTAGGTAAGTGTGCTCCCTCTGCACCATTTAATAAAAAAAAACCATCACCACCTGCAAAGCTTCCTATTTCAGGAACTACAGCATTCCTGCAAACTGCACGATTCCTTTTGAACAAAAACTAGTTCATAGCTAGAATTTAAAAAAACAAAAACAAAAAAAACAACAACGCTATAACCCAAAATAGTATTTCAAAACATTAAAAAAACTTCTCATGTTCTTGCGAAAAAAGCAAATATGTTAAGTCGAGTTATTGGCCAGATTTTTGGTAAAGCATTCACGCAAGAAAATGGAATAATCTTCTCTTTGGGTTGGATGCCTGCTACTCACACAATCATGACCCTTAAGTTACGGTTCATAGATTCCAAAGCCTTGACTATACTTTCATTCTTTTTAGAAGGGGGCCACTTTTGCCAATAAACATCAGTGTGATTGCTGCCACACCGCCTGCAGGACTCCAAAATGGCTGCCGTTAGGCCCTGCCTCCACCGTACTCTATTTTTTTCATTGTGGTTACTGGGGCAGCAAGCATAATTGTTTGCATCCTGCCATAGACTGATGCAGCGATGTAGCTACGTTACCTTTATGCTTCGCATTGTAATACTCATTTGAAAACAGTGGGTCAATTTGATAGCATTTATGGCAGATTATGATGGGGTGTTTTTAACATTCGTGTAGTATGGGCGCATGTCAGGGGTCCCACTTTAGGCACCAGGTGCCGACAGGGCCCGCGGGCCGCGCAAAGAAGAGCAGGGATCTACACAATAAGCGATGTTTGTCTGTCTGTTGATGTGTCTGTCGACATTTTTTCTCAGAAATGGCCACATGGATCTTCGTCAATCTTTCAGACGTTCACCGGTCGATGGGTCACGGTTCGCCCAATATACCCTGGCCCCAATGTTCACGAGACCTCACCCCGTACGATTTCTTCTTGTGGGGCTTCTTAAGGGCAAGGTCTACGCAACTCAACCAGCGAACATTCAAGCAGCTTTGAGAAATTACAGGAGCATCATGGATGAGTATCATGAAAGGATGCACACACTGCTTAACATGATCGACATCACGTCAAAAATCATACAACTAATTCTGTACACTCTGAATTCCATAAATTTTTTATCACAAAAACTTTAAATATTGTTATGGTTCTGTGAAACCTGCACTCCCTGAGGCAATGGCACACAAATCGCGGTTCCAGAGACAGTTATTTCATTAATATTCGTTTTAGATCGCCCTTCCCTTATGTGTATGGGTTTATGAGACAATATAAATTACGTCGGATTTAGGTAGTGTTTTTCTTTCCATTCTTTACATTATTTTGCTTTTCTGTACATGTGAACCTCTCCTTCCTTCAGGCATGCACGCACACCATGGACCATAGCAACAGGGGCAAGTCATTTGCATACACATGCCATTTCCTATTGTCCCACGGACGTTACACCTCAGACTTCACCAGACTCATACCCAATGTTTTATCATTTCATACACCACCACAAAGCCTTTACAAAAATCACCACACCATCAGACCACAACCCAGCTCGCTTATCTCCGCCATTAACAGGCACAACGAATGACCAACGCGACCTCATCACGAATCACCACACTACAACCGCTACACTACACCACCCGCTCCCATCGCTCAACCAGTCACCACCAACGTTCACCATCTCGCTCTGGACCAGCAGAGACGGGGGAGCCCAACGCACCATAGTAGATACTCGAGTCTGGACGTTGTAGCGTCTAACTTGGGGTGCAAGCACGCATGAGACTGTTCGACGTCATGTGGATAAGCCGAGCACTCCGCTCAATTACGGCCCTCATTGGGTGTCCAGCGCATGTTCATGATTGGAGAGCGCAACCGAATACCTGAGTGCCACCATGTTAATCTCGGAGATTGATCGCGTGGCAGAGTGCGGAGCGACTGAGGCCATTTTCACTGCCTAATCTTCGCATGGGCAGAGCATCGCTGGGGTAATCGTCCACACACCACTGAGGGCACTGGAAAATACTCATCGTTTCGCCTGATCCGCTCCCAAGCACCAACCCCACCAGGGGATTATACAGAAGAGCTCTTGGTTCTCTGGCTGTGCTTTCTTCTTGGGGTCACAGTTTGGTGAAGAACTAAGCTTGGTGGAATGGAGCAGAGTCGGAAAAAGCGGGGAAAGCCAGACTCCAGATCAGGAGCAGTTTTGATAAACCTTTGCATTTACACGTACATAACTCTTTACCCTTCACTTTTGGACTAACTTCTCACACATTCTTTGCTTTGTTTCTAACCCGCCTTGATACACGTCTTTGCACCTTCCTCTCCGCACTTCACCTGCATATCACCACACCCCTCACCGTGCCTCCCCGAGACCACGCACCATAGACACCCTCAGTTTTTTCTCCCCACCTTCCCTTTCCTCAGCGACTGGGTTTACATTGGTCTGTCAACCGCACCTGGTAAACAGAGGTCGCCAAATGCCTTGTACTTTCTAATTTCCTTGGGAATCATTCTGATGGCACCTGTTTTTTAGTGCAGTGTAATTAAGATTGTAGAAGTATTAGGATCAGTTTAGCTCTGCCTTGTGTCTCCTCGTTTGTAAATAATTGCATTTTGTTTTGCCTCACCTCACAAATCCTTGCTTTCCCCTGCTGTACATATTTTCATGTACTAAATCCCTTGCATATTGTGCCACATACCTTTCCTCACCATTGCTGTAAATAAATTATTTGTTATTGTAAATGTACCCAGTTCGTCACGTTCTTTTCCTCCATTGGTCCAGCAGAGTCCATACATAGCGTTAGCCGTGAAGTTATATCCCACTGATTTGCTCCTGTTAGCCAGTGCTGCACCTATCTGTTCCGCTCGATAGAAGATCACAACGTGCGGCGCAGAGGTCGTGGCTTCGAGTTCGGTTGCCGTGACAATAGAAAGGTATTGCAGAAACATCGAAGCGTAACCCTGCTAAGACCGGTAGTCCAATTCAAGCAGCTATGGCTGTGTAAGAACTACAGCCCGTTGGACCGCGTTGTTATCCATGGTCGGGAGAAACTCGAATGCTTCCCCTCGTAGCGAACCTCTAACCCCGGGCCGTAACAATATATCGAGTCTTCACAAACTATTCCAAAGTGATAAAGCTAAAAGATGCAGATAAAATGCGAATCAGTTAGATTAACAGAGAAAAATCAGATGATTCTCAGTTCCATAAGTATTCAAACCCTTTGCCTAATTACCCTAAATCACTTCCGGAGAAATTATTTGTTTGAAATGTTACAAAATAAGTTCAATACGTTGCACCTTGTACGCAATCCGTGGTTTCACTTAAAACTTAAGCTTTAACCACTTATCTAAGGAGCTTTAAGGTGCAACTCACTTGGTTAACGAACAAGGCAAACATGAAGACCAAGGAGCTTTCCAAAGAAGTCAGACATAAAGTGGTGGGGAAGCATCGTTCAGGAGAGGGTTATAGGAAGATTTCAGTCACTCATTATCCCTTCGAGTATGGTGAAATCCATCATTAAGAAGTGGAAGACGTATCATACAACCAGACTCTACCCAGATCAAGTCACCCATCTAAATTCAGCAGCCGGCAAGCAGGAAACTGGTTTGGGATGTCACTGTAAATCCAACAATGACTTTGAAAGATCTGCAAGACTCTATGTCCAGATGAGGGTCAGAGTTCATCAATCAACAATATCCCGTTCCTCTATGGACAGGTGCCAAGAGAGAAGCCATTACTGAAAAAGGTGCATCTAAAAGCTCGTATGGAGTTTGTGAAAAAGCATCTTAATGATACTGCAGACATGTGGAGAAAAAGTTTTGTGGTTGAGATGCAACAAACATTTAATGTTTTGGTCTAAATTAAAAGCGTTACATCAGTGCAAGCCTAACACTACACATCACCCAGCAACAGCATCCCTACTCTCAAGCATGGTGGTGGCAGCATCATGTTATGGGGCTGCTTTTCATCAGCAGGGACTGGAAAGCTTGTCAGAATAAGGGGACAATAATAATAATAATAATTGGAACCATACTCTGCACAGAGAGTGTCGGTGCTGCCGAAGCAGTTTCCTTGGTTATTAGGCACAATCCTGGACGGGTCGCCACTCCGACGCAGGATACTCGAATGGCTCAATTATCCCAGCAAGCTGGTACTCAATTTGCCGACCTCGGAAGGATGACAGGCTGAGTCAACCCCCTGGTGTATTAATTCAGCGGCCAACGGGGCTTGAACTCAAGACCCTAGGATCCAAGCCGCCACCCTAATCGCTAAGCCAACACCAGGCTTAGAGGGGACAATGGATGGTGCAAAGTACAGGAGAATCCTTGATGAAAACCTGTTTGAGTCAGTCATTAATCTGTACCTGGGTATGAGATTCACATTTCAGCAGGACAATGATCCGAAGTACAAAGCTCAAGCCACACTGAAGTGGCTGAATATGAAGAAAATAAATGTTCTTGAGTGGGCCAAAGTCTGATTTTCACCCAATTGAACCTTTATGGTGAGACTTAAAGATCGCAGTCCATCAACGATCCCTTCAAACTTTGAAGAAATGGAGCAATTTAAATGTGAAGAATGAGCAAAGATTTCACCATCTCACTATGTAAAACTGGTAGAGATCTACCCAAAAACACTCATAGCAGTCATTGTTGCAAAAGGTTCCTCCAGCAAGTGCTGACCTCAGGGAGTGAATACTTTTACAACCAGTGAATTTTGAGTTGTACATGTTGTTTTTTTTCAGGTGTTCCTGACATGTAACCTCTTTCAACTATAACAGTGTTTAGTTTGATCTCTTCAGTTTAAATTTAAAAGTTAATTTGGAAAAAAAATGCTTCTACATAATTCGTAATTCATCGAAACATAGTATTATTGGTAGAGGGTGAATACTTTCGCAAGTCACTACAAATCCTATAATATTTTGTTCGATTTTCTTGATAAGCAACAGAATTACAGGGGTTCAAAACTATGAATAGATACATGGCCACCCTGTACTCAATGATCCCAACCCCATTCATTTGTCGTGTAGGGAAATGTTTTCAGCCCCCACAAAAAAATAAATAGAAAAAACAAATTGATTTCTTCAAAATGCCAACAGGATGAGAACAGCACACTGCGCAACGCCGGGTACCCCTGCCATGATTTCACATTGAGGGAAGCTGCTCTTCATGTAGTTCCTTTTATGCTCCGTTGCTTTCTCTATATGCCTTCGCAAAAATTTCCAATGCGTTGTTCATAAACAGTTTTCTCATAAACAAAATTAAACCCCCTCTATATCCTCATGTTTCATAAAATCCAAAATGAGTGAGGTTGGATGAAAACATTGTGATACAGACAAGGTGGACAATTCTGATAAGTTTTGAGCTTTGTGCTCAGAAAACAAACACCAAATGGACAAACAAAAAAGGGGATAAAGTTTGGTATGGGAATTTCCAAGACACAGCAAATATTAGGTTATACAAACAACCTTTTTCTACAACACAACTGAAGATGTGAGAAAGAAGGGAATTATTGATAGAAAATAAACAACCTTGTCGCGTGGTACCCCATCCCAAAGACAGGCCCGGGAGAAGCCAATTCCCCTCTGCTGACCTGCACAGGATTACATACTGGAAAGTGTCTTTAGTTCAAGCACATCTCACCTTTTCATCGTGTACTTCTGGAAAACACAGCTACATACATCAGATATCTACCGTATTTCTTTGATCAACCACTGGAAGATGTTCATACCCTTGAATTTCTGGCCACAACAATCAGCCACAACCTCTCCTGGGCCTCCTGGGTGGCCTGTATAATCAAAGCCGCAAACTGGGTACCTGCATCGTGCCAAGTGATTATTTGGTAAACCGGAACGTCTCTGGGCTTACAAACCTTTGTCCATAGTTCAGTGAAGGATTTCTCTGATCCAAGGGCAAATGCCTCTGCTTCACACCGGTGTCTTCTAGAATGGGATGCAGTGGAATCTAATGCTCTGAACATCTCTTACGAAGAAGCAAAACACAAGGCCTGCTGCTTTGTGGCCCTCCTTTTTGTCTTTCTGCTTTTGCTATTTCAACCATGCGAATAAACACCCCTTACAGGACACACATGGTCTTCCAGGAACTCCCTCTTTGTAAACCATCCAAAATCCAGGCTTACTCCTCACTTCCACACTTTGTTCCTCTTTTCTCCTGTTTGAAGAACTTCCTTCCAAGTCAATTCAATTGCACTTTCCAACCGGGGTTGCATTTTGGCAATATATCACTATCAACATCAAACAACCCAACTTTTAACTTTTTATTCCCATTATTAACCTTCTCCTAAGCCCCCCCCCCTTTAACTTGCAGGGTGCAATGTAAGCCCCCCCCCCCCACCCCTTCTTTAACTTGCAGGGTGCGATGTTTCATTTTATCTGTCATCTCATGGTTTTCTGTTCATTCATTCCCATTGCTGACTGTATCCACAAGTTGTGTCCCCACTATGCCACTGTCACGATTTGCTGCGCTTCTACCTCCCTCCCCCTCGTCCAGCCATTATCTTGGATTTTGTATTTTTTTTTTAAATAATAATAATTACGCCTGCTCCAAACACTGACACTGAGGCTACATAGAGAGACAAGTAATCCTTCCTTACATTAATAACTCAAAGCATGACGAAACTGGCATGATCAGGTAAACACCAATCAGAGCAGTGCGTCAATTTAATAACCCCCCATCATTTAGATGAATATAAAAGATGTCATGTGCCATCACAATCTGTTTAAAGATAAAACAATAATTACCTCCGCCACCGAAGGTGAAGGAGGTTATGTTTTCACCCTTTCTGTCTGTTTGTCTGTGTGCAGGATATCTCAAAAAGTTGTGGACAGGTTGGGTGTGTGACAAGGATGAACTGTTTAGATTTTGGTGAAGATCCGGATCCGGATCCGACTACTAGAATTTTTAAAGTGATTCTTCACCATTGAGAGATTGGGCCAAAAACGATATAAAGCATATTTCAAAAATGTATTGGGCCTGATATGTTCTCGTGGATCAGGCATTGCGTAGTGGAGGTATGTGCTCTACCAAGTACCCTTCTAGTTAATGCTTTAATTAGTACATGATGCGCCTATCGCTAAAGATGCCTCGTGAGCCATGGATTTTTAAAGCAGCAATGACAGAATCAAATCGGATTCTCATTTGTATAGAATCGTGCAAGTGTACAATTTATCATATTGTATTGAATAAGGCAATTATACCGGGCGTAGTGGCGTGCGCCTGTAATCCGGCTACTCGGAGGCTTGGGTTGGAGGATCGCTGGAGGACGGTGCTCTGCGCTGGGCCGTGCTATGAGAGGGTGTAGGGCAGCCGGAATCATGGCGAAACCCAATCCTTATCCCTGTGTCGTAAGCGGTGACCAGGGTTGCGTCAGGAAGGGCATCCGGCGTAAACCTATGCCAAATCAGTATGCGGATCATAACGGATGATCCGCTGTGGCGACCCCTAACGGAGCAGCCGAAAGAAGAAGAAGTATTGAATAAGGCAAGTGTGTGTGTGTGTGTGTGCGTGTGTGTGTGTGTGTGTGTGTGTACATCTGAAGATCACAGACATAAGCAGGTTTGGAGTTGATCTCCATCATATTTTGCAGACGCCTCTGTAGTACCCAGGATCAGGTGATGGGCACAACCCCCCCCCCACCCCGCCCCTAAAGGGGAGAGGAGACAACTTACGATTTTCTCCTACACGTGCCACAGTGCAAGTGGTTTACTGATCCCTGCTGCAGACAGGGGGGATTATTAGCCACAGCACAGAATGCATTTTCACCACTTCCCCCACTATCCCCCCCATCCCTCTAGGCTGCTCCCTTTTCTAGTATGTTAAATATCAATAAATGATAAAGTATAACAAAGTATCAATGAAAAGCTCGACCATCGCATCATCTTTGGAAACTCACACTGAAGACGTCAATGGTGAAAATAAATCCATATTATGATCAATAACAGGTGAGGTTGTAAACATTGTGCAGTACATGAACCAAAAGACAAAAGTGTCATAAAGAACCAAACAATATACTCTACAGGAAAAAAAAAAGTTCAACTAAGTTCAGCAGATCGAAACAGTCTGAAAACTAGAAGGGCACTCGTAGAGCACACACCTCCACCACGTAATGCCTGATCCACTAGAACATATCCGTCCAAATACATTTTTGAGATATCGTGCTATATATTGTTTTTTGCCCTAATCTCTCAATGGTGAACAATCACTTAAAAAATTCTAGAAGTCGGATCCAGATCCGGATCACCAAAATCTAATCAGTTCATCCTTGTCACACACCGAACCATCCATCCATCCAGTGGGACCATACTCTGTGCAGAGCGTTGGTGCTGCCGAAGCAGTCTCCTGTGCTATTGGACACAATCCTGGACGGGTCACCACTCCGACACAGTATACCAGCATGCTGGCACTCATTTGCCGACCACGGAAGGATGACAGGCAGAGTCAACCCCACCTGGTTAATTCAACAGCTGAGTGGGATTTGAACTCAGGATCCTCGGATCCCAAGCCCACCACCCTAACCACCCTAACCACCACCCTTACACACCCAACCTGTCCACAAAATGTCATCCGAATCCGTCCACAACTTTTTTGAATGAGATCTCTGTACACAGACAAATACATAACAGACAGAGGGTGAAAACATAACCTCCTTCACCTTCGGTGGCCGAGGTAACTTGAGCGTTCATAAACACAATACCCACACAGTGTTTAAGTATATATGTACGAAAATTTGAATAAAATAATGATTTTAAGATGGTTTGAAAAAAAAAAATCTAGTTTTGCACTACTTGAGTATCTTGTATACCACTCTATAGACATGTCCAAGTACTGCAAAACTGGAGGTTCTTGGAAGTAGTACGAAGGTGATTTGTGTTCTACAGTGTTCAAGTGTATAAATAAATTTCAATAAAGATTTAAAGAAACAAAAATAAATTAATTCCAGAAATTACCGCCATTGACGCAGTGGCTATTACACCACCCTATGGAACGCTACATTAGTTCTTCATTGCCTGTTGTTTGTGTCCTTATGACATCCTTTAAAAAAACAGTGTTTCCCGTTTGGAATGATTTATTATTTTGTTTGGCTGACAGACAGGCATACAGTAAAAATATTATCTCACTCCTCTGCATGTACGATCAGGATTAATTCAAAGACAAAGTATGGTTAAATGGAAAACTTGTCTTCTGATTCATATTCCGATTCGTGTTCAAATATAACATTCAATTTAAATATTACAAGTTGTTCCTCGATCATAAACTGATAAGATGGATGGACATGAACCAATTGTTTAACCCTGCTTTTCGCTTCTCGTGCGGGGGTAATGAGGTAACTCAAACAGAGTAATGTCAGTGTCTGCATTGGGTAGAAATAAACACGGGAGTGGATAATTTGTGGTGTGATAAAGAATGTATACAAAGGAGAGGAGGGAGAGTGGATCGTAGAAGTGGCTGCGATTTCAGATGAATCTTTATAATGTCAGAATTAGTTAGCCAATCACATTCTCCTGGTGTTTCGAACATTTACAAAAACACGTAGGCAAGTTTGTACGAAAGAGGAAAAAAATTCCTTCCCGACACCTTTTCCTTTACTCACTCTTTGCCTCTGCATGTTGATCCTGGAATGACCTACGTGTCCCGATTCTTTAATAAGAATGCTCCAGGAAGTTTAACAACACTTGCAGAGTTTAAAATTACATTTCTTTAATTTAAAACACTCAACAGAACTCTGCAAGTGTTGGTTAAACTTCCTGGAGCATTCTTATTAAAGAATCGGGACACGTAGGTCATTCCAGGATCAACATGCAGAGGCAAAGAGTGAGTAAAGGAAAAGGTGTCGGGAAGGAATTTTTTTCCTCTTTCGTACAAACTTGCCTACGTGTTTTTGTAAATGTTCGAAACACCAGGAGAATGTGATTGGCTAACTAATTCTGACATTATAAAGATTCATCTGAAATCGCAGCCACTTCTACGATCCACTCTCCCTCCTCTCCTTTGTATACATTCTTTATCACACCACAAATTATCCACTCCCGGTGTTTATTTCTACCCAATGCAGACACTGACATTACTCTGTTTGAGTTACCTCATTACCCCACGCACGAGAAGCGAAAAGCAGGGTTAAACAATTGGTTCATGTCCATCCATCTTATCAGTTTATGATCGAGGAACAACTTGTAATATTTAAATTGAATGTTATATTTTGAACACGAATCGGAATATGAATCAGAAGACAAGTTTTCCATTTAACCATACTTTGTCTTTGAATTAATCCTGATCGTACATGCAGAGGAGTGAGATAATATTTTTACTGTATGCCTGTCTGTCAGCCAAACAAAATAATAAATCATTCCAAACGGGAAACACTGTTTTTTTAAAGGATGTCATAAAGGACACAAACAACAGGCAATGAAGAACTAATGTAGCGTTCCATAGGGTGGTGTAATAGCCACTGCGTCAATGGCGGTAATTTCTGGAATTAATTTATTTTTGTTTCTTTAAATCTTTATTGAAATTTATTTATACACTTGAACACTGTAGAACACAAATCACCTTCGTACTACTTCCAAGAACCTCCAGTTTTGCAGTACTTGGACATGTTCTATAGAGTGGTATACAAGATACTCAAGTAGTGCAAAAAGATTTTTTTTTTTCAAACCATCTTTTAAAATCATTATTTTATTCAAATTTTCGTACAATATATACTTAAACACTGTGTGGGGTATTGTGTTCTATGAACGCTCAAGTTACCTCGGCCACCGAAGGTGAAGGAGGTTATGTTTTCACCCCTTTCTGTCTGTTTATTTGTCTGTGTACAGGATATCTCAAAAAGTTGTGGACGGATTCGGATGACATTTTGTGGACAGGTTGGGTGTGTAAGGGTGGTGGTTAGGGTGGTTAGGGTGGTGGGCTTGGGATCCGAGGATCCTGAGTTCAAATCCCACTCAGCTGTTGAATTAAATACCAGGTGGGGTTGACTCTGCCTGTCATCCTTCCGTGGTCGCAAAATGAGTGCCAGCATGCTGGTATACTGTGTCGGAGTGGTGACCCGTCCAGGATTGTGTCCAATAGCCAAGGAGACTGCTTCGGCAGCACCAACGCTCTGCACAGAGTATGGTCCCACTGGATGGATGGATGGTTCGGTGTGTGACAAGGATGAACTGATTAGATTTTGGTGATCCGGATCTGGATCCGACTTCTAGAATTTTTTAAGTGATTGTTCACCATTGAGAGATTAGGGCCAAAAACAATATATAGCACGATATCTCAAAAATGTATTTGGACGGATATGTTCTAGTGGATCAGGCATTACGTGGTGGAGGTGTGTGCTCTACCGAGTGCCCTTCTAGTTTTCAGACTGTTTCGATCTGCTGAACTTAGTTGAACTTTTTTTTTTCCTGTAGAGTATACTTTGTTTGGTTCTTTATGACACTTTTGTCTTTTGGTTCATGTACTGCACAATGTTTACAACCTCACCTGTTATTGATCATAATATGGATTTATTTTCAACCATTGACGTCTTCAGTGTGAGTTTCCAAAGATGATGCGATGGTCGAGCTTTTCATTTGATACTTTGTTATACTTTATCATTTATTGATATTTAACATACTAGAAAAGGGAGCAGCCTAGAGGGATGGGGGGGGATAGTGGGGGAAGTGGTGAAAATGCATTCTGTGCTGTGGCTAATAATCCCCCCTGTCTGCAGCAGGGATCAGTAAACCACTTGCACTGTGGCACGTGTAGGAGAAAATCGTAAGTTGTCTCCTCTCCCCCTTTAGGGGCGGGGGTGGGGGGGGGTTGTGCCCATCACCTGATCCTGGGTACTACAGAGGCGTCTGCAAAATATGATGGAGATCAACTCCAAACCTGCTTATGTCTGTGATCTTCAGATGTACACCACACACACACACACACACACGCACACACACACACACACACTTGCCTTATTCAATACTTCTTCTTCTTTCGGCTGCTCCCGTTAGGGGTCGCCACAGCGGATCATCCGTTATGATCCGCATACTGATTTGGCATAGGTTTTACGCCGGATGCCCTTCCTGACGCAACCCTGGTCACCGCTTACGACACAGGGATAAGGATTGGGTTTCGCCATGATTCCGGGCTGCCCTACACCCTCTCATAGCACGGCCCAGCGCAGAGCACCCGTCCTCCAGCGATCCTCCAACCCAAGCCTCCGAGTAGCCGGATTACAGGCGCACGCCACTACGCCCGGTATAATTGCCTTATTCAATACAATATGATAAATTGTACACTTGCACGATTCTATACAAATGAGAATCCGATTTGATTCTGTCATTGCTGCTTTAAAATCCATGGCTCACGAGGCATCTTTAGCGATAGGCGCATCATGTACTAATTAAAGCATTAACTAGAAGGGTACTTGGTAGAGCACATACCTCCACTACGCAATGCCTGATCCACGAGAACATATCAGGCCCAATACATTTTTGAAATATGCTTTATATCGTTTTTGGCCCAATCTCTCAATGGTGAAGAATCAC
>CM068964.1:35161397-35172464 GCA_035128595.1 Eptatretus atami
CTAGTAGTCGGATCCGGATCCGGATCTTCACCAAAATCTAAACAGTTCATCCTTGTCACACACCCAACCTGTCCACAACTTTTTGAGATATCCTGCACACAGACAAACAGACAGAAAGGGGTGAAAACATAACCTCCTTCACCTTCGGTGGCGGAGGTAATTATTGTTTTATCTTTAAACAGATTGTGATGGCACATGACATCTCTTTATATTCATCTAAATGATGGGGGGTTATTAAATTGACGCACTGCTCTGATTGGTGTTTACCTGATCATGCCAGTTCGTCATGCTTTGAGTTATTAATGTAAGGAAGGATTACTTGTCTCTCTATGTAGCCTCAGTGTCAGTGTTTGGAGCAGGCGTAATTATTATTATTTAAAAAAAAAATACAAAATCCAAGATAATGGCTGGACGAGGGGGAGGGGAGGTAGAAGCGCAGCAAATCGTGACAGTGGCATAGTGGGGACACAACTTGTGGATACAGTCAGCAATGGGAATGAATGAACAGAAAACCATGAGATGACAGATAAAATGAAACATCGCACCCTGCCCAAGTGTAAAGGAAGAGGGGTGGGGGGGGGGGGCTTACATTGCACCCTGCCAGTTAAAGGGGGGGGCTTAGGAGAAGGTTAATAATGGGAATAACAAAAGTTACAAGTTGGGTTGTTTGATGTTGATAGTGATATATTGCCAAAATGCAACCCCGGTTGGAAAGTGCAATTGAATTGACTTGGGAAGGAAGTTCTTCAAACAGGAGAAAAGAGGAACAAAGTGTGGAAGTGAGGAGTAAGCCTGGATTTTGGATGGTTTACAAAGAGGGAGTTCCTGGAAGACCATGTGTGTCCTGTAAGGGGTTGGTTTATTCGCATGGTTGAAATAGCAAAAGCAGAAAGACAAAAAGAGGAGGGCCACAAAGCAGCAGGCCTTGTGTTTTTGCTTCTTCGTAAGAGATGTTCAGAGCATTAGATTCCACTGCATCCCATTCTAGAAGACACCGGTGTGAAGCAGAGGCATTTGCCCTTGGATCAGAGAAATCCTTCACTGAACTATGGACAAAGGCTTTGTAAGCCCAGAGACGTTCCGGTTTACCAAATAATCACTTGGCACGATGCAGGGTACCCAGTTTGCGGCTTTGATTATACAGGCCACCCAGGAGGCCCAGGAGAGGTTGTGGCTGATTGTTGTGGCCAGAAATTCAAGGGTATGAACATCTTCCAGTGGTTGATCAAAGAAATACGGTAGATATCTGATGTATGTAGCTGTGTTTTCCAGAAGTACACGATGAAAAGGTGAGATGTGCTTGAACTAAAGACACTTTCCAGTATGTAATCCTGTGCAGGTCAGCAGAGGGGGAATTGGCTTCTCCCGGGCCTGTCTTTGGGATGGGGTACCACGCGACAAGGTTGTTTATTTTCTATCAATAATTCCCTTCTTTCTCACATCTTCAGGTTGTGTTGTAGAAAAAGGTTGTTTGTATAACCTAATATTTGCTGTGTCTTGGAAATTCCCATACCAAACTTTATTCCCCTTTTTTGTTTGTCCATTTGGTGTTTGTTTTCTGAGCACAAAGCTCAAAACTTATCAGAATTGTCCACCTTGTCTGTATCACAATGTTTTCATCCAACCTCACTCATTTTGGATTTTATGAAACATGAGGATATAGAGGGGGTTTAATTTTGTTTATGAGAAAACTGTTTATGACAACGCATTGGAAATTTTTGCGAAGGCATATAGAGAAAGCAACGGCAGCATAAAAGGAACTACATGAAGAGCAGCTTCCCTCAATGTGAAATCATGGCAGGGGTACCCGGCGTTGCGCAGTGTGCTGTTCTCATCCTGTTGGCATTTTGAAGAAATCAATTTGTTTTTTCTATTTATTTTTTTGTGGGGGCTGAAAACATTTCCCTACACGACAAATGAATGGGGTTGGGGATCATTGAGTACAGGGTGGGCCATGTATCTATTCATAGTTTTGAACCCCTGTAATTCTGTTGCTTATCAAGAAAATCGAACAAAATATTTATAGGATTTGTAGTGACTTGCGAAAGTATTCACCCTCTACCAATAATACTATGTTTCGATGAATTACGAATTATGTAGAAGCATTTTTTTTCCAAATTAACTTTTAAATTTATAACTGAAGAGATCAAACTAAACACTGTTATAGTTGAAAGAGGTTACATGTCAGGAACACCTGAAAAAAAACAACATGTACAACTCAAAATTCACTGGTTGTAAAAGTATTCACTCCCTGAGGTCAGCACTTGCTGGAGGAACCTTTTGCAACAATGACTGCTATGAGTGTTTTTGGGTAGATCTCTACCAGTTTTACATAGTGAGATGGTGAAATCTTTGCTCATTCTTCACATTTAAATTGCTCCATTTCTTCAAAGTTTGAAGGGGATCGTTGATGGACTGCGATCTTTAAGTCTCACCATAAAGGTTCAATTGGGTGAAAATCAGACTTTGGCCCACTCAAGAACATTTATTTTCTTCATATTCAGCCACTTCAGTGTGGCTTGAGCTTTGTACTTCGGATCATTGTCCTGCTGAAATGTGAATCTCATACCCAGGTACAGATTAATGACTGACTCAAACAGGTTTTCATCAAGGATTCTCCTGTACTTTGCACCATCCATTGTCCCCTCTAAGCCTGGTGTTGGCTTAGCGATTAGGGTGGCGGCTTGGGATCCTAGGGTCTTGAGTTCAAGCCCCGTTGGCCGCTGAATTAATACACCAGGGGGTTGACTCAGCCTGTCATCCTTCCGAGGTCGGCAAATTGAGTACCAGCTTGCTGGGATAATTGAGCCATTCGAGTATCCTGCGTCGGAGTGGCGACCCGTCCAGGATTGTGCCTAATAACCAAGGAAACTGCTTCGGCAGCACCGACACTCTCTGTGCAGAGTATGGTTCCAATTATTATTATTATTATTGTCCCCTCTATTCTGACAAGCTTTCCAGTCCCTGCTGATGAAAAGCAGCCCCATAACATGATGCTGCCACCACCATGCTTGAGAGTAGGGATGCTGTTGGCTGGGTGATGTGTAGTGTTAGGCTTGCACTCGATGTAACGCTTTTAATTTAGACCAAAACATTAAATGTTTGTTGCATCTCAACCACAAAACTTTTCTCCACATGTCTGCAGTATCATTAAGATGCTTTTTCACAAACTCCATACGAGCTTTTAGATGCACCTTTTTTCAGTAATGGCTTCTCTCTTGGCACCTGTCCATAGAGGAACGGGATATTGTTGATTGATGAACTCTGACCCTCATCTCGGACATAGAGTCTTGCAGATCTTTCAAAGTCATTGTTGGATTTACAGTGACATCCCAAACCAGTTTCCTGCTTGCCCGGCTGCTGAATTTAGATGGGTGACTTGATCTGGGTAGAGTCTGGGTTGTATGATACGTCTTCCACTTCTTAATGATGGATTTCACCATACTCGAAGGGATAATGAGTGACTGAAATCTTCCTATAACCCTCTCCTGAACGATGCTTCCCCACCACTTTATGTCTGACTTCTTTGGAAAGCTCCTTGGTCTTCATGTTTGCCTTGTTCGTTAACCAAGTGAGTTGCACCTTAAAGCTCCTTAGATAAGTGGTTAAAGCTTAAGTTTTAAGTGAAACCACGGATTGCGTACAAGGTGCAACGTATTGAACTTATTTTGTAACATTTCAAACAAATAATTTCTCCGGAAGTGATTTAGGGTAATTAGGCAAAGGGTTTGAATACTTATGGAACTGAGAATCATCTGATTTTTCTCTGTTAATCTAACTGATTCGCATTTTATCTGCATCTTTTAGCTTTATCACTTTGGAATAGTTTGTGAAGACTCGATATATTGTTACGGCCCGGGGTTAGAGGTTCGCTACGAGGGGAAGCATTCGAGTTTCTCCCGACCATGGATAACAACGCGGTCCAACGGGCTGTAGTTCTTACACAGCCATAGCTGCTTGAATTGGACTACCGGTCTAGCAGGGTTACGCTTCGATGTTTCTGCAATACCTTTCTATTGTCACGGCAACCGAACTCGAAGCCACGACCTCTGCGCCGCACGTTGTGATCTTCTATCGAGCGGAACAGATAGGTGCAGCACTGGCTAACAGGAGCAAATCAAGTGGGATATAACTTCACGGCTAACGCTATGTATGGACTCTGCTGGACCAATGGAGGAAAAGACGTGACGAACTGGGTACATTTACAATAACAAATAATTTATTTACAGCAATGGTGAGGAAAGGTATGTGGCACAATATGCAAGGGATTTAGTACATGAAAATATGTACAGCAGGGGAAAGCAAGGATTTGTGAGGTGAGGCAAAACAAAATGCAATTATTTACAAACGAGGAGACACAAGGCAGAGCTAAACTGATCCTAATACTTCTACAATCTTAATTACACTGCACTAATAAAACAGGTGCCATCAGAATGATTCCCAAGGAAATTAGAAAGTACAAGGCATTTGGCGACCTCTGTTTACCAGGTGCGGTTGACAGACCAATGTAAACCCAGTCGCTGAGGAAAGGGAAGGTGGGGAGAAAAAACTGAGGGTGTCTATGGTGCGTGGTCTCGGGGAGGCACGGTGAGGGGTGTGGTGATATGCAGGTGAAGTGCGGAGAGGAAGGTGCAAAGACGTGTATCAAGGCGGGTTAGAAACAAAGCAAAGAATGTGTGAGAAGTTAGTCCAAAAGTGAAGGGTAAAGAGTTATGTACGTGTAAATGCAAAGGTTTATCAAAACTGCTCCTGATCTGGAGTCTGGCTTTCCCGCTTTTTCCGCACTCTGCTCCATTCCACCAAGCTTAGTTCTTCACCAAACTGTGACCCCAAGAAGAAAGCACAGCCAGAGAACCAAGAGCTCTTCTGTATAATCCCCTGGTGGGGTTGGTGCTTGGGAGCGGATCAGGCGAAACGATGAGTATTTTCCAGTGCCCTCAGTGGTGTGTGGACGATTACCCCAGCGCATGCTCTGCCCATGCGAAGATTAGGCAGTGAAAATGGCCTCAGTCGCTCCGCACTCTGCCACGCGATCAATCTCCGAGATTAACATGGTGGCACTCAGGTATTCGGTTGCGCTCTCCAATCATGAACATGCGCTGGACACCCAATGAGGGCCGTAATTGAGCGGAGTGCTCGGGCTTATCCACATGACGTCGAACAGTCTCATGCGTGCTTGCACCCCAAGTTAGACGCTACAACGTCCAGACTCGAGTATCTACTATGGTGCGTTGGGCTCCCCCGTCTCCTGCTGGTCCAGAGCGAGATGGTGAACGTTGGTGGTGACTGGTTGAGCGATGGGAGCGGTGGTGTAGTGTAGCGGTTGTAGTGTGGTGATTCGTGATGAGGTCGTTGGTCATTCGTTGTGCCTGTTAATGGCGGAGATAAGCGAGCTTGGGTTGTGGTCTGATGGTGTGGTGATTTTTGTAAAGGCTTTGTGGTGGTGTATGAAATGATAAAACATTGGGGTATGAGTCTGGTGAAGTCTGAGGTGTAACGTCCGTGGGACAATAGGAAATGGCATGTGTATGCAAATGACTTGCCCCTGTTGCTATGGTCCATGGTGTGCGTGCATGCCTGAAGGAAGGAGAGGTTCACATGTACAGAAAAGCAAAATAATGTAAAGAATGGAAAGAAAAACACTACCTAAATCCGACGTAATTTATATTGTCTCATAAACCCACTACACATAAGGGAAGGGCGATCTAAAACGAATATTAATGAAATAACTGTCTCTGGAACCGCGATTTGTGTGCCATTGCCTCAGGGGAGTGCAGGTTTCACAGAACCATAACAATATTTAAAGTTTTTGTGATAAAAAATTTATGGAATTCAGAGGTGTACAGAATTAGTTGTATGATTTTTGACGTGATGTCGATCATGTTAAAGCAGTGTGTGCATCCTTTCATGATACTCCATCCATGATGCTCCTGTAATTTCTCAAAAAGCTGCTTGAATGTTCGCTGGTTGAGTTGCGTAGACCTTGCCCTTAAGAAAGCCCCACAAGAAGAAATCGTACGGGGTGAGGTCTCGTGAACATTGGGGCCAGGGTATATTGGGCGAACCGTGACCCATCGACCGGTGAACGTCTGAAAGATTGACGAAGATCCATGTGGCCATTTCTGAGAAAAAATGTCGACAGACACATCAACAGACAGACAAACATCGCTTATTGTGTAGATCCCTGCTCTTCTTTGCGCGGCCCGCGGGCCACTGTCGGCACCTGGTGGCCTAAAGTGGGACCCCTGACATGCGCCCAATACTACACGAATGTTAAAAACACCCCCATCATAATCTGCCATAAATGCTATCAAATTGACCCACTGGTTTCAAATGAGTATTACAATGCGAAGCATAAAGGTAACGTAGCTACATCGCTGCATCAGTCTATGGCAGGATGCAAACAATTATGCTTGCTGCCCCAGTAACCACAATGAAAAAATAGAGTACGTGGAGGCAGGGCCTAACGGCAGCCATTTTGGAGTCCTGCAGGCGGTGTGGCAGCAATCACACTGATGTTTATTGGCAAAAGTGGCCCCCTTCTAAAAAAGAATGAAGATATAGTCAAGGCTTTGGAATCTATGAACCGTAACTTAAGGGTCATGATTGTGTGAGTAGCAGGCATCCAACCCAAAGAGAAGATTATTCCATTTTCTTGCGTGAATGCTTTACCAAAAATCTGGCCAATAACTCGACTTAACATATTTGCTTTTTCTCGCAAGAACATGAGAAGTTTTTTTTAATGTTTTGAAATACTATTTTGGGTTATAGCGTTGTTGTTTTTTTTGTTTTTTGTTTTTTTAAATTCTAGCTATGACTAGTTTTGGTTCAAAAAGGAATCGTGCAGTTTGCAGGAATGCTGTAGTTCCCTGAAATAGGAAGCTTTGCAGGTGGTGATGGTTTTTTTTATTAAATGGTGCAGAGGGAGCACACTTACCTAGTTGAACTGAATTGTCTGGGTTTCATTCCCGACCTGACTATAAACTGCCGGATTGGGCCTCAAAGGCAGGGTCGAGCCATCGACTTGTGCTGTCCATTGTAAGGATGTCAAGCTGGTGGACCCTTCTGCCGGAACTTGTCATTGGTAGACGTAAAAGATACCTCGGTGAGTTATCACCAGCACCCTGAAACAAATTACAAATTCCTGCCCGAACCAAATCAAGTTCAACAAATGGCCTGGCCAGCCTGTTCGCAAAAGAAAAACGGCCAATCTGTGTTTAGAGGCTGATCCTCACTAAAAGGTGGAATTAATTGGGCGCATTAATGAAGTGTAGTAGAAGTAGAAGTAGTAGTAGTAGTGTAATTGTGCAGTGTGCGGATGTGTGCTTGTTATATTTGAGGTGCTGTGGCATGTGTGCAGGGAAGCAATACACCGATATTCCTAAGCAGCATCTCTTTCCTGCCCGGATCACAACTCAGCCAGTTGACTCGGCTTCGTCTTGCCGTGTACGATGTCAAAGACCGGTCACAGGGCACGGTAAGCTGTGCTTTCGGAGTTTTTGAGGTTTTTTTTTTTTGTCCTTTCATGACTGATTTGTCATTTATTAATTTAGCAATGCTTCTCTTCTTTTTGAATGTAGTTGATTCAACATGTTCAATAATTGTATTATAGTGGTCTCTGCAACATTGATTTGTTGTCACAAAGCTCTGCTAAATTTCTCAACTTCCTTGTTGTTGAAAAAACCAACAACATTTGAACAGTTTCCTGAAATGTGTGGTTTTATGTCGTATTTATTTATTTTTGCACTGACACTCTCCAACCTAAGCCTTGTCTTCCAATCCTAGTCTTTTTGTCTCTTTCCAGCCTTTGCTGATCACTTAAACCACCCCTCATTTATTCCACACATTGACCATCCCACCTGACCATCTATCTCTCTCTTCCTCCAATGCCCAACTTGTTACCGCCAGATGTACCTGCTTGGGACAGCAGTTTTTGCTGTAAAAGACCTCCTGAATGCCAAAAATCACCGTCTCCACCTCGCTTTGAAGTCAGTGCATCTCGTATACCGTACTTGGCTTCTCTTTCATTCACTTTATCTTTGTTTCTTTCCGTGCTTTTTCCTGCCGTCTCCTTGATCAAAAGATGCTGAAATCTTACGCGTGGAACTTGCAAAAATCTTGCACAGTTTCCCTTTCATCAGCTTGTTTTCATTTCTGATCTCTATGTAGAGGAAGATGATGAGGGCAAGATATTAAACTTAAATTAATAATATAATAGTATAGTGTTGTGAAGTAATAATGTAACAGTTGCAGGTCTTCAAGACTGTCGCTTTTTGTGGGGATCCATAGTGCATAGCAAATTAGCAAATTAAACCCATGAGATGGGCAGATTGGGTCCATGCATTTAAGACTATGCCTGGCGTTGGCTTAATGGCTCGAGTGGTGGGCTTGGAATCTTAGGTTCCTGAGTTCAAATCCCGCTTAGCTGTTGAATTAATACCAGGTGGGGTTGACTCAGCCTATCATCCTTCCGAGGTCAGCAAAATGAGTACCAGCTTGCTGGTATCCTGCGTCGGAGTGGCGACCCGTCCAGGATTGTGCCCAGTAGCCCAGGAGACTGCTTAGGCAGCACCAGCGCTCTGCACAGAGTATGATCCCGATGGATGGATGGATTTAGGACTGGTGGAAAATGAATCGCCTGTTGGCTCGCTTGGCCACTCCGGTCAGGATAATTTGCTGTGTTTGTGTGTTCTTAAATGCTGATCCGTGCCAAGTTACCCAGGCGGATGCGGAGACCTCTCGTCCCCTAAATGCCCGGCAGTGCAATTGTCTTGAAGACCCACGACTGTGACTTTGGTGTCAGGAGTGGGATCCCTGTGCCCCAAACTCAATTAAGTTTTTGTTTCCTTGGTCATGGCCCTTTATGGCTAAAATGTCAGTCTGAGCCTCTGTCAATCTAATAATCATTGCTTCTATGTATTTTTCCAATAATGTAAAGATGAGATGTAATTGGTGACCCCAAAATAACAAAACCCATACTATTTAATATAACATCCTCATTTTTCACTCAAATGGCACAATTTTTGGCACAGATTACCTTGAATAGGCCAGGACTGACTCTGCTGAAATAACCTTCTCCAAATGTTTGCCACAGGGTTGCAAACACGCTTGGATTCGATGGGGAAAATGGTTAATCACCTTGACGCATTCTGCTGTAGGAATTAAGTGAATTTTTCGATAATTGTTGCTTTCAGCTCTTCAATGGATTGTTGCTTTCCTCTGTAGACATCCTTGAGATAGCGATCCATGCACTGCATTCTTCTGAGTGGAGAGGCCACTCGAGCACTAGATCGGAAGGTGTTGATTCCCAGTATACGCAGTTCTTGGAGTTGACATGCCCAGAAAGAAGGAGATGGGCTTCATCAGAAAACTCGACATTGATGAGTAAGTTAGGCTTTTCTTCAATCTTGTCTGAAAACCACCGGCACATTGTCACTCTTTTCCGCATATGGGCTGCAGTTAGTTTGCGTTTAATCTGAATCCTGTACGGATACAATTTCACATCATGGATGAGAATTCTTCTCGCTGATTCACATGAAATTCCAAGCTCTAGACTCCGATGCCTGAGAGATTCTTTAGATCTTCTGCACACTGAATCATGAACAAAGTTCTCAGGAGACCTTACATCTTGCAGCCGTCCCAAATGTGTTGGTCCGCCAACACTTTTACTGTTGAGATTTGTGACGCTGCCTTTTTCTCTGAACGTTTTGACACAGGTAAATATTCATGACTTGCAGGGTGCAATGCAAGTTCCAAACTCGGGTCTAAACTCGATTTGAGTCTTCTTGTCTGAGTCCGTTTTAAGATAAATCTCTACAGAATCAATAATTCCCATAATTGTCCATGGAATCTTTAATAATGGAAGAATAGTCACCAACTTTCATAGTCTGGCTTGTGGCTCACACTTCAATCACCTAAAAAAAACAAGACGTCATTCTTACGATGGAAGATATTAGACAATCGGGTTCTGTTTTTTTTGTGGTCACCCTGTACATCGGTGTTCTGGTACTACTGGTGCAGTGGGTGCATCCTTTGGCCTTCTACCATCCTGGTTTCTTATTGACAACTCTCGGTTTTGTCTTCAGGGTAGCATACGGAAGGGAACACAACACAGGCAAGATGGGTGAATTTCCTTGTTTGTGTTGGAAATATTTTTGAATGTTTATGATGAGCATTTATAATGAGGAATTATTGCTAATTGAACGTGGCTTTGATATTCACCTGATGTTTCCAAATTAATTCAAAATCTTATAAACCCACAGGACGGTGTTTGTGCAGAAATGTTTAATCTTGGTGGTGACATGCGATCGGAGTTAAGTTGCATTTTTATTCCTTCAATCTTACTTGTAAAGCTTGAATTTTGACGGATTTCGGAACAACCTGGATTGCTTTAAAGAGCACATTTGGATGAGGACAGTACAGCTGCAAAGTTTAACCTTCAGTGTTTAATGACTTTTCCTTCCGCTCATTCTTCACTGCAAAGAGACCTCTGACCTGGAAGTCGTAACTACTGTTGCACGCACTCCTTGGTGCTGGATCCTTGCGGGTCTTCTAAAGCACCTGCAGACACCGGTCGGTCATTGTTCAAAAAATACGACAAGGCGTAATTATTTAGCCAACACAACATTTTGGACTTCCTGGCACAACCTTTTGGGTAGTCATTTGGTGCAACATCCAAACCGATCAATCACACGGTCCAGCTCGATTCCATAAAATTTTAACAAAATGCTTGCGTTGTGCTGATGCAGTGATTTGTGAATGGTTCATCGAATACTTCCCAATTCCCTTAAGGGTGAACTTACGACTCATTACTGCTCGTTGAAGAGCTTGTGCTTGTATAATTTTATCTCTGCACCTTTATATCCCCCAATACGCTTGTATCACGTATAGGCATATAAAAGGAATTGCATTATGGAAATTATTGTTTTGTTCTCTAAATCCCATCTCTAATATGTAGTAATCCTATCCTATTATATTAAATAAGCCAATTTTCTGTATGTTTTTGTGTGTGTGTATGTATGTATGTATGCACATCTGAAAATCATAGAAAAACAACAGGGCTGGGCC
>CM068964.1:35205099-35217118 GCA_035128595.1 Eptatretus atami
GGTGCTGCTACCTTCCCAGTGGTGACCTGCCTTTGAGTTCCACTCACCTAATTTGTCTGATCTGTTGGGTTTGATAGAGCAGATAAATTTATTTACAATATTTTTCTTTTCTCACTCTGGGAATCTTCTTGTTAATCTCTGAAAGTAGGATTTGATCCTGGAAACAGCCCAACTTGCATGCCACAAGATAGCCGGCTTTGAGGAGCGTTGCAAACTTCCCAATGCTATGCTTTTCGAGTGCAGCACTGCGGTGAATGTTTATGGTCGGATCGCCCATTGCCAGGGTGTCATACCTGCTGAACTACATGACGTGATGATTTTAAACTTTATTTCTACCACCAAGATGATATCCTCCTCTCTTCCATCTCACATTTACATTGCAATAGTTACGGATATCACATACTACTATAATCTTACTGCTACATCTTCAACGGCTACAATTGTGTCCACCTTGTGACGCCACCTGGGTTTTTGACGAACCGGCTGGCCAGGCCTGACATTCGACTGCAGGAATTTATAGTTTGCTCAAGGTGCTGGTAATACCTCGCCCCTATATTTAACATCCACCAACTAATGCTAGAAGACAGGTCCTTTGCCATAACGTCCATCCGTGGGATGGCCCACGTATTGATGGCTCGTCCTGCATGTGAACATCAGTGTGGCTGGGTTGAGATTTGGAAGCATTATGGCATGACAGCTTGAAATTAATTTTTTTTTTCTATCGGCGAGAGACCTGAGAGCCTTGAAAGCTAATTTTTATTTTCATTTGATCTGGCTAAATAAGCAACGTGTTGTGATGTCACGGGCTACATGAGCAAATCATTTGTCTTTCAATAATAGTGGCATTCATTGATTCAATATTCACAAGAACATTTGGATGGAAAACGCTACCGAATTGTTTGGTGCATTTTATCAAATCCAGTGGAGAACGGTACTTGCAGCTCATTGGTGGATGACTCTCCGTTTTGGAGAGCACAGACAGGATGCCAAACCAATGGAGAAGTAATCAAACCTGCACCAGTTTGGAAGGATTTACCTGTCTCCTTCCTTGCACGGAGAGTCCAAACAAAGCACAGTTTTCCGTCAAATATGTATGGTGCAGTATAAACAAGATGGCCGACCTCCATCCCACGTCCCCACCGGGGTTCATACAGGAGGTCACTAAACGCTACGCTGTGACAGCTCGTGCTCTGCGCTCAATGTGCTGTTGGTACCTACCCCACCTACCACCCTTCAATTAAAGGGTCTGAATCCACTCCTGAAAGGGGTATTATTTTTTTCTTGTATACTGTACATATTACATAGTCAAGGCTCATGGAAGAGCGAGTATACTGAACAGATCAGGATGCAACAGGACAAAAGGAAGAGTTGAAAGACGGGCGAAACATCAACAACAGCATTGAAGGCCAAGATAGAGGCAAACTTGGACCAACAATGGGGGTGGGGGAGGAGAGGATGCATAAGGTGGACAAGATGGATACAGAAGGAAACTCTCAGGAGAGAAAACTGGAAATTTGGAAGGAGGAGGGATTGGAGTGGGGTGGGAGGGCTAGAAGAATGAAGAATGAGGTTGAAGGGGATGTGGAATTTGATTCCACAGGTGAGAAAAAGAGAAATTAATGAGTCGAGGTAAGCAGTGCTCCTGGATTTCAGTAGTTTCACCAGAAGAGGGTTGAGGGTGGACCGTGTGTGCCTTGGAGAAACCTCAAGGGGATATAGCACAGAAAGATCAGAGGATGCAAGACCAGAGAGGAGGTGGTTGAAGACAGAGAGACCACCGACCTGTCTGTGATGGGGAAATGATATGCGCATAGAATCAGTTTCATCATGGGAAATCCCAATAATCTTGAAGGCCTCGGTTTCCATGGCGTAAAGCATGGCAAGATGTGAAGAGTGGAGCCAGCCCATAGGGGAGAGCAGTACTCCATCAAGCTGAGGATGAAAGCCTTTTAGGTGGATAGGATTTCAGGTGTGCTAAGGAAGGACTTTGTATGATGGAGGATGCGCAGTTGGCGGCTGGCTTTGGAGGCCAACGTTGAAATGTAGTTTCCCAATAAAGATCATGGCTGACAGTGAGATCAAGGAGTTTAAATGACTGAACCTCCTCAAAAGGATTATTAAGAAAGTATAACAAAGAATAACAAGGAAATACAATACAGGTGGAGGCCATTCAGTCCATCATGCCTGTGCGAGCACCACACCAGCCATCTACATTTTCTACTCTCCAATCCTCTGATACCTGTCCTGACTCCAGTGACCTATTGAAAATATCCGTTAACATCTCACTTACCAGCTCAGCCACCTCCATCAATACTCTCGAGTGCATATTATCTGGACCTCATTTTTTTATAATGATGTATTTGGTACGTGAAGCAAAGGAATGCCTATATATGCAAAGGGAATGCCTTATTGTCTCTTAGATTACCTAGCTGTTCCTTCACTTCCACCACTCCAACCTGGATCTTCTGGAAAAGCCCTTCCTCACCTCCTTGATCGATATGCTCAGCTATTGGCAATTCTACTCACTGTCCTTGTGTAAAATTTGAAGAAAAATACCTGTTTAATAAGCCTGCCATCTCACTTTCATCACTAACTACTCTCCCGGTGCTATTGCTCAATGGGCCCACACTGGTCCTAACCTGTTCTTTTACCCTGATATTCTTAAAGAAAGCCTTGCTATTATGTTTAATATTCTTAGACATGTCCTACTCATACTCTCTTTTGGCTTGTCGAGTTATTTTCTTAACTTGCCTCCGTTTACTTCGATAGATAGGAGGGTTTGCCAGAGATGTATGGAGATATGGAGATGGAGATGTAGATGTCAGGATTGAAAAGACATATTTCAAGTGTTTGACCATCTTGTGATTTTGTGAAGGTCTGAAGACAGGGAAGAAGCTGCAGCCTGTTTGTCTGAATGATGAGAGATGTCATGGCAGAGGGTGGAGTCATCAGCAGATGTATAAAGAGGATTTTCCAGTCTCAGAGAGATCTTTCATGAAGATCAGGAATAGGACTGGGCCCACAATACTGCCTTGGGGCACTCCAGCCTTGACAGGGAGAGGAGATGAAAGGATTTCGTTGAGTGCCACACGTTGGCTACGAGAATAGAGGAAGTCAGCACGCCATGTGTAGGGTTGGCCTTGGATGTCACAAGCAGAGAGTTTGGAGAGCAGGACAGGATGCCAGACTGTATTGGAAGCACGAGATATGTCTAGAGAGACAACCCTGATCTCATGTCTGACATTGAGGGCTTCCATCCATTATTTGGTGAGTAGAAGCAGCACATCCAAGGTGGAGTAACCTGGTCTGAAACCAAATTGATGAACCGAGATGAGGTTTTTGGAGAGAAGGAATGATTTCATATTAACTGTGATGATTAATTCCATCACCTTTCTGATGATTGGAAGCAAGCTGATCGGTCTGTAGTTGAGGGGATCAACTTTTGCACCCTTTTTTATGTGGTACAGTGATGCCGGCTGATTTCCAAGCCGATGAAAGATGATCGAGCACAAATGACAGGGTGAAAAGGATAGAGAGAGAGAGAGAGAGGATGTGAAAGAGTAGCAGAGCAGGTAGTTCGGACACGTAAACTGATGCCATCTGGTCCAGTTGCAGTCAGAGATGGGTGGGAAAAAACTTTCTCCACCTTGTCAGGTGCAAAAGACACAGAGTCCAGGAGCAGATAAGTACAACAGGGAAGGGTGGGCACCGAGAGTGAGTGGTGGGGGAGAAGATATGGAAGCAAATAGAATTGAGGCATTCGGCCTTTTCACGAGCGGAGTCGGCTGTGGTGCTACTTGAAGAGATGGAATGCATGGAAGGGGAGCATACACCAGAGACAGACTTAATAAGGTGTACACCAGGTTTTAGAAGAGGGAGACGAGTTTGAAAGTTCATTTTGTGATTGGACAGATGTTGTTTTCTGGCTATCATGAGAGTGGACACACTCTTGTTGCGGACTTTTTGAGATGCACTGAAATTGCCTTCGGTCAGATTTGCCTTCCAGGAAGAGAAGGCAAGTTGTATCAGAGCAACTGCTTCACCTCAGGATTCAGTGTCCCATTGGTAGGAAGAAAGGTAGGATAACTGACGACAAGATGGGATGAATGTGTGCGAGAGACAGAGACAGAGACAGAGACAGAGCAGGTTTCTCTGGAAGCATTCTCAAGCTGAGTTAACATCAGGGGCAGTAGGTATGGGAGACCAGTCCTGAAGTGGCTGCCTGAGTGAACTCCCAGACTCACTGGCATTGAGGCAGCTCTCGAAGAATTGCCAAAGAAATGTGTTCCTGACAAAACGTCCACGTTCTACGATTGCTGTGAAAAGTATATGAACCCTATGTATGTGTAAATGGTTCACTTTGTGACAAAAAAAAATCAATTTTAAATAAGTCACTCGGTTTCTTTGCGATGACTGAAAGTTTCACGGATCATGTAATACTTCCAGGATTTCAGCCACTTCAAAATTCCGAACACTAAACTGTTCATTGTGTGATGTCCAATCGCCGGAGCTCGTGGATGGTGCCTTCCAATCATTGGAGATTGTGGGCGGTGTCCTCCAATCGCCGGAGCTCGTGGGCGGTGCCTTGCAATCATTGGAGATTGTGGGCGGTGACGTCTAATCAGAATACTTGTCTTCTTCAGCGCTCTCACCAGAACAGACCAATTTGACCATTTCAAACGTTTCTGAATGGATAGGTCACAGAAACATGGAAAAAGCCGCTCGTGCACAAAGGTCCAAAGGTTTGCAAATGTACAATCTGTGCGAGACGAGGATTGATTGACCTGCGAAGCTGCGTCCGCTTAGCCAATGGGAAGCGACCGTTTGGGTTGTGCCATAATTGGGTACGTAATAAATAGATGGTCCCCAAATTGTTTGGTCCTGTGGTGTGTGGTGTGTTCCGTTTCCAAGTTTCTTGTGGAGCGCTCGCCAAGTTGCTGAAGCACTCGAGCAAGCACTCCATTCGAAACTGTTGATAAGGAATGGTCGGTTTGGCAAACGCTAGCTAGCTGTTTGGTAACTGAACACACCTGTTTTTTTTGTAGTGACCAGATTTATATAAAATTTTACAAACGCACGTGATCATTGCACCGCTTTCTTCTTGGTTGGTGGTCCGTTGCAATTCCCCCGGTGATCCCCCAGAGAGATCGCATCTTTCATTAAATTTTCACTCCAAACGAATGGTTGTATTTATGTTTTATTTATATAAATATAAATAATGATGGGATTTATACAAATATAAATAATGATGGGATGTATATAAATATAAATAATGATGGGATGTATATAAATAATGATGGGATTTATATAAATATAAATAATGATGGGATTTATATAAATATAAATAATTATGGGATGTATATAAATAACGATGGGATTTATATAAATATAAATAACGATGGGATTTATATAAATATAAATAACGATGGGATTTATACAAATATAAATAATTATGGGATGTATATAAATAATGATGGGATTTATATAAATATAAATAATGATGGGATGTATATAAATAATGATGGGATTTATATAAATATAAATAATGATGGGATTTATACAAATATAAATAATGATGGGATGTATATAAATAATGATGGGATTTATATAGATATAAATAATTATGGGATTTATATAAATATAAATAATTATGGGATTTATATAAATAACGATGCATGTAATATACATTAGAAAAATGTGATAAATATATGGATGTATTAAATAACGAGAATATAAATAACGATGGGATTTATATAAAATAATGATGGATTATATAATAAATAATGATGAATTTATTATTAAATATAAATAATGATGGATTTATATAATATAAATAATGAGGATTATATATTAAATAATGATTGGATTTATAAATAAATATAAAATATGATGATTATAAAATGTATATAAAATAAATAATGATGGGATGTATATAAATAATGATGGATTATATAGATATAAAATATTGGGTATTTATTAATAAATATTAAATAATTATGGATTTATATAAATAACGATGGGATGTATATAAAATATATAATAATGATGGGATTTTTTATATAAATAATAAAATAAGATGGGATTTATATAAAATAAAATAATGATGGGATTTATATAAATATAAATAATGATGGATTATAAATTAAAATAAGATGGATTTATTAAATATAAATAATGATGGATGTAATATAAATAATGAGATTTATATAATATAAATAACGATGGGTATTTATAAATATAAATAAATGATGATTTATATAAATATAATAACGATGGGATTTATATAAATATAAATATATGATGGGATTATATATATAAAATATAAATAATGATGGGATTTATATAAATAACGATGGGATTATATAAATAACGATGGATTTATTATAAATATAAATAACGATGGATTTATATAAAAATAAATAATGATGGGATTTATATAAATATAAATAAACGATGGGATTTATATAAATATAAAATACGATGGGATTATAATAAATATATAATAACGATGGATTTATATAAATATAAATAACGAGGGGTTTAAATAATATAAATAATATGAGTATAAAATAATGTGGGATTATAAAATATAAATAATTATGGATGATATATAAATAATGATGGGATTTATATATAATAAATAACGATGGGATTTATAATAAAATAATTATGGATTATATAAATAACGATGATGTATATTAAATAACGATGGGATTATATAAATATAATAACGATGGATATATATAATAATGATGGGATTTATATAATAAATGATGGTGATTTATACAAATATAATAATATGGTGATGTATATTGTGTGTATATTAAATATATAATAACGATGGATTTAATATAAAATAATAAATAATGATGGGATTATAAAAATATAAATAATGATGGATGTATATAATAATGATGGGATTTATATAAATATAAATAACGATGGATTTATATAAATATAATAATGATGGATTTATTATAATATAAATAATTGATGGGATTTTATATAAATAACGATGGGATTTATATTATATAAATAATGATTGATTTATAAATATAATAAAGATGGATTTATATAATAATAAATAACGATGTGATTATATAAATATAAATTACGATGGATTTATATAAATATAAATAACTGTGGGATTTATATAAATATAAATAATGATGGATAATATATAATAATAGAATTTAATAATATAAATAACGATGGGATTTATATAAAATAAATAATGAGGGATTTATATAAATTAAATAACGATGGGATTTATAATAATATAAAATAACGATGGGATTTATATAAATATAAAAAACGATGGGATTTATATAAATATAATATAATATGTGGATGTTATAATAATGATGGATTATATTAAATATAAATAATGATGGTGTATATAAATAACGATGGGATTATATATAAATATAAATAATGATGGGATTTATATAATATTAAATAATGATGGGAGTTATATAAATAATGATGGATTTATAAATATAAATAATGATGGATGTATATAAATACGATGGGATTTATATAAATATAAATAATGATGGGATTTATATAATATTATAATAATGATGGATTTTATATAATAAACGATGGGATTTATATAATATAAATAACGATAGGATTTATATAAATATAAAAAATGGGATTATATAAATCTATCTATAATTCCAGCAGTGTGTGTTTGTGTGTGTGTGTGTGTGTGTGTGTGGTGTGTGTGTGTTGTGTGTGTGTGCTGTCTGCGACCGCCGTTTCTCGACAACCGCCAGTCCGATCTGATTGAAACTTGCCAGGAATATTCCCGGGGACCACGGATGTGCCTTTTCAAGGTTTGATATTAATCGGAGACGGTTCCCAAGTTACGGCCATTTTATTGCTTTTTTCAGTGTTGGAAAGTGTATACATCGCAGCTGAAGTGTCGTCCACCTTATCATGCCATTTTTTCCCAAATATCTCAGAATAATGAAAGAGCATATTAATAATAGCACAATAATTGGCAGTAATAAAAAGAATAACGTGATACAATGACCAAGGTCTTTCAACCAATAACGACCATATATTGTCTGTCAACCAATAATGACCAATAACGTCTGTCAACCAATGACAGGACACGGTGCTATGACGTCACGATTAATTTTATTTTTTTTATTTTTGCATGATTGACGTCACAATTCTTCTTCTTATTCGTTTTGTATGACGTCACAATCGACGCTGGGACCTGAGTATGTGCCTTTTCAAGGTTTTACTTCTTCATCCGTTTCAGCTGTTTCCCAAGTGTTTCCCAAGGTTGAATTAATTGTTCAAATTAATTAATTAATCCCAAGGTTTGAATTTTCCCAAGGAAACAGCTGTGTCCCAAGGTTTGAAAGCTTTTTTTCCCAAGGTGTGAATTAATTGTTGTGCTTGTAGACATTTGTGAATACATTTACAGAGAGAGGGCGAGAGAGGAGGGCGAGAGAGGAGGGGATAGAGAGGAGGCGAGAGAGGAGGAGGGGAGAGAGGAGGAGGAGAGAGAGAGGCGAGAGAGAGGAGGAGGGAGGAGGGAGAGAGGGAGGGAGAGAGGGAGGGCGAGAGAGGGGAGGGAGAGAGTGGGGCGAGAGAGGGGAGGAGGAGAGAGAGGAGCGTCACAATTTAAGAGAGGGAGAAGAGGAGGGCGAGACTAGGGGGAGAGGGGTGAGAGTGGGGGCGAGGAGAGGAGGGAGGAGAGGGGGTGAGAGTGAGGGGGTGAAAGTGGGGGCGAAGAGAGAGGGGCGTCACAATTCTTCTTCTTCTTCGTTTGATATGAGACGTCACAATTCGCGCTGGGACTTGAGTATGTTTCCCAAGTTATGGCCATTTATGATACGCTGTTGGGTCCGAATCTAAATTGAAAAAATGCCCCAATCCAGTTGTCGTTTACGAGAGCGAAGGAACGAAGCTGCACATTCTGGCACGCACCTAAGGGCACGCACTAGTATAAATAATGATGGGATTTATATAAATATAAATAATGATGGGATTTATATTAATAATGAAAGGAATAAAAGTGAAAGTGTTTCTGTTTCGTTTTATTTAAATATTCTACGATCGTGCTTGCGGCGACGAACAGCTGCTCGGGAGGCGTTTCACATTTTAAAATTTCGATTCCAATGCTCGAGTTGGAGTTGTTAATTATTACGAATGAGTATTATGGGCGACTGGTTAAAAAATGAACATAATGGGCATGCAGAGCTGGATTGTGTGCGGCGCCATTTTGTATTGCGGAAAGAGCCAGAGAGAGACAGAGGCGGAACAGGTAGGGAGGGGTGGGATGGGAAGATGCGATTCATTTTTGTTTGAGAGAAACACAAACGGTGTTACCGGTCAATGGGATGGGAATTAAAATGAAGGGATTTTACAGATGATGGAAACGGGAGATGTTTGGGAAACAATTTTGAGATGTCCAGACGATACAAACAGGGAATTTGGGAATATAAATGGCCATTCGCGGGATATGGGAACGGGAATTTGCCGGATGTGGGAATATCAACGGGCGTTTATGGGACGTGGGAATGTGAACGGGCGTTTGTGGGACGTGGGAATGTCAAAGGGCGTTTGTGGGACGTGGGAATGTCAAAGGGCGTTTATGGGACGTGGGAATGTCAAAGGGCGTTTATGAGACGTGGGAATGTGAACGGGCGTTTATGGGACGTGGGAATGTGAACGGGCGTTTGTGGGACGTGGGAATGTGAATGGGCGTTTGTGGGATGTGGGAATGTCAGAGGGCGTATGTGGGATGTGGGAATGTCAACGGGCATTTATGGAATGTAGGAATGTCAAAGGGCGTTTGTCAAGTGGGAATATGAACGGGCGTTTGTGGGACTTGGGAATGTCAACGGGCGTTTTGGTGGGATGTGGGAATGTCAAAGGGTGTTTGTGGGACGTGGGAATGTCAAAGGGCGTTTATGGGATGTGGGAATGTCAACGGGCGTTTGTGGACGTGGGAATGTTAAAGGGCGTTTATGGGACGTGGGAATGTCAAAGGGCATTTGTGGGACGTGGGAATGTCAACGGGCGTTTATGTCAATGGGAATGTGAACGGGCGTTTGTGGGACGTGGGAATGTGACGGGCGTTTGTGGGATGTGGAATGTCAGAGGGCGTATGTGGGATGTGGGAATGTCAACAGGCATTTATGGAATGTGGGAATGTCAAAGGGCGTTTGTCAAGTGGGAATATGAACGGGCGTTTGTGGGACTTGGGAATGTCAACGGGCATTTGTGGGACGTGGGAATGTCAAAGGGCGTTAGTGGGACGTGCGAATGTCAAAGGGCGTTTATTGGACGTGGGAATGTCAACGGGCGTTTGTGGGACGTGGGAATGTCAAAAGGCGTTTATGGGACGTGGGAATGTCAACGGGCGTTTATGGGACGTGAGAATGTCAACGGGCGTTTGTGGGACGTGGGAATGTCAAAGGGCATTTGTGGGACGTGGAATGTCAAAGGGCATTTGGTGGGACGTGGGAATGTCAACGGCGTTTGTGGACGTGGGAATGTCAAAGGGCATTTGTGGGACGTGGGAATGTCAAAGGGCATTTGTGGGACGTGGGAATGTCAGGGCATTTGTGACGTGGGAATGTCAACGGGCGTTTGTGGATGTGGGAATGTCAACGGGCATTTATGGAATGTGGGAATGTCAAAGGGCGTTTGTCAAGTGGGAATATGAACGGGCGTTTGTGGGACTTGGGAATGTCAATGGGCATTTGTGGACGTGGGAATGTCAAAGGGCGTTTGTGGGACGTGCGAATGTCAAAGGGCGTTTATGGACGTGGGAATGTCAACGGGCGTTTATGGGACGTGGGAATGTCAACGGGCGTTTATGGGACGTGGGAATGTCAACGGGCGTTGTGGGACATGGAAATGTCAAAGGGCATTTATGGGACGTGGAATGTCAACGGGCATTTGTGGGACGTGGGAATGTCAAAAGGCGTTTATGGGACGTGGGAATGTCAACGGGCGTTTATGGGACGTCGGAATGTCAACGGGCATTTGTGGGACGTGGGAATGTCAAAAGGCGTTTATGGGACGTGGGAATGTCATCGCGCGTTTATGGGACGTGGGAATGTCAACGGGCGTTTGTGGGACGTGGGAATGTCAAAGGGCATTTGTGGGACGTGGGAATGTCAACGGGCGTTTGTCAAGTGGGAATGTGAACGGGCGTCTGTGGGATGTGGGAATGTCAGAGGGCGTATGTGGGAATGTCAACGGGCCTTTATGGAATGTGGGAATGTCAAAGGGAGTTATGTCAAGTGGAATGTGAACGGGCGTTTGTGGGGACGTGGGAATGTGAACGGGCGTTTATGGGATGTGGGAATGTCAAAGGGCGTTTATGTCAAGTGGGAATGTGAACGGGCGTTTGTGGACGTGGGAATGTGAACGGGCGTTTATGGGATGTGGAATTGAACGGCGTTTATGGATGTGGGAATGTGAACGGCGTTTATGGGATGTGGGAATGTGAACGGGCGTTTATGGGACGTGGGAAATGTCAACCGTCGTTTATGGGACGTGGGAATGTCAAAGGGCGTTTATGGGATGTGGGAATGTCAAGGAGCAGTTCAGAGAAACGTGAGACAGATTACTGTTGGAAAGGTTATGGGAATGACGGAGGGCAGACAAGGAAATGACAGTGTAAGGTGACTAGTGGAATATACTGAAAGTGAATAAATTAAGGTATTTTGAGATTTGAAGGAAATGAAGATGGGAATATAGTAGCAAAGGTTTCAAATGGTAGAGGTAGCCTAATTGGTCGAGTGTCATTTGACATGCTAAGGGCTCTCAGAAGACTGGCCATCTTTTCCTGTCCCTCTGCCTGTAGCTGTCTCCATTTCTGGGACACGACTATTGACAAGACTTGATCTACCTGCTTGCCATGAATGCTGACAGTGAAGGTAACCACCATCTGAAAGATTCTCTGAACTCTTGATTTAAGTTAATGACATTTTCACAGGCTTTTCACCTAGGTAGGTTAGCTTTGGAATCCTTTCTGGATCCA
>CM068964.1:35222404-35236924 GCA_035128595.1 Eptatretus atami
TGTGATTATTGTGACTGTAAATACGTGCCTTCCATGCTGGTCGGTGTGAATTAAACGTGCTTGTGTGAACTTGTTCCCCGTTTCGCTGCGTCCTTTCCTTTGGTTGACTCTCCATCCTGCTTCACGTAAGGGTTCGGTAGTGGTGCAACATCCCCGTAATTAATCGGAACCGTCAAGGCGACGATAACACCGCTCGTTATCACTGTAGCACGGAACGGACCGCTTAGCGGTCGTGTCCGGAGTCGGCCTGTGGCGTGTACGATCGCTCCGGTCGACCATTCGCGCAGGTACTTAGGTAGATCGAATTTGGCGAGCAACCCTATCCTGCACGGGGGCAATTGGCACGATCGTGGTGAGGTTAAACCCCCACCCGTGACTAGCTCCCGGCGTTGTTCCGAGAGGGTCACGACACAATTGTCCGTCCGGTGGCGACGTGCCGCGATTCGAGTTACGTGGCCGTTCGCACGCCGGCGGGCGCGAATTCGCAACAGTATATTGATCACTTCCGTCCTCTGTTTGTGTGTTTGTTTGTTTGTAGGCACGATAACTCGAGAACGGAAGAAGCTACCAATGTCAAATTACACCCCGTGATTCAGGAGGTGATGGCTAGCGCTGATTAGATTTTGGTCAAAATCGGTCAAAGATCAAGGTCACACATTCGATTTTTGATGGTTGGTACAGAATCATCGTAGAAACTTCTGGTTTGCGTCGCTACCGTTCTCGAGAGACAGCATTTTATTAGGCAAGGTCAGAGGTCAAGTTGACGATTTCGTAAGTACCAGTCTATGACTGCTTGTTTGTTTTTTATAAATACAATGTCGAGGCTTGTGTAAGAGCTAAGCTCTCTTACCGTGAATAAAACTATAAATAAACTTTCGTGCAAAACAAAGGCAGAAAGAAACAGAGGTAAAACTAGAAGGGCACTCGGAATAGCGCACAACTCACGAGAACATATCGGACGAATACAATTTTTGAAATATCATGTAATATATTGTCACCCTCATAACAAAAAGTGCCTAAGCTTCATCAACGAATAAAATTACTTCGGCACTTTTGTTATGAGGGTGACGATTGCGTTTTTGGCCCCATCTCTCAATGGTGAAGAATCACTTTAAAAATTAAATAATTCTCGTATCCAGATCCGGATTCGGATCTTCATCAAAATCGAATGAATTCTTCCTCGTCACACACCGAACCTGTCCACAAAGTTTCGTCCGAATCCGTCCACAACTTTCTGGAGATATCATGCACACAAACACACAGACGGTGGTGAAATGTGAAAACAATCTCCTTCACCTTCGGTGGCGGAAGTGAATAATCCACCACTAAATATAACTACCGTGTATTACAGGTAAGCACGTCGAAGATGTTCGTGTGTATACAAACATGGCCAACTCACTGAAACACTGGTGGGAGTAAACCCCCCCAACCGGCTCCTTGGACCCAGAACTCACACGAAGAACGACGAAGCCTGGTGTTGGCTCAGTGGTTAGGGTGGTTAGGGTGGCGGCTTGGGATCCTAGGGTCCTGAGTTCAAGCCCCGTCGGCCGCTGAATTAATACACCAGGGGTTGATCAGCCGTCATCCTTCCGAGGTCGGCGAAATGAGTACCAGTTCCAGTGTGTGTACTGGTAGAGGGGCACTGCATCAGCGACACAGTTGCGCTTCAAGAAAATGATAGCTACCCCGGCAGCTAAGCTGCCAAACGACCACCAACCAATCCATGGTGTGCACACTACACACACCAATCCATGGTGTGCACACTACACACACCAATCCATGGTGTGCACATTACACACACCAATCCATGGTGTGCACAACACACAAAACAGGTCTCCCGGCGAGGGTGTGCAATCTCTGGTGGATCTTTCTAGTTATTCCGCGTTAGATGAGCCTCGATGTTTACAGCTCGTCTCGGTGGGGTATGAATCTCGACGCAGCTATAAACCGTCGCCATGGTGACGAACATACAGGGCGAGGAGGTGTCGACGACGTGAAGTCGGAGCGGTTTCCGTGGAGCAACAACAAACAGTTGGTGTCACTCAAAGCTCTCCGCGGATAAAAACACAACATTGTACCAGATTTCATCGCATTTTGGTAATGAATAAAAAATCACACAACGTCGCCATGCCGATCGTCATGTTTTTGAGCCGTTGCGATGGGATCGCCGAAACAATACCTCCATGACGCATGAACTCTTGAGCAAACAATCCTTGAGGTCTTCTCTCAAACCCGCGCACGGCCGAGGATCAACGTCCTTCCCCTCGTAGAATGACGGCATGATGATCGCGGTTATCTGCGGCCTAAACACGAACAAGCCCAAAGATAAACAGAATTACGTGAAAATTCTACCCAATCGCTGAGCCGAACGACGTATGTAAAATACAAATGCCCTGAGAGCAGCTAATTTCGTACTAATTCCCCCAAGTCCTTGCGGATTCTGCCCTTAGAGCAGATAGTACTCTCGAAATGTTCGCGTGTAATCAGTTCTTCCGCTCCACGTCCGTGCTGTCGTTTCCTCGGTTCGACGGGTTTCTGGTTCACTCGTTGTGGGAATTTTGATGTTTTGTTGTTGTTGTTGTCGTCCAGTTGTCCGCTTCAAGAAGATGCTGCTTGACCGAGAGAACCGCGGTTTCGTCAATCGTGATTCGTGATCAGGTCATTCTCACAGGTGTGCAGTTTCTTCAGGGTTTCGGGATTGAAAGGTGAGAGAGAGAAGTCTCGGCAGTCACGTCCATGTGACGTTCACTCAATTCACACATTCGAGCACTCCGACTTGTCGGTGTCCGACTAAAATACAGATTGAGAGTTTTAAAGACTTGTTTCCGTTTCTGGGTTCATTTCTTCTTCCAATAAAGTGCAGATTCCTCCCGGACAAGGAATGCAAAACTTCGGGCACCAGGAACCCTGATTTGGCGCTTTTCCCCCTCCCCGGCATTTTTGCTTTCTTCTTCCAGTCCTCAACCCCCCCCCCCCTTTCACAACTCTGCCCCCCCCCACTCAACCCTGTCCACTCTCCACTTATTCTTCCAGTCCTCAACCTCCCCTACCCTCCCCTCTCCAAAGCCTCAACCTCCCTACCCTCCCCTCTCCAAAGCCTCAACCCCCCTACCCTCCCCTCTCCAAAGCCTCAACCTCCCCCCCTTTCCCTTCTCTGTCTCTCACGCCCCCATTCCACTTTTCTCTTTCAAATCCTCAACCTCCCCTACCCTCCCCTCTCCAAAGCCTCAAGTCCTCAACCTCCCCTACCCTCCCAAGCCTCAACCCCCCCCCCTTTCCCTTCTCTGTCTCTCACGCCCCCATTCCACTTTTCTCCTTCAAGTCCTCAACCTCCCCTACCCTCCCCTCTCCAAAGCCTCAACCTCCCCCCCCCTCTTCCCCTCTCTGTCTCTCACACCCCCATTCCACTTTTCTCCTTCAAGTCCTCAACCCCCCCCCCTTTCACACCTCTGCCCCCCCCCCACTCCAACCTGTCCACTCTCCACTTTATTCTTCCAGTCCTCAACCTCCCCTACCCTCCCCTCTCCAAAGCCTCAACCTCCCCCCCCCCCCCCTCCTTCTCTGTCTCTCACAGCCCCATTCCACTTTTCTCCTTCAAGTCCTCAACCTCCCCTACCCTCCCCTCTCCAAAGCCTCAACCTCCCCCCCTTTCCCTTCTCTGTCTCTCACGACCCCCATTCCACTTTTCTCTTTCAAATCCTCAACCCCCCCCCCTTTCACAGCTCTGCCCCCCCCACTCCAACCCTGTCCACTCTCCACTTTATTCTTCCAGTCCTCAACCTCCCTTACCCTCCCCTCTCCAAAGGCCTCAACCTCCCCTACCCTCCCCTCTCCAAAGCCTCAACCTCCCCTACCTCCCTCTCCAAAGCCTCAACCTTCCCCCCCTTTCCCTTCTCTGTCTCTCACACCCCATTCCACTTTTCTCCTTCAAGTCCTACCTCCCCTACCCTCTCCTCTCCAAAGCCTCAAGTCCTCAACCTCCCCTACCCTCCCAAGCCTCAACCCCCCCCCTTTCCCTTCTCTGTCTCTCACGCCCCCATTCCACTTTTCTCCTTCAAGTCCTCAACCTCCCCTTTCAAATCCTCGTCCGTTAATAGTCACGAACTGTAAAGACTCCTGAAGTTTCTTGGTGAAGTAAAATTATTCGTTGGACTGAATTGACGGAATATTTTGTTGTTGTAATTATATATATATAATATATATATATATATAATTTTTTTTTTATTTCTGGTACGTGAGCAAACCATTGTACACCGTGAAATTTCGGGCTTCCCCTACACAAGGACTTGTCAGAGCGTCCTTGTTACACCTCGTTTGTGCATGAAAGAAAGTGGAGGCATTAATGAGTCCTCGATCAGGTTGGTAAGGAAATTCCTTCGTAAAGGAATTCAATTTTTTTTCTCTATGATTTTCCTTTGACATCATGATAGTGAGAACTGCTAAGATCACTAATGTTTCTCTGTAAAGTTAGTGATAACTGCTAAGATCACTAATGTTTCTCTGTAAAGTTAGTGATAACTGCTAAGATCACTAATGTTTCTCTGTAAAGTTAGTGATAACTGCTAAGATCACTAATGTTTCTCTGTAAAGTCAGTGATAACTGCTAAAGATCACTAATGTTTCCTCTGTAAAGTTAGTGATAACTGCTAAGATCACTAATGTTTCTCTGTAAAGTTAGTGATAACTGCTAAGATCATTAATGTTTCTCTGTAAAGTTAGTGATAACTGCTAAGATCACTAATGTTTCTCTGTAAAGTTAGTGATAACTGCTAAGATACTAATGTTTCTCTTGTAAAGTTAGTGATAACTGCTAAGATCACTAATGTTTCTCTGTAAAGTTAGTGATAACTGCTAAGATCACTAATGTTCTCTGTAAAGTTAGTGATAACTGCTAAGGTCACGAATGTTCTCTTGTAAAGTTAGTGATAACTGCTAAGGTTTCTCTGTAAAGTTAGTGATAACTGCTAAGATCGCTAATGTTCTCTGAAGTTAGTGATAACTGCTAAGATCGCTAAGGTTTCTCTTGTAAAGTTAGTGATAACTGCTAAGATCTAATGTTTCTCTGTAAAGTTAGTGATAACTGCTAAGGTCACGAATGTTCTCTGTAAAGTTAGTGATAACTGCTAAGGTTTTCTCTGTAAAGTTAGTGATAAACTGTTAAGGTTTCTCTGTAAAGTTAGTGATAACTGCTAAGATCGCTAATGTTTCTCTGTAAAGTTAGTGATAACTGCTAAGGTTTTCTCTGTAAAGTTAGTGATAACTGCTAAGATCGCTAAGGTTTCTCTTTAAAGTAGTGATAACTGCTAAGATCGCTAAGGTTTCTCTGTAAAGTTAGTGATAACTGCTAGGTTTCTCTGTAAAGTAAATTGACAGAATTGATTCTTCTTCTTCTTCTTCTTCTTCTTCTTCTGGCAGTTTGGCTGCCAGGTAGCTCTCATTGTGTTGGGGCACCACTGTGCTGCTGATGTTGCCCCTCTACCAGTACACTGGTATCATTTCACTGATCTCAGAAGGATGACAAGCTGAGACCCCCACCTGGTGTTAATTCAGTGGAAAACAGGGCTCGTATTCAGGACGCAGATCCAAGCCAGCACCCTAACCACTAAGCCACCACCAGGCTTTGTGAATTGCTTGAATAATTTGTGGATATATATTTTTATTTTTTTTTTTTTAAAACTTCTGGTCGGTGTGCAAACCAATGTCTCTAAGCATATACACCACGTGTGCTACAAAAATTAATAAAACTCGAAATTGCATGAATATTAATATTTTGTAAACCTCCGCTTCTACTGCCTGGACTCGACGAGCTCTTAAATGAGGTATCATTCAGCATTGTGCATGCTGTGGTTACGACGTTTACCCCCATTCAGACACAATCGTTCAACTTGCATTGATGTCGGTATGTAGATTTTTCTCCTTTTGATCACTTTCATGCCTGTCAAGGATGTGGATGTGGATGTGTCCTCTCGAAAAGTTATTACATTTTTGGATATACAGGTGCAATGGGGTTTTTCTTTGTTTTTTTTGAAAATAAACTTTTTTTAAAAATAGGTCGTTGTCGATCTTTCAGGAGTCTTTATTTTTTTCTCTCCAAAATTTCTGTTCGTGGAAGATTGAGGTGGCACAGTGGGCGGAAAAGGTTAGGCCACACACTGACACTTAAATGGGGGAAGGAATGAACAGTAAAAAAAGAAAGGGGGAGGGGATGGCAACGGTCCCAAACGAGGCTCACAAGAACACGCAGACTGGACGAGCACTCTCAGACACTGCACAAAGCCGCTCAACGAGACCCACGAGTACACTTATTGCATTGACAAATTAACAAAAACTGTTAAACAAGACCATCTGGAGCAGGTATCTTCAACATAAGGAAGACAGCTTGTCAGAGTAGAGAAGATGGCAGTTTGGAAACGAACGTCTCAACAAAACAAAACCTGTCACCATGTTAAAATTCCACTGAACTTTCGAACATCACTCGCATCAGAAAACGATTAGCCATGTGATGAACCAGCATTCAAAAGTGACATTTTGTGGCACACTGTTTAAACTTTTGTTCGACCAGGCCATTAATTTCCATCCTGATTGTTTATCTCTTTGATAGAAACGGACCTGTGCAGTTTTGACGGCTCAAGCATGCTGCCCACGAACGGTCGGACGAGCTTTCTTCTGCGTGATGCCGCTCGCCACACGGCAGGAGCCAAACGCAGCAAGTACTTCCGGCGGATTTTTCAGTTCAAGCAGATGGACTTTGAGTTTGCCTCGTGGCAGATGCTCTACCTGCTCATGGCTCCGCAAAAGGTGTACCGCAACTTCCACTATCGCAAGCAGACGAAGGACCAATGGGCACGTGATGACCCAGCATTTCTCGTAATGCTCAGCATCTGGCTGTGCGGTACGTCTGTGATCTCACTTGTTTAGGCTACACTCTTCACTGGTGTTTTCAAGGCTGGAACTGTCATTACAACCATCAAAATGGATTGATCCAGCTCGTGTTTTTCTGGGCAGGCCAGCTGCACATTGGACTTTTATTGTCTCGGACAAATTCTACACCCCAGTGGCAAATTGTTAAAATTTTATCACTGAAATAATTATTGATTTCAATTTTTCCTTGGAGTCTATTTTTTTATTATTATTATTACTTAAAATATTAAAATTGATCAGGGTTTTGGAGGGGAGAGTGGGGGTGATTGTGGTGGTGGGGGGGGGGGGGGTGAAGGCTGAGGGAAGTTCAAATCCATGACCATTTAATTGAGAAAGGAAATTTAGATTTTGTTTTCACTAAACACTTGGTAGGTCAGCTGCTGACATGACTTGCAATTTTGCGCCGTACACGTAGTATCGTGCAAGTAAGTGCTTTACCAACCCCTGCTAGAGGGAGGACTTATTACGCTCCCTTCAGGTGTGATTATTTCTTACATATTCGGTGTATTTTACACGCACATTAACTCTCCCAGCATTTGTTGTTGCACCGATTGCTAACAACTGCTGCTTGGACCGAAAGCTCAATTGGTGTGTTACCCTGTTTAATTGGTCTCCAAGAAAATGAATGCAGGCCTGGCGAAAGCTCTTCTTTGTGCGTGTTTGTTCTTTTCTTACTTGTGTCTTGGCCATAAGCTGGGCATGTGAGGTTTGTCCTTGTCAGCAGAATAACCGGACAACGAGGGTGACTACAATTGCCAAATTTGGCACATGGCTTCATGTTGTGAATATCTTGGACGAGTTTAACTTTGAGCTCACAATGAAAAATACAATATGAAAATGAGTACAAGACTATATTAGTGCCCTCTGGCATGAGTCTGCACCGGCATTGAGTGCGTTCTGGGTTATTATTTGATTTATTGCCTGGCTGGATAACCTAAAGGTATGCGCACTCACCTCTCGGTTGTTGAGCCGAGGTTTGAGTCTCAACGGAGATATAAACTGTCATCCTGGGTTTTCATAGGCAGGGCGATGCGTCATGTGTTAAACTTGGCATCCCGTCTGCCGACATTAGTTGGTGGACGTTAAAGATCCCATGGTGTCCTTCATGAAGAGTAGGTGAGCTATCGCTGGCACACTGAATAAACTCCAAATTCCTGCCCTAACTTCCTGAGCAGGAGTGGCGACCATGATTGTAGCATAGTAACTGCTTTGGCTGCACTAATGCTCTGCATAGAGTATGGTACATGGTGGTGATGATGATGATGATGGACATTCTCTTTCTTTGTTTCCTTTGTCTCCTGTTTGGATTGTAGTTTCCACCATCGGCTTTGGCTTTGTGCTGGACCTCGGGCTGCTGGGGATCTTGAAGCTCCTCCTTTGGGTGGTGTTCATTGACTGCATTGGAGTTGGCCTTTTTATTGCAACATTCATGTGGTGAGATTTGACTCTAAGTTGAAATCCAATTTGCATTCGGACTTTCGTACCTGAACCAAAATCTAATGAGCTTGTTCTTGTCACCTACCCAACTCGTCCATCAAATTTAGTCCACATCCTTGCACAACGTTTTGAAATATCGTGGTGCATATAATTTTTGGCCATTTCTCTCAGTGGTGAAGAGTCGTTAAAAAATTCTCAAATCTGGATCCAGATCTTCACCAAAATCAAATCGGTTTGTCTTTGTCACAAACCCAATCTGTCCACCAAGTTTCGTTCGAATCCATCCAAAACATTTTGTGATGGCAATCCGTAAAAGGATTGTGATGTCATTCCTTCCTTCCTTGTTTTTTTTTTGTTTATGTAATTCCATTCTGACATGTATTTTCATTTTTTTAATGTTTTTATTTTTCTGACATTTATTTTACATTGATCTATGGCTTATCGTGGAGCGCCTGCATAAATTGCATACAGGATAGAGACATTAATAGACATCAGTGTACTTTCATGTGAATTTGCAAGGAGTAGACAAAGGATAAATATGTATCGTATGTGGTATATTAGCCTGGGTTGTGGTGGGAACATGAAACTGGCCAACATTGATATAGTGATGGATCTGATTGGAGTAATGCCTGGTGTTGCTTTAATAGTTAGAGTGGTGGGCTTGGGATCCTCGGATCCTATGTTCGAATCCCACTCAGCTGTTGAATTAATACCAGGTGGGGTTGACTCTGCCTGTCATCCTTCCGAGGTCGGCAAAATGAGTGCCAGCTTGCTGGTATCCTGTGTCGGAGAGGTGACCCGTCCAAGATTGTGCCCAATAGCCAAGTAGACTGCTTAGGCAGCACCAACGCTCTGCACAGAGTATGGTCCCGATGGATGGATGATTGTAGTCATTGTTATTATCAACACTTGCCTCTGCTTCATGAAAAGCAAATTTCTATTTGATGTAACCACATGAAGTATTTAAAAATTTGTCTTGTCATCCTTGCAGGTTCGTTTCCAACAGGTACCTTCTGAAGCAGCCAATGAGGGAGGTCGATGTGGAGTGGGGCTATGCTTTTGATGTCCACTTGAACGCTTTCTTCCCTCTGCTTATCATTCTTCATTGCGTACAGCTGTTCTTCATTAACCGTACGTTTTGCTTCTGAGCTGCACTGTTCGGAGCACTTTGTTTTAAATTTAAGTTTTTAATGTTTGAGTGTTCCTGTTGAGATATGTGGCAAAATAGCTGCCATGTATCAAAAAGTGGTTTACCTCGGTTCTACGATCAATTAAAAGTCATTGTTGCAGTTTCGATAGCATTGTTCTCATTTGGGACTGTGAGGCACAAAGTTTGGGTGTGGGAAAAGGGCCAATTAAAATGTCCCAGCGATCGAGCAATTCATTTTAATCCAGAAAATAAATCGTTCCAAACTGGGAGAGAATGGAATCATGGCTCTCGGCATCTGTGAAAAGGAATCACTCGGTGTGCTTTGCAGGCATCAGCTTACTCAGTGTTAGACCTACATATATAAAAATCATCATTTTCTTAATTATTGCCACGCTTTTTGAAAAAAAAGACGGGGGGGGGGGATAGTGTAATCGGTTGCTGTCTGCTTGTCTGGCTGTTCATCTGTCCATCATGCTATCTCCTCCTCAAGGGTTGTGCAGAAATTCCCCAAACTTGGTAGTCCTCATCACCACATGGCAAGAAGGTGCAAGAGCAGTATCATTTTGGCCCCAACCCCTGGGAGGGAAAGGGTGGAGACATCTCCACCCTTTCCTTCCCACTTCCACCCGGAGAGCTTTCGCCTGCTTTAACCTCCCACCTCGCCCATTCCCCTCCCTCCTCCCACAAAGGTACCCAGCATCGCCTTGGATCTAACGTACATATATTGGATTACCACAATTAAGCACATATTTAGAGACAAACATTTTATTTATCAAGCTGATAAGTATTGAACAGAAATATCAACAGAATTGAACATATTCTTGCAATGCTTTTGGGTAGCCAACATTGAACGTTTTTCCCATCAAGAGCCAGAACAAGTAAATTGTTTGGGGTTACAACTCCAGAGCAGCCCACATATAGTTAGTTGACCATGTGAAAAAGATTTGAAATCTGTTTTGTTGTCACATAATTGGAATTCACTCTCCAAACAACTACACAGTTCGACGAATCAAAATCGCTTGTTTTTAAATTTTCACAATTGAGTGGAAATTTTTCAGAGTAAATAAAATAAAATATTAGGACAACAAAATACTGTACACAGGGGTCTGGAAGTTGTCATCTTTTTTTTTTTTTCCCTGTGTGGCACAAGGCTACAAGTAGCATCATTGACTGAGGGTGTGGCAGTGCTGCTGATGCAGTGAGCTGTATGTTAGAGCAGGAATTTGGCCAGGATGCCAGAGATAGTTCCCCTACTCTTCATGATGTACACTGTGAAGGGATCTTTAATGTCCACCAACCAATGATGATGATGCGATTCCTAGTTTGATGTCCCTCTGAGGGATGGCACACATTGACTATCATGCTGCCTGTGAAACACCGGGATCACAGATTATAGCTGGGTTGAGATTCAAAACCAGGCTAGACAGCTTAGAGCGAGGGTGCGTCGTACCTTTAGGCCATCCTCCTAGATGAGATGGTGGTGTACCCCTTGCATGAAATCCTGGAGGGTAGCGAGGCAGAACGTTGTCTGGAAGGTGGTTCCATAGTCGGGACAAGTGAGTAATAAAAGCGTTGAGGTGTGTAGACCGCTCAGATTTTGGAAGTCTAATCAAGAATGGGTCACTGAAAGAATGTGTGCATCTGGGAATACACAGGGAGGGTTGGAGGACAAAGAGCAGAGGAAGCAATATCGAAGAGTGAATGATCTATTTTAACTGGTACAGAAATACCTCGCTTGATGCTGCCCCATAGAACACTGATTTGTTACAGACCTCTGTCCTGGAGAAAATATTTATTTAAAAAACAGAAACCTCCTCCCATCACTGCCATGGAGTCGGAGCAACGGCAATGATTCTTTTTATTGATGTTTAGACTTGCTGTTCTAATAAATTATTTTTATTCATAAAATAATATGCTTACCATCTAATATTATTAGCGTTATTACCGATACCCCAAATGAAGTCATCGTATATCGCTCATGTAAGAAATGATGCTGTTGGGAACACATCTCCATATAAACAAGAGTGTAATGACCCCGTTTGGCATATTTTCGATTCGCGCTCTCTTTTCCAGGAACACATCATGAGCACGAAGCGAGGTCTTACTGTCCACTTTAGTTAACAAGATAATTCCATTATCATCACCAAGCTGGTTGAGTTCACCAACACAACTTTGGTTGATAGTTTGCACATATTCAATGCCTTTTTTAAATTTAAATTTTGATTTAATAAACGTCTAATTTACTTCAAAATATATGTACTGTTGCGAATTCGCGAATTCGGCGTGCGAACGGCCACGTAACTCGAATCGCGGCACGTCGCCCACCGGACGGACAATTCAGTCGTGACCCTCTCGGAACAACGCCGGGAGCTAGTCACGGGTGGGGGTTTAACCCCACCATGACCGTGCCAATTGCCCACCCGCGCAGGATACACCCGAGCCCTCACGCTCGCCAAATTCGATCTACCTAAGTACCTGCGCGGATGGTCGACCGGGCAATCGTACCACGCCACAGGCCGACTCCGGACACGAACCGCTTAAGCGGTCCGTTCCGTGCTACAGTGATAACCGAGCGGTGTTATCATCGGCTTCGACGGTTCCGATTAATTACCGGGCGTATTAAGCCCACTACGAACCCCTTACGTGAAGCAAGATGGAGAGTCAAACAAGGGAAGGACGCAGCGAAACGGGGAACAAGTTCACACAAGCACTTTATTCACACACACACAGACAAGCATGGAAGGCACGTATTTAGTCATACAGTAATGAAAAATGCACATATAGCAATCAAACCAAAAGAAACGATGCAGAGCTACAACCGAATACGCGTACACACGGCAACACTTAAACAGTTCTACTTTACAAGACACGGCGCCACAAGATCTATACAAAACCCCGAAAAGAAAGAAAGAAGTCACGACTTCCTTTTTATGGCTGGTGAGTCCCTCTCCCGCGACCGTCAGCGTGGTCCGCCTGGCCCCGACCTCTCTCGCGGCCGGCGAACCTCTCCGGCACTCCCCGTCCGGACGCACAGGTCCACCTCGCAACGGGCGCTGCCGCGTCTCCCGTCCGTGCCTTCGTGTCAGGGCCGCTCGCCAAGGCGCGGGCACAGGACCTCTTCCTGAAGACCAACGCTCCACAAAAACCAACCGAACCACCAGCCAAGATGAAGAGGAAGAAGAAGCGCTAGAGGGAGCCTTAGAGGGAGCCTTTTTGCACCCGCCCATGTCCGTCTTTTATCGCGCGGACTCCGCCCTTTCACCCCGCCGTTTTCGGCCCGCCTCCCTTCGAGCTTCCTGGAGAAGCCTCTCGAAGGGGGCGTGCCTCACGCTTTCCCTCCACCCCGCCTCCGTCCGGGGCCGGGGGAGTCAGTTTTTGCTCTGGGCCAGAGCATTATTCCCCAAAATCAGGCCCCTCCTTTACCTGACCTCTGACCTTTGACCTTTGACCTGCATCGCCCCCTCCTCACTCCAAAGCGCGGGGAAGTCAAACGGAAAAAACAGGCAGGGAAACCTGCGCATCCTCACAGTTCCCTCCTCGGCGCCTTTGTTTGCCGTTCGGAAGCAGACGTAGTGGCAAAGATGTAGTAGCGTACATGGTGGAGGTGGCGTGGTGGGCAGTGTGGTTGGCGCTGTGATGGGGATGGCGTGGTTGTTGAAATGTTGTGTGTTTTGAAATAAAAGATAGAAAAAGAAAAACGACTGACTCAAAGCGTCGCAGCCCGGATGGATCACATAAATTCCCTCTATACAACGGGTTTGGGCTAACTACACATGTACTTAGAGATATCTCACCTACGGGCCCTATATGGTGTAATGCGAATTTCCACAGCCGTAACAGTACTATGTAATTTGTAAACTACAATGATGGTGAGCGCACACACACTGGCACTTCCCCATCCCACATGGTGCACTCACACCACATGTGTACTCATTGGAGGTCTTCTGTCTGTCTGGTTAGGTTACCAGTTTGTGTTTGCAATGGAATTACTAAACAGCTTGTATATGTTGAATGAAACGAAATATGCAATCGTTTGTTTCATTCCAGACGTGATCATTTTGGACTGGTTCTTTGGTCGATTCCTCGGGAACACATTGTGGTTGCTCGCTCTCAGTTACTACATCTACATAACCTTCCTTGGTTATAGCGGTGAGTTTAATCCCTCGAGTGAAATGTGGCTCTGGCCATCCACTTACAGCTTAAGGTCTGGTTAAAACCACAGGACATGGTTTTGGTATTTGTACATTTGGATTATCTATTATTGTTTTTCAAGGTTATATCACTGCCTAACCTCAGCTTTAACCCTATTACAAAGTTCAGGAAAAAAAATATCCACTTTAAAAGTTAATAACAAAAGCATCTAAATACAGTGGGACCCGCTTAATAGAATCACGGTTAATAGAATCACCCGTATTATAGAATCAAAATCGTTGAGACCGATTCCATTGTATCTAAATGTACACAATTTTTCCCGTTTATTGAAATCAAAACCCGCTTAATGAATCAGCTGCTGGCCATCCACTTCGACAGTTCAGCGCCTACTGGCCGCACAGTTCCAACTTTTGCCACCAGGCGGCTGACGTCACGCTAAAAAATAATGCTATGCCACTACAGTGATTTCGGTAGTCATTGTACAGATAGGCAGAGGCTGAACAGCTGCAGTCTAAGCACTAGGCGTGTCGTCATTTCCACGATGGACAGAAAACGAAAGCGACGGATCGTTCAAAACATTGATAAAGCACAAATCTGAGGACTATGACGCTTTGCCCAGAATGAGCCAACGAGAAGCTGCAGACAAGTTGGAATTAACCAGCCGATCCTATGCAAATTCTGAAAGATCGAGAGGCCATTCTGAAGGTCAAGTGGATTCGTCTTCTTCTCAGAAACGCAAGCGAAGCGGCAACGCACCGATGTCGAATCAGCAATGGTCAAGTGGATTCAAACTTCTAGAGAAAAGGAAGCACCGCTTTCTGGACCTCTGATGCGGGAGAAAGCGGCTCAAGTTCGCGGAG
>CM068964.1:35254738-35271950 GCA_035128595.1 Eptatretus atami
GAGAGAGGTACCCACACCCAGCCAACTGGCACGATGACAAATGAAGTCACCACATATGAGGAAGAGAGTGTTTGGATGAGTGGATAGAAGTTGGTCCATGTTTTTGGATTGTGAGGTATAAATGGAGTCATCACTGTTTGGTGGACGGTACAACACACACATAAACATGAGGTGGGAGTGGAAGAGAAGCCATAGCCAGAGATATCCCTGGGGGTGTGGAGGAGTGAGAGCAGTGCATGGAGAGCGAGGAATGGAATTTTTGATAAAGAGAGCAACCCTGCCACGAGGATGAGGGCTCAGTTCTGTCATACCAGAGGAGGGAGTAACCAGTGAGAGAAACGAAGTAGTCAAGTTTCTGTTAAGCAGATTATGTCTGGTTTGTCAGTGGCAACCTGTATGGAGAGATCAGTCAGGTTTTGCTGAGCGAAGGGCCCCAATTGGAGGTCCACACTATTAAGGAGGGAGGGGAGGAGGTTTTAGGTGCAGGGGAGTGGAGGAGAGGTGGAGGTTGTGAGAGTTTTTGACAATTGGCATTGAAGACGAGCTAGGGGAGAGGGTCGGATGGGGACGAGGACAAAGGGCTAGGTGGTGAAGGGATGAGTAGAAGTGGGGAGAAATAAGAGAGGGGGCAAAGAGTGGTCTTTGTCTTCTAGTCTCCTCTCCAGCCTCACCCTCCCTGCTCTGAGATGTGTCCCCCCCCACCCCCATATTTCCACAGGGCACTCAAGGTCCACCAGCAACCCCCTTCTAGTAAAACTACCAAAAATCAAGAATCACTGCTCACATTCACCCTTTCATTCCTTTTTTTCCCCCCACCTTTGGAACAAACTCCCACACACTCTTCAATCTCATTCTTCCCTCCAGGCCTTCAAAACAGTTGTTCACCATTAGAACGAATGACAGCTGCAACCCCCCTTCATCCCCGACTAATCTGCCTCAGTAAACCCAAAAGGAGTTGTTGCTATTCCTGGTGCAAAGCAGCCTCCAACTGTGCCAGTCTACACAGGAGGGTCTATTTCCTTAATTCTATGCCCAAAGAGTGTCTCAAACCTTTTTTCTTTCATTCCTCTTTTTCTCACCTTTGAACAAATTCCCACACTCTCTTCAATCCCACTCTTCCCTCCAGGTCTTCAAAACAGCTGTTCACCACCATCTCTTATCTTCCCCCATCCAAAACCACGATCTTTTCTACCCCCGTTAATCCACCCCAAACCCATCTCCTTCAAATTCCCTGCTTTCCTTCCTAAAAGTCTCTGTAGTGTCAATCTTGCTTACCCTGTGTACCCCATCCATCCCTCTCCCTTCCACAGATCTCGTTTCTATTACACACTTTTTCCTTCCCTCTCCCACCCCTCTTGTGCGTTGTGTGTGCTAGTTCTCATACAAGCCTCGACATTGGATTTTAAAAAAAGAAAAAAAAAAAGGAAGTGGGCCATTGGAGGAGGTGGCAGAATGAGTGGAAGAGAGGGGGTGGGGGGAAGGAGGCAGCTTTAAGAAGGGGAGTGGGGAGGGGTAGAATTGAGGGAGAAGCTTTTGAGAAAGGTGAGAGGGAAGCGAGAGAGAAGGCAGTAGATTTGCAAAGGAGGGGTGAGAGGGAAGCTTTGAGGGAGGGGGAGGCAGAGACAAAGAAAGCAGGCATGGTCATGGGGGAGGAGGGAGAAGGAAGGATGAGACTGGAAAGAGGTATTGTGGAGATGGGAGCAGGTTGGGGGGGGGGTGGGGAGAGGAATAAAAATTGAGGCAGTGGGCAGAGGGGAGGCAGCTTTGAGAAGGGGCACTGGGGGAGGAGAGGGGAAGATTTGAAGGGGATGGGTAAGAATTGAGGAAGAAGGGTGAGAGGGGAAAGCGTGGTTTGCTTTGAAGAGGAAGGAGGTGGCTGAATTGAGAGGGAGGGGTGACAATAAGAGCAAGCATGGTCACAGGGAAGGAGGGAGATGGGAGGGGTGGGGAGAGGGGAAGGATGAGACTGGGTATGGTGGAGGTGGAAGCAGGCAGGGGATTGGAACAAGATTTTAGGGGTGGGAAGAGGGGGAGATGTGATGAGAGGAAAGAGCGTGTTGAGATATTGAGGAGTGGGAGACATTTGTTAGGTTAGAACGGAGAACACAGATGTTTGAAACCATACAGTTTGGGATACTAGAGGAGGAGCTGTTAGCAAAGCAGATGACAGTGGAGAGATGCTAGGATGTGGGTGGGGGGGGGGGGGAAATGAGAGGAGTAAGAGGGGGTATAACAGGGAAGGAGTTATGAGGTAGATTTAAGGTGGATGAATTTGCATGAAAGTTGGGAAAAGGAGAATTAATAATGGAAGACTAACAAGTATTGCAAAATGGGATTTTAAAAATTTGTATGTCATATTCATTGAAATACATTTGAAGCTCGATGGAGTGCAGAAGAATTGACAGAGTGGAGAAAGGAAGCGTTGTAACAGATGGAATTTTTAGACACGGGATGAAAGAAAGGTCAATTTGAACACAAGATTTTGAAGAAGAACCAGAAGGGAAGGGGAAGTTGAAGCATTGTAAGAGACCTATTTTTTTTTGGAGATTAGGGAAGAGGGGGAAGAGTAAAGGAAAAGTTTGAAGAAAAGGTCGTGAAGGTGTGTGGTGAATACCTTCATGATCAGTGGGATTGGCAGGGAGGAGGGAAGAGAAGAAGAGTCAATACAGAAAGTCACGTGGTTACATGGGGTATAAGGTGAGAAGGGAAAAGATTTTTTTTGTTGTTGTATTTTTATGTATATATATATTTATTTTTATTTTTTTTAAAGACATGAAACAGAGGGTATAGTTGGGAGAGATAGGAGGGTGGTGGAGGGAAAAGTGGACAAAATAAAAACTGATGGTAATAAGGAGAAAATACAAATAAACACGATAATACACATAGATGGGAAGAAGGTTAGCCTCAAGGAAACCCAATATGACAAGACCGGCGAATAATCACCAACCGTCAACCGAGTAAGAACCAACCGTCACTCAAAAACCGGAACCGGAAGGATAAATTTTTTAATAAGAAATAGGCAAAGCCTAGAAACGAACGAAACCCATTAGAATCAAACACATTAGGGTATAGAGGTTCTTCTTCATTTTGTGACAGACGGACGGACAGGAGGAAATAGCCAAATATTGAAGCTGCTTCACCACTTAAAAATAATCATGATTAGGAATCCCAAACTTAACCACAAGATTTAACCAAGATCATACATGAAGTTATTTCATGCGAACGAAGGAAATTATACTTTTACGCACCAATCATCAGGTTTGACAGCATCATCATCGGGAATCTTGGGACGCTCATCCCAGTCTTCTGGCTTATGGTCCTCAGGGTCTTCAATCTCCTTTGGTGGGTTTATAGGTGGGGTCATGTCCTCCAGAAGACTCCCAGTATTCACAGAGGTGCCATCAACCAGAATCTCAAACGAGTTGTCCGGTCGCACGACTGGAACACAGATTATACACATCCATCCATCATAGCCCCACCCCAAAAATGATAGACTGCCAATAACCATAACCATTTCACACAGGAAAACATACTTAGCGTGTACAAGTGAGGTTTCTTGTCTGTGTAATAGGCTTTTAGGTCGGCATCGGGTCGCTTGGCATGTTTCTCCTCAAGTTCTCCAGTCTTTGGGTTTTTGTGTCTGAAGATGAAATGTAGTTTGTAGTCTTCACCACACTTGTCCGGACCAAACATGATTGTGTATGGAGTCTTGTCGTAAAAATTTGTCTGATGGGCAGCACAGCATGAGATTCAAACAGTACTTTGGTTATAAAGATAATTGTTTAGCTATTGGATTTAATAGACATGCCACAAATGAAGTTAACAGGAGAAAAAAAATAATTTCACTGGGACATGTTTCACTCAAGCTACAAACAAAAATATTGCAACAGAAGATGTAGCTCTATAGTTTAGGATAACAGTTTTAAAGGAGACCACTTCAGAAAACTTGAGAGTTCATAGAACACGATACCCTGCACAATGTTACTTCATTTTAATAAAATAATGACTTTGACAATCATTTAAAAATAAATAAATAAAAATTCCAAAAGTTGAGTACTACTGAAGTAATCCAGAAGCAGTCCTGAATACAACCCTAATACACCACCATATTGAACCTTTATTTAAATTGAAGTACTGTACTGTAAAACTGGAGGTTCTTGGAAGTATGATGACAGGCAATGTGTGGACTGCAGTATTCAAGCACACAATTCAATTTAAATAAATTAAAGTTGTAGAAGTCATAAATAAGGTAATCCCAGTTATTAACTGCCATTCTCCAGTGTCTATCACATCACATTAGTTATTCGTGCCTGTTGTGCGTGTCCATTATGAAGTCCTTAAAAACAGTAAGTTTCCTGTTTGGAACAATCTTCAATTTTGTTTGACTGCCAGGCAGGCAGACAGAAAGAATATTATCTCACTCCTCTCTGCACATGTGTGATTGGGATTAAGTCAAAGAAAGTACGATAAAACAAGACTGGTCTTCCGATTCATGTTCAAAATACAACAGAATATTAAAATAAGCGGTGCCTTGATCCTAAACTGATAAGATAGACGGAAGGAAGGACATGAACGAATTGCTTAACCCTACCTTGCACTTCGTGTGCACGGGGTAATAAAAGGATAATTTATACTTTTAACACATCTCTTTTTCTCCAACCACCTCCCACCCCACCCCCTACAAAACACATGCAGATTAGCAAAGTTAAACTAGAACAAATAGAAGAGCCAAAATAACCCCCCCCCCAAACCAAAACACAACAAAAAAAAAGCTTTACATCACAATCATACCAAATCCACAATTTGGTGTTTGTCTCCACCTCCAGAGCTGATGCATTTTGTTGTTACTTACCCAATCATAACTAAACTTGCCAGAGGGGGCTAAGGGACATTTAAGACAAATGTTACAGCCGTTTGGTTTCTCCCCCCACCTATTCCCTCCTTCCAGTTTTCCCTCCTAAGAGTTTTTTTTGGTATCCATCATCTCCTGCCCTTCATTCCTTCCCACACCCATTGTTTGTGAAAGTCTGCCTCTATCTGGGCCTTCAGCTATGATGTTGGTGTTTCCCCCTCTCAGTCAGCAGTTCCCTTTGTCCTGATCCATTCAGTGTACTAGGTCCTCCATGAGCCTCGACTTTGTAGACAAAATAATAATAATAATGCTAAGCCTGGAGGAGAGGAATGTGCTCTATCGAGTGACATTCTAGTTAAGCGTTGGTCAAACTAATTTTGATTTAAAAAAATAATAATTACATTATCCTTTAAAAGTAACAAAATGTTGGCATGGCATCGTTAAATGATGCTTTTACAGTCATAAATGACTGAGAATGCACGAGAGAGAGAGACCCTCCAAGAACCTCCGGCATCTGGTGCCTTCCCCAGGGCCCCAAACCCCCGGCCTGTAGTGGTAGGACCCTAAACCAGCAAGATCATCTAGACCTGCAAATTAAAATACCAAACAAATCACTGGTATGTACTTTATAGATGCATTCATTTTCTTCAAACACTCACATTCTTAACAGTATGTACGTTATAGACGTTAATGTGTGGACAGACCGACAGACAGACAGACAGACACAAAAGCAATACCCTCTCCTCTGGCAAGGGTAACCAGTGCAGTCGTACACGTCAAAACCTCTAACACACTGTGGTCAACAACATGATCAAGAGATCAAGAGATCAACGGAGAATTATCCATGCAAGGCAGGTTGCATCACAAGCAGAACTCAAACATTCCTTACCAGTTCAAGTTTGGGTGAAGAAGACAGCAGTTTGACATAAGCCCCACCACACTCTATGCCATTCTGGAAATTGACTTCGTATCTATAAAACAGATAAATAGCATGCACACATCCTCAGCCTCAGACTCAGACTCATTTTCTTCCACCATTTAAAGGTGCACAGACACAGAAAATCATGGAGGGTTAAAATAGATATGGCTTCACTTAACACTTAATCATTCCTTTCTTGAATAAATATCTTGGAAGGAAGACTTTGGTGTTACTTGGTGCCCTTTTACACTCGACTGACCCTGCCCCTCACACATTCTCTTGGCCTCAGGTTCATACATATGGTCTGACAGCACCCTCTACATAATGATTTTGACTATCGTCGTAATCTGGAGATTCTTAATCAGAAAATTGTCAAATTCACTTTCTGACAAGTCTGAAGCGAGTTGTGCAATCATTATCCATTATGTGCTGATAATCTTTCGCTCGATGACATCACGGTAGTCTATCTGTAAAAATCAGTCCTGACGGGTTTGCTTTTTTAACTGCAACACATCAAAAAACAAGTGAAATCCTTCAATACAGCACGTGTGGTGAAGCAAATGAGTACACCAATGTTAAAATTATGCAATTTATGCTTTTTCAGTTGAAAAACAATTAAAAAGCGTACTTAATATTTGAAATGTAAAAATCTTATTATTGTGATAAGCACCTTTATATATATATAACAGAAGGAATGAAATCGTTCGATACAGCGTGGCAGGAGGCCGCAAAAGAATGATAGCATAAGAAGAACTTAGCTTTCAGCATTCAGCGATCGCGCAATGTGATGGTGGGCGGAAATGACGTCTTTCGTTCGTACATGAGAGGGGCGCGTTTCTTGGTTTTTTCCCGTCAAGCAATAAATTAAATGGTTTTCACATATATAACACATTAGTTTCACAAATTCCCATTGAAATACTCGGGTATTTCCGTCAATTCTCGCTATTTCCATCTAGGTTACGCACTGCATCTACCGGACGGCCGTCATTGGCTGTCTTGAGGCACGTGGGGGGGGGGGGGGGGGAGACAGGGGACACCGGAGACATGGTAGACACCGGGGACATTTCAAACTCGGTGCAATTGTATACAGCGCACGCGCTGTAATTATTAGAATTAAAAATCACATCAGTTCATTATTACTTAAAAATCTATATAATCACATCAAAATAAAAATTCTGTTTGTGGACCTTCAAATATATTTTTTCCTGTACATAGGCATGTTGTTGCACAAGCAAAAAAAAAAATGATGCTGGTTTGCACAATGGAGACCTAATCTACCGTCTCTACAACACTGCAGTCAGAAATTTGGTGTCACATTCTTCAGTGCAGTGGTCCAGTTACTTGATGCCATTGGAATACAAGTTATTAAAGAGGAAAAACTCACTTCCCCGTCATAGAGAATATTTCCACATAGGCACAGCTAATTAATCATACAGGTCGAGACAGGTACTCCATAATCAAACAACCTTTCGTAAAAATAGAGAAAATAGACACAATTACTCCTTAAAGATAAAATGTTAAACTATCAATTAGAAAAGGAGGAAAATAATATGGTGTACAACAGTAACAGTAGCAAGCCAACATACTGTAGAATCAGAGGCTTATCCAAGAAATGAAAGGGCTTGTTGAGGAAAGCTGCAATGGCATGGTGCTTGGCACGAGACTCAAGTACCAGACCCTTGTCACCTACAAGCTTCTCGTCCGCAGCCTCTCGCAAAGCCCACTTTCCTAACAGAGACACGCACATGCCTTAGTGCATGAAAACACACATCTACAAGTACATGGGTCAAACAGGTGGTGGCAACAGAATTAATAATAACATGATTAACTTACAATATTTATCCAAAGTCAGCCCCAATAAAGTTGCGTTACTCATTTCCAGCATGTCACAAATCCCTGCTGATAGTGTGCTTATGGCTCAAACATAACCACATGCCAGATTCATCCCAAAGGAGCAAGGTGTGACCACATGGACAGTGAACACAAAATATCTACACTCAAACATCTACTACATCACAAATACAACCTAACTTAACCTCCCCCAAAAAATTAAAACTTATCAAAAGTCAAATGAACATTTTTTTTTAATCTTAAAAAGTCAGAGCTACAAGCATATACCACATACCAGTGAGGATAAACCCAAGAGCATCTCAGCATGGCTAATTAGTCAAAAATATTCAGCTTCAAGGCAATACAAGCATGCTGGTCAATAGGAGACCATCAAATATCTTGAACATGGAAATACATACTATATACTAAAAACAAAAAACACAACATTGCAATGAGGAGAATCAAGAATAGGCCATTTCTGAAGATTCTGGGGAAATAATGTAACATAGTAGGAGAAGATCACACGAACAACAGGTAAGCGCAGTGCGCTCAGGCTGGGCTTTGGTAGCCATGAAATGAACTGAAGTTATACAAAAGGGGGGAAGGGGGGGGAAATGGCGAGATGGCTTACCATCGTATTTTGCAATGTCTTCATCGGTATCTTGTTTCTTTGCTTGAGAAAACACCCATCTAGGAATGTAAGCGTGGGGAGGAAAGAGGATAAACGAGCAGTACAAACACGGATACAAGTTGGATGAAAAACGAATGTTTTTGTCGTATCGTGGGAGTGCCAAACCGAACATAAAACCATATATACAGTGAAAACAGAAGAAACGCAAGGTTGACGACAGGTGCAAACAAAATAAAGGTACCAAAATAAAAACAAAACTGATTTATACAAAGGAATACCAACTTACCAGCACCACCTGACCAGAATAATCCAGGCAAATTAGAGTTCTTACAGAACAAGGACAAAGCATTGAAAAGCACATCCACTCACCCATCCAAAGAATCACCATCAAAGGCTTCAGCAAAATGTACATCTCCGATGGGTGTGGGCTGCTTGTAAACAACCTGCCAAGAAAAGTATTATTTATTTTTTTTCCAATTCATGGGATTAGTTTTCAAAGGTTAGAAGGGGTGCTGAAACAAAACAACAACAAAGCTTCCTAAAAATGCAAAGCCTGACTGACTGATTGACCTTGCAATGCTAATACCTCACCTGAACTATGTCACAGGTGAGCTAAAAAAAAATGGGGAGGGGGGGTGGTGGTGGCTGTCTGTCTGCTCTTAAATGGTTATGCAGAAATTCTCAAAAATTGGTAGTTATGATCACCACATGTCAAGAAGGTGCAAGAACAATCATTTTTGCCCTGCCCACTAGGGTGGGATTAAAAGGTCAAATGCCAAAATATGCAATTACTAGCTCATTTTAAAACATTTTTCAATGAGAGTTTGTGAATGTAACATTGGTGGGCACATGAAATATGCAACCATTTTTTGGATCATGGCCTGGGGGTGGGGACTTAGGATTGTCGGAGCAAAAGAGACGACTTTTTATTTTTAACTCAAACTTTGATATTGGTCATTCCTGGTGGAGATTTTTTGCATCCTTCAACTTTGCCTTAGGTGGAAAGGGTGAGAATTTGATAGCGTGCCATCGACTTGGCTCTGGGTTTAATAATCATCACACTATTTATTGAAGCCCTGCCTGCTGAGAAATACCCAATTTACAGGGACCTTCATGTTATAGAGCTTTTCCCCTGGCAACCACATTCCTGGACCTCATCTCCAAGGCGATTAAAAATACATAATAAAAAAAAACACCTGCACAGCTGTGGGGCTAACAAGGTTTTATTTTTGTATATTGTATATTTGTATACAGAACAAAAGGAAAGGCAGCAAGAGAAGAAGAAATACCAAGAGCAGGACGGAGGGAGAAACTAGATGGAGGGAGAAACTAGAAATGTGGGAAATGATGTAGGGGAGAATGCAAGGGGCAAGCAAGATGGATACAGAAGCAAACTTTAGGGGTGTGGTGGGGATGGTTTAATAGGTGTTAAAAATATGTTTTGGATGAGGGATGCTCAAAGGTGGTGGTGAACAGCTGGCTTGAAGACCTGGTGGGAAGAATGAGATTGAAGAGAATATGGAAGTTGGTTCCACAGGCAGGGGAAGAAGGGGGGGGATACTAAATAAAAAGGGGAACAAATGAGTGCAGGTTGAACAGCGATTCTGGATTTGGGGAGTTTCACAAGGGGGTTGGTGCTGGACAGTGTGCCCCCTGCAGATACCTGGGAGCGGGCACATAAAACATGGAGAGGGCAGAGGGTGCAAGACCAGAAAGGAGGCGGAAGACAGACAGACCACCGACCTGTCGGTGATGGCAAAGTGGTATGCCCAGACTCAGCTTCATCACGAGAGATTCCAATGATTTTGAAAGCCTTGGTTTCCATGGCATCAAGTTGAGAAAGGTATGAGGTAGGGGTGCCAGCCCAGAGGGGAGAGCAGTGCTCCATCAAGTTGTGGATGAAAGCATTGCAGGTGTATAGGAGCTCAGGTGTGCCAAGGAAGGATTTTGCAAGCCAAATTCGAAATGTGGCTTCCTAGACTGTCTGTTTGTTTGGATTTCATCGGTGGGCTCATAGCAGTACAATCGGTATTTTAAAAAAACAATAATAATAAATTTCCAAAAATATGTATGGTCCAATGGTCCATTAATTATGTATTCATCATATATGATGTACACATCATTGAAAGAGTAAATTTTCAAAGTAGTCCCACACAAGGCTCTCTTCCCCCCCCCTCCCCAATTATAAGAATGGTTATTTTACTTCAAACTTCAACTTGTATTAAAAAGAATTTTGATTTAAAGCGAGATCAATATTGATAATCAGCACAGGCTGGTATGACTGTTCGGAATGGTGATACCGGTATCACCATTCCGGAGCACCATGTCGGTAATCGGCACAGGCTAAAACACACCCGATTCATATAAATAACCACATGGCAATTGCTTTAAAAACAGCCAAAAGGGCAAAGAAAAACGTGATTGCTTGTACGGTGCTCGGGTGCTGAGTGTGAAAAGTTAAAACCGACTGGACCGACTTCCTGGTACGTCTTGATGTCATATGTTCGTTCCACTGTTCCAGGTGTAGCCGAGTGCATCAAAAGCTTTGTAAATTACATATTATATTAATATGCTAAGCCATATTTTATGGACGTATCTCCTCCAAAACTGCCGGACGGATTGTCACCACTTTCGGCATGCGGGTGCACTGTGGTCTCATGAACAGCATGGGCTATGTGAGATCACGTCAGATGGACAGGTTTGGGATTTTTTGGCGATTTTCTAATTTTTACATTCGTTTGCACGGCGACGTGTGACGTCACCGCTGAGAGGCGTAATGACATCCTATCATATCATCGGTCATTCGCTGACGTCATTACGTTTGTCGCCGACAGACCGTTACCGCTGAGAGGCGTAATGCCACTCCGAGAAAACAGCATCTGCAATGTAAAACCCTCTTCTGCACATGCTGACTACCTCAGAAGGTGCATTTGACACAACAAAAGTAACAAGAAACATTGTATATAAAGAAATTCTATAAATCACATTGTGAACACTAGATATATTGATGTCCCAACGAACCCTCACTTCAGAAATTTCGCACGGAGCGTGGGTTTGGCTAGGAGAATTTTAAAACTGTAAACACCTTTCTTCGATTTGTTGGTGATGCACCGATTTAATGTTTTTTTTTGTTTTTTTTTTAATACCGATATATTCAAAATTCCAATACGAAAAATTATACCGACAACCGTTACATCGATGTAATCGCCAGACTCGATGGTTTGCCAAGAATGATCAGGGCTAAGTGCTGAGACCCAAGAGCTTCAGTGACTGCCCTTCCTCAAGAGACAGACATATATATGTATATACGTACACACACATGATTAAAAGACATATTCCAAGTGTTATGACCAGTTTGTGATTTTTGTCAAGGTATGAAGAGAGGGAAGAGACTGCTGCCTGTCTAAGTGAAGGATGAGGAATGTCACAGAAGAGGGCAGAATTGTCAGCAAAAACAAACCTGATGTTTTTCAAGAGTCAGAGAGATTGTTGATGAAGATTACAAAAAGGATAGGGCCTATAACTGTGCATTGGGCACTCCAGGTTTGACAGGGAGAACAGATTAAAGCATGCCATTGAGAACCACATGTTGGTTACGAGAATAGAGCAAGTCAGTAACCCAAGAGTGGAGTTGGCCTTGGATGGCATAGTGTTTAGAGAGCAAGGCGGGATGTCAGACTGCATCAAAAGCTCAAGATATGTCTGGAGAGACAGCCCTAATTTTCTGTCTGATATTGAGGGCCTCCATCCATTGTTAAAAGAGAATAAGCAGCATGTCCAAGGTAGAGTGACCTGGTCTGAATCCAAATTGATCTGAGATGAGGTCATTGGAGAAAAGGAATGATCCCATGACCTTGATTGGAAGCAAGCCAATTGGTCTGTAATCAAGTGGATCCGTTTATGCACCTTTAAGTAATGCAGTGATGTTGGTCGATTTCCAAGAATATGAAAGATTACTTAGGGAAAATGACAGGGTGAACAGAGCAGAGAGAAGTGCAGTAGTAGCAGAGTAGGTTTTTCAGACACGTGAGCTGATGCCGTCCAGTCCAGTAGCAGAATCAGAGTCGACGGTTGACAAATTTCTCTACCTTCTCAGGTGCAAGAGACAGTGTGCAGGAGCATTTGGGTCTTGGTTGTGACTGGGAAGGGTGGGTACAGGGAGAGGGGGGTTGAGGCCAATATTTATAAACAAAATGGATTTACTGAGACTTTGCCCTTGACATTTTCGACCCAATGAGGAATTATTTTCACCCTATTTTCATAATAATGGTTTGTTTAAAATTCGGCAAAAGCTCAAATGGTCAAAAAAAAGACAGACATGAGATGGACACACACACACAACCGCAAAACCCCATCTCCCGCTGCGAGGGGAACGGGCTAACAAGCACCTTGGGTAGTGATGGGGCCTTTGATACTGGTGGAACGTGGACAGGTTCTTCCTCGCCTTGCTCAACACCACCATCCAAATTAGCATAGTCTCTGAGATCATGGTCTTGGTCATCTTCATATGGTTCTTGATCAAGATCAAGATCAGGATCAATATCAAGGTCATCATCTTCAGCTCTCATAATGCCAAGCCCCAGGACAAGGCAGGCACACAGAGCAATCCACCGGAGTCTCATTCTGCAAACTCACTCAACGCTGGGGACAAACAAACAAAATAAATTTCAACAAAACCCAACCCACCCACACCGACAGAATTAGTCCCCCTACATCACATGCACCCCAACCCAAAGCGCCACCCCAACACACCCAAAGCGTCACCACCCCCACACACACCCAAGAGTCACCCCAACACCCCCCCCCACCAAACAACAACCCAAAGACTCACCCCAACACACCCCCAACACAACCAATACGTCACCAAACCATCACCCAACCCCACACATACACACCCCAAGTGTCACCCAACACCCCCCTCCCCATACAACCTAAAGCATCACCCCCACACACAACCCAAATAGTCACCCAAACCCCCACACAACCCAAAGCATCACCCAACCCCACCACAACACACCCAAAGTGTCACCCCAACACCCCCCCCCCATACAACCCAAAGCATCACCCACACCACCCCCAAACACAACCCAAAGCGTCACCCAAACCCACCCAATACACCAAAGCATCACCCCAACACCCCAAAAGTCACCCCCAAACCCGACACAACCAAAGCATCACCCAACCCCCACAACACACACCCCCAAGCGTCACCCACACCACACCCCCCAACACAAAGCATCACCCCAACCCCACACACACACCCCAAAGTGTACACCAACCCCCACCCCAATCCACAACCTCCTCCTCCTCCTCCCCCCAATCCAAATGAATAGCCAAAGGCAGCTATCCAAGATCAAGTCCAAAAACGAGCCTGACCGGTTAAACTGCTCATCACCAAAAAAAACAAAACATTTTATACCCAGCACAACCCAACCCATGAACTCGTGGTTTTGATCGTGCGAGTCAAGGAGATGATGAACAAATTACCAGCATCGTATGGGAATAAGAACCAGTGCTTTCACTGTACAGCATTTGCAGATGAAAGGAACCTGGAAGTTTTATCAGTGTTGGTAACCACAACACAGGTAGATGTTTGTTAATCACGTTTAATCGGTTGTTTTTTTCCTCCAAGGGAGGGTTAACGCCCAAAACGTCAGCAGCCCATCCTTGCTTCTCATGGCAGTTAACACACCTCAATCAATCAACCTTTTAAATCAGATTAGTAATGAGACCTTTTCGCAATATGGCACAACAGGATTCCAATAAGAGAATTTCACTAGCAGCCCTCACACCCAAACTCCAACATAAAAATTACAACACACAAAGGGCCAAATTAATCAGTTAATTGATAATCAGTGTAAAAACGACTCCTGAAGCGAGTTTTCCCAATCACAGCAAACAAGTTTCATTTAAATAAATAAATAAATCACGATTGTGGGGGGAAAAAAAACAAATAAATCAGTTCCCCATGACATGTTCACACCAGGTACATACTACAATTATTTAATACACAAAGAAGGTATGATTATTTTGGTTCCATTGTAAAGGGGACCGAGAGAGCGGGGATGGGGCAGAGGAGATATTAAATTATTCCCTTAAACTAACTTAGGAGACTTAGTTGGAAACAACGCAATTGGGAATCAAACATTATCCAGAGTTGTACAAGTTTCACGACCATCGATCGATTAGGTAAACCTGCACCTCCCGGATTCCCCCTAAACCCCCCTTACCCCTCCGGACCTCTCGCACACACACACACACACACACACCAAACACACACCATAATAGACCAGCAGGGGTACCTGGTGCTATCTCATCCTGTTGGCATTTTGAAGAAATCAAATTTTGATTTTTTTCCCCCACATTTTTTTGTGGGGGGCCAAAAACACTTCCATACACCCACTAAGGAATCGGGTCGGGATCATTTACTTTTCACAAAGCTACAAAGGCTAAGGCACTATGGAGCGATTTTTTTTTTTGTGCTTAAAACCTACCCGACATCACTGATGAATATCTGACGTCTTACGAAGGTTTGTTCCACCATCTTGAGAAAATGGCGACAAACACAAACACAAACACACCTATCTTGCGGTATAGCTCCTCTCGATTCATGCAAATGGTCCAGTCAATGCATTGGTTCTTTTACAAGGAATCGTATAATTAATTTATTAACGCGTATGAGTATATGACGCCTGTAGGTTCAAGCAGGTGGCTTATATGAATCGCTGTTGCTGCTGTGACGTTTTTAATACTGCATACGTCACTTCCTTGGCATATGTTAAATTTGCATACACCTGCAAAAAAAAATCAGCATTTACATCACGTCTTACGGGGATGAAAATAAAGCCTGTAAGTTGCAAGTTCAGTTGTTTCTTGTAACCTTCGGGAGTTAAAAAAAAAATTAAAAAAAAAAAAATTCTCATATCCACGCAGGTTTAAAAGCTTTTTGGTAATCAAACTTTAGTCCGTCCGTTACGAAAAAGCATATCAAGGCAATATTCAAATGAACCAATCACAGAACTCAGATGACGTACCATGACGTCATCGTTGTAAGTCATGGAAGTCTTTAAAATCTGGAAGATTGAAGAATTTTTTAATTTTGTTTTTTTTAACCCGATACGTATATAAATCATTAAATTTGCTTCCAGCACGTCATCACTTAGAATCGACGTCACAAAATTATATCGGCAGGATATCCGGACGTGGACCTAATGACGTGTTACACTTCACTTAATATCAGAGATTCCTCACATTCTCGACAAAAGTACTTAAATACATCGATCACAACTATTTGCTTAAAACGTTAACGTCGGTTTAATTAGCTCTTCGTTTTTTAATGAAAAATGCGCGGGAACACGCGCCATCCGAACGACCGGATGAGGTGCGTCAGTCGTTGACCACACAGGTTAAAATTATTAAATTTTGTGATTATGTTATTTAATTATGTGTAAATGGATGGATTTAAAGGTTCCAGTTCTTTATCGTGACACATGATCACGCTGTATAAAAATTCCTCCTCCCCTTCGCCCCTCCCCCCCCCCCACCATCACAATCATTGACATGCGAGCCACGTGATTCCAGAGGAAACCAATCAGGCGCGGCCACGAGCTTCGTCTCGCGTCAACTTTACGCGTACGTCAGCACGTTTTGGAGCGTCCGAGAGATTACGTCAGGAGTCGTTCGCGGCCTGTGCATACAGCTCGTGCACGTTGTTCGCAGCGTTGGGAGCTTCCTCCTACGACCAGGCCTCACTCAGCTCCCAAGAGCAGATCATCCTCGACTGCAGAAACATTCCAGCCTCAGAGAAGTAAGAACGTGAGTAAGTTCGCGCGTTTTCTCTCGTTTATTGTCCGTCGAATCGGGAGGGTGCGCAGTGTGCGGTGCGGTGTTGGGAGACCAACGGATCAACCCGATCCAGGATGCGTCGTCGGGGAGGGGGTTGTCAGGGCTGGGCTCGAGCGGCTCCGCTGGAGCGTTTTGTGTCGAGTTTCGGTCTCTGCGCCTGTCGGGCGACGGGCTCGGGGAGAAGATTCTCGAAAAGAGGAAGAAGAATCATGCGGTGGGGTGAGGGTCACGCTTTTGCCTTTTTCATCGTCCCAGCGGTTGGTGCAGTTTTGGATTATACTGGACCGTCCGGAGCTCGTCACTTGCCATTATCCGGATCGTGAGGGTTTGTGTAACTCCTCCCTCCTCTCCTCCCCCCTCCCTCCTCTCCTCCTCCTCCCTCCTCCTCCCTCCTCCTCCTCCCCTCCTCCTCCTCCCTCCCTTAACACTCTCCTTCAACATCCTTTAACTCCACGGGGGTGGGGGGGTTAAACCGCATAACAAAGGTTAGTGTAGTTACTGCCATTGCAAGCTGTTAGATTGTGTCATCACTGAGAATCGACTCGTAAGGATGAGTTTGAAACTGTTAAGCTGTGCACATGTTGAGTTTTTTCTACGGGGTGGGGGGGGAGGGGGTCCTGCTGGTGAAGAGTATAAAGGGTTTGGGAGGGGAGATCCGAGTAAGGGAAGGTCGGGGGGGGGGGGATTAAGGGAAGGTCGGGGGTGGGGGGAGTAAGGGAAGGTCGGGGGGTGGGGGGGAGTAAGGGAAGGTCGGGGGGTGGGGGGGGGGAGTAAGGGTGGGGGGGAGAAGGTGGGGGGGTGGGGGGGAGTAAGGGAAGGTCGGGGGGTGGGGGGGAGTAAGGGAAGGTCGGGGGGTGGGGAGTAGGGAAGGTCGGGGGTGGGGGGAGTAAGGGAAGGTCGGGGGGTGGGGGGAGTAAGGGAAGGTCGGGGGGGGGAGTAAGGGAAGGTCGGGGGGTGGGGGGGAGTAGGGAAGGTCGGGGGGTGGGGGGAGTAAGGAAGGTCGGGGGTGGGGGGAGTAAGGGAAGGTCGGGGGGGGGGGGAGTAAGGGGAAGGTCGGGGGTGGGGGGGAGTAAGGGAGGTCGGGGGGGTGGGGGGGAGTAAGGGAAGGGGTCGAGGTGGAGTAAGCGGAAGGGGT
>CM068964.1:35304383-35331388 GCA_035128595.1 Eptatretus atami
GGTCACGACTGAATTGTCTGTCCGGTGGGCGACGCGGCTGCCATAGAGGAACGCGGCCGATCGCACGCCGGCGGGCACGAATTCGTAACAATATGATAGGCTACAAGTGTGCCAAATTTGGTGCTTCCTCACAAATGCACAATTGTTATGCTATATTAGCTAAGTTGCCCCACTATTAAGGGTAGATCTTGTGTTGCATATAGATTCTAAAAGTGATCTTGTGTTTAAATGTTGGAGACCACTCAAGTTCTAATAGCTACTGTGTCATTTGAGAGGGGGAATTGAGAGATTTTCTTGACTGCTCCTTCATCGAGCAACTCTTTACAAATGTCTTTCATGCGGGGAAGAATGAGCTCCTAGAAATTGTGCTCGACTCTTCCTTTGTATGATCCAGAGAGAAACTTTAAATGAGGCTTTGAGAGCATTGACATTGACCTTTGATGATTCATTGATTCTAAACTTTTGTACGTTGAGATCACTTCGCTTCCTTTCAAAATATTATCTTGTGCTTATCCTTGAGTTCATTATGCTTTGTGCTAAGATGCCTGCGCTAAGGTTTGAAGGTTTAATTGATCCATTTGACAAAACTTCACCACATACCATACCACACATTAAGGTTTTGAAACATAGGAATACACACAAGGAACAATTACGCAGGAGGAGGGCATTTGGCCCATCAAGCCTGTGCTACATCTACACCATCTAAAATGATAAAATGTCAGTGTGTGTGTCACCTCCATAACTCAAAAACCATGAAACCTAACAGCCTGAAACTTTGAATGCATACTAAGGGAACTCAAAGGTAGTGTATGAATGAAAATTGGTGTTTGGTTTATTTGAACACCCCCTTTGAGGATGATTAACGACTTACCTTCATGAAAGGCTTGGCTTGGTCAGCCCAATTTCACCTCACAGGGGTCTGAGCCACCATTTTGATTCAGCAACGAAAATGTCTTGCCACGAAAAAAAACCAAAATGTACTCTTTGCATAGCAATCACCTATTCTTAGTGTGACACCTGTGCTTGCACACTATCTGTGAGTACTTTGAAGTCTGCGTCGTAGTTTGAGATGGCCAGTCTCATACAGTCCACCAGATGGGTGTCTGTAAAATGAGTGCGATACTTGCACTTGATGATTTTCATCTGAGAAAAAAAAACATCTCACAGAGGTATGTGGAACCAGAGTAGGCCTTTTCACCTCTTCTCCCATTTTGAACCAATTATTTGTGCGAGGCAGATTTTCTCCTAAGACAATTATTAAGACAAAGCGATGGAACAGACTTGATGTGTATGACAATCTGCGACTTGCACTGACAAAAACAGAGCCTCATGTCAACAAACTTTTGAGAGAGATGCAAGCTCAAATTTCTCACTGAAAAAAAATCAATACTACATTAAGAGAAATCAATAAATTTGTTTTTGGGAAAATGTTTTCCTTTCTCAAAATGTATAGGTGTATTGAATGCTTACTTTTAATGCTATTATCAAAAACGATTATGCTTTCTTTATGTATGATATTAATGTCTGGGATTGTGTAAAGTTGTGTGTGCACATGTGTATCTAAACTGAAGTTTATTTCACAAGTGAATGGGAGTTAATAGCCTGTCCCCCGCTAAGCAGGAAACAGGGTTTTGTGTGTGTGGGTTTGTGTGTGTCATGATGGAGGTGGATACTTTTGAGACCCGGTAGGTTCCCGTTCCACCTCGCCAAACCTAATTAAGTCGTGTGTGTGTGTGTGTGGGGGGGGGGGGGGTGGGTGGTGGTATGGGCTGGAGGTTTTAAAGGTAGAAGGAGTTTTAAAGGGTCTAAGGGGTCTTTTGGGTTTTTATGGTCCTTGGAGTATTAATGGTCTTTTGGGTCCTCGGGGTCTTTTGGGTCTTCGGGGTCTTTTGGGTCCTCGGGGTCTTTTGGGTCATCAGGATATTTTGGATCTTCGGGGTCTATTGGGTTCTCAGAATATTTTGGGTTTTCGGGGTCCATTGGGCCCTCTGGATCTTATAGGTCTTTGGGGTCCTTGTGGTATTTTGGGTCCTCAAAGTCTTTTTGATCCTCAGGGACCTTTGGGTCATCTGAGCCTATTGGGTCTTAGTAGTCTTTTGGGTCCTCAAGGACTTTTTGGTTATCTGGGTCTTTAGGGTCTTCTGGGTCATCTGGGTCTTTTGGTTTCTCGGGGGGCTTTGGGTCATGTGGGTCGTTGTGGTCTTTTGCGTCTTTGAGGACTTTTGGGTCATCTGGAGACTTTGGGTCTTTTGTGGACATTTGGGCCTTCGGATCATCTGGGTCTTCAAGGTCTTTTGGGTCCTCAGGGTCTTATGGGTCTTTTGGGTCCTCAGGAACTTTTAGGTAATCTGTATCTTTTGGGTGTTTGGAGTCTTTTGGGTCCTCAGGGTCTTATGGGTCCTGCGGGGTCTTTTTGGGGTCTTAAAGGTCTTACGGTCTTAAAGAGTATTCAACGGTCGAAGGAGTCTCAGCATTCTCAAGGGTCGAAATGTACATTCAAATAGTATGTAATTAATAGATGTACGTGTGTGAAGTCACTAAAATCAGGGTGGAATTGATGTTCAAACAGTACTTAATGAATTTATATGTCGTCACACGGCTTCATGAACAGACTGACCGTGTTTTTCGGTTTTATATACAGTATATCTGGATTTATTTGTAATTGCGCGGGAAGAGAAACGTGAATACACTTTGTAGCCAAAGGAAATTTCTGGAATTGAAATATCCTCTGCACCACCACCAGGTGGTGCTACATAATTCCTTTACACCAAGCACCATAATTCCACACCAAGCACCATAATTCCCACCAAGCACCATAATCCACACCAAGCACCATAATTCCACACCAAGACACCATAATTCCACACCAAGCACCATAATTCTACACCAAACACCATAATTCCACACCAAGCACCATAATTCCACACCAAGCACCATAATTCCACACCAAAGCACCATAATTCCACACCAAGCCACCATAATTCCACACCAAGCACCATAATTCCAACACCAAGCACCATAATTCCACACCAAGCACATAATTCCACACCAAGCACCATAATTCCACACCAAGCACCAAATCACACCAAACACCATAAATCCACACAACACCATAATTCCACACCCAAGCACCATAATTCTACACAAACACCATAATTCCACACCAAGCACCATAATTCCACACCAAGCACCATAATTCTACACCAAACACCATAATTCCACACCAAGCACCAATGATTCCACACAAGCCCATAATTTTCACACAAGCACCATAATTCCACACACAAGCCCCATAATCCACACCAAACACCATAATTCCACCAACCAAGCACCATATTCCACACCAACACCATAATTCCACACCAAGCACCATATTCCACACCAAACACCATAATTCCACACCAAGCACCCATAATTCCACACCAAGCACCATAATTCCACACCAAACCCATAATTCCACCACCAAGCACCATAATTCCACACCAAGCACCATAATTCTACACCAACACCATAATTCCACACCAAGCCACCCATAATTCCACACCAAACACCATTAATTCCCACCAAAACACCATTATTCCACACCAAACACCATAATTCCACACCAAGCACCATAATTCCACACAAGCACCATAATTCTACACCAAACACCATAATTCCACACAAGCACCAATATTCCACACAAGCCCATAATTTCCACACCAACAACCATAATTCCACACCAAGCACCATAATTCACACCAAACACCATAATTCCACACAAGCACATAATTCCACACCAAACACCATAATTCCACACCAAACACCATAATTCCACACCAAGCAAGCGCGGCGAACAAGAAAGCGTGGAAGCACGCCGAGGGAAGGAAAGCGAGCGAGTGAGCGAGTGAGTGAGTGAGCATGTGGGTGTCTGACCAGCGCGAACAACAAGACCATTCGCCAGTCAGTTTGTCCTTTCCAGTGCTTGAGCAAGCGAGACGTGTGGTGCCCATGTGGGTGTGGCACGCGAATCGAGACGGTGGACCACGAGCACGCGGTACAACGAGTGAGCGCGGGTCGGTCCACGAGTGAGGCACGGGTCGGTCACACGATGAGGCGCGGTCGAACAACGAGTGAGCGCGGGTCGACACAACGAGTGAGGCGGTCGGACAAACAGTGAGCGCGTGTCGGCACAACGAGTGAGCGCGGGTCGGTCACAACGAGTGAGGCGCGGGTCGGACACAACGATGTGAGGCGCGGGTCGAACGAGTGAGGCAGGGTCGGTCAAACGAGTGAGGCGCGGTCGGTCACACGAGTGAGGCACGGGCGGTCCACGAGTGAGGCGCGGTCGGTCACAACGAGTGAGGACGGGCGTCCGATAGGCGCGGTCGGTCACAACGAGTGAGGCACGGGTCGGTCACAACGAGTGAGGCGCGGGTCGGTCACAACGAGTGAGGCGCGGGTCGGTAAACACGAACGAGTGAGGCGCGGGTCGTCACAAACGAGTGAGGCGCGGGTCGGTCACAACGAGTGAGGCCGGTCGGTCACAACGAGTGAGCGCGTGGTCGTCACAACGAGTGAGGCGCGGGTCGGTCACAACGAGTGAGGCGCGGGTCGGACACAACGAGTGGAGGCGCGGGTCCTCACAACGAGTGAGGCGCGGGTCTGGTCACAACGAGTGAGGCGCGGGTCGGTCACAACGAGTGAGGCGCGGTCGGTACAAACGAGTGAGGCGCGGGTCGGACACAACGAGTGAGGCGGGCGGTCGGGTCACAACAGTGAGGCGCGGGTCGGTCACCAACGGACCGTGTGGGTCACTGGACGTCACCAGTTTCGTGAAGTGTGAGGAGCTCCCCATGTCGCAGCACCGGGGTCTAAACTCGTGACAGGACGTCTCGGTACCCCCCCCCCAGACGTCGACTGGTATTCAAGGCTGCCCCGCGAGAGGGTGCACGGCAAGGCTGAGTTCTGGCGACGGACGTGACACGCACACGCACATTCAGGACGGTTTCGCTTCACGGACGACTTTCTGGTGAGCGAGACGATTCTCCCCCTCCCCCTGAATGATCTGCTGGGGACCCTTGTTTGTGTTTGTTGTTAGTAAGTCAACCCCCGATAAGCATCTGCTCTCTGTCTCTTTCCTGTAATTTTGATTGATTTTGCCTGATTAACTGTTCATTTCGATTGATTTTGGAATTTTTATTCACTTTATTTACCTCGAAGAAATAAAGTTCTTTTTATTTATTTATTTTATTATTAATAAATTATTTGTCGATTTCCAACCTGTCCGTGTTTTCCTTTCCTTCCATTGGTCTAGCATTGTCCGAACCGACATAGACTGGGAGGTAATTACCACAGATTTGACCAAAAATTGTCGGCACGCACCGGCGGTTAAAACGCTCGGCCGCCCTTATAAAATCTAATCAGATAACATTGGTGCTTTGCCGAGGGCGCGCTCAGGTAACCACGTGACCTCCAGTTAAACGGAATAATTAGATGGCGGACACTGGAACTCGTGGTTGACTGGGTGGCGTTCGTGGTTTTAAAACAACCCACTTTTCCACAACGTTAATTGTGAGCGGTGGCCCCAGGTCCGGCCTTCCGGACAACCGGGATTAATCCCTTCGGTATTAATCCCACATTAATCTCGTACCCGTGGCCACAACAATATATACAATTATACATATGTATATATACAGTACATATATATATATATATATATATATATATATATATATATATATATATATATATATATATAATATAGTTGGTTTATCATAACCCTCATAACTGAACAATAATTTCAAGCCATCTTGGGCCCTAATGGATGAATTATTGATGAAACTATGCACAGTATTACACCATGAACTTTAATCGAAATAAAACTAGTTGGTGGCCATCTTGTTAAAATGGCTGCTATTGCTGTTATTTATCTATAATTCCAGCAGTGTGTGTGTGTGTGTGTGTGTGTGTGTGTGTGTGTGTGTGTCTGTGACCGCTGTTTCTCGACAACCACTGGTCCGATCTAATTGAAACTTGCAGGTATATTGCTGGGACCTGAGGATGTGCCTTTCAAGGTTTGATATAATCGGACAAGTGCCTCCCAATTATGGCCATTTATTTACCAACCAATGACAAGACACGTTGTTGCGTGGGCATGGCCAGATGGGAAGGGAAGCTCAGTCTCGTTCTCCCATTACGGTTACAACCAACGTTGACCACTCCTTGGGATTTTTCCTAAGATATTGGGATTTTGCAGTACGTCTTGGATCTTGGGAGTTTCTTCAAAAAATAGGAGAATCTTGGGATTTTGGTCATGTGGGAAATTTTCGACCGCTGCTTGACCAGTGCCAAGTTGTCGATACAGGCCTAGCTGGCAAGCGAAAACAACGTGTGGATGAAAACAGACGGGGGCCAGCCTCATTGCGTCCCTCCCGCTCTGGCCAGTGCAGCGGAAAGCAGTGGGACCGGACCAGGTGTAGTCGCGCCGACTCGCGCGACAGGAATCTTTGAACATGGAGTGGCACACCTCGCCGTCTCCGTGTGGGTTCGCTTTCTGTCTTAGAAGTTGCGAATTCAAACTTCTTGGTTTTCGGGCCCTAGTTGGCAAGGCGCATGATGGACAGAAATGATGAAACTATCGACTCTGTGATGAAGAGCCGAAGCGTAAGTACTATCTAATGAGCTTCAACAAAGAATGGTTGAAAAGATCCCGATTTAAAGCCGGGGATAGCAGGACCGTGATATGAATACAGTGTGCACAGTCTGCAACTGCAAATTCAAAGATCCCAACAAATCGGCTCTAAAGAACACGGTGCCGCAAACAAGCACACGAAGGCTCTCGCAGATAAAGCGCGACGGTGAACATTGACCAGTTCTTCAAAAGAAGTCGACTGAATCAGATTTGACTGAAAAAGTGGCGAGAGTGGAAACGCAACTCGCTGGTACATTGCCGAGCACAGGTTTCCCTTTTGACAGATGGATCATCTCTCTGACCTCCTTGCATCCATGTTCCCCGACAGTTAAAACCTCAACCATGAAAATGAAGAGGACGAAGGCATCGTACGTTGTACAACATGGAATCGCCCATGACCAAAAGCAGTACGTGTCCAAATCTGGCCGAGAAAATTTGGTTTTCTTTTGATCATAGACGAAGTCGATATACTCTGTATCACAGGTACTGGCATTCGTCGTGCGATACCACTATCAGGGTAAAGTCTGCGCTTCCCTACTGGCATACTCGATGGTCGAAGATGGCAGCGCTAAAGCTCTTTATGGCACTTGTAAAGAGAGAGTCGAACGACAGAGACATTCCACTGAACAATATCCTGGCCTTCGCCAGCCGACACTGCTCTACAATGATGGGGGCACGGAGTGGATTTCAAGCTCAGCTGAAAGAGACCTTCACCCACGTATTTGTACTGGGGTGCATCTGCCATTCTTTGGCGTTGTGTGCGAGTGCTGCAGCCACAAACTTCCGTCATTGGTTGGAGGCTTGGATAAAGGACGTTGCGGCTATTTCTCCCGCAGCAGCAAGCGCCAGCACGAATATTCATCTGATTCAGGAGGCGCTTCAAAGCCAAGCACAAAATACTTGAAGTTATCCCAAACGAGGTGGCTTTCTCGCGGCCGGTCATAGCTCGGCATCATTGAGCAATGGGACGCGCTCATGCTCTTCTTCCAGTCCCAGTCTCCTGTTGACAAGATCGATGGCGCGCATCAGATATATAAAAACCATGACTACCAGTGGAACGAAACACATGATGTTGTTTCTCAACTACAATCGTGCCGAAAATCGACACCTTGAATTTGGAGTTCAGTCAGAATCCTTCCGCTTACATCGAGTATTCGCGTCGATAAGGGACGGTTACAGAGAAATCCTGAGTATGTTCGTGAGGGAAGCGTCATGGAAAGTGCCGACTCGCCGAGATTGACCCGACTAATACCGCAAACTAAAAACCATGGCAAGAAGTGAACGTTGGCGGGCTGTACAGCCAATCTGCAGAGGGCGCCACTTCAGGACAAGGAGAAGAACTTCAGAGAAGACTGCCGAAGTTATCTGGTCCAGCTGTGCTGTGAAATCAGAAAGCGCTTCGACTTGACACTCAACAGTCTTCTCGCACATCTGCTGTGTATTTGACCAGAAAAACGCCTGTTCCACCAACCACGTTAAAAGCGTCGTTCCGTTGGCCATTAAGATGCCGAGCTGGTCAGCGAAAGGACCTCGATGTACTGACGATCAATGAGAGCACTGGTGCATTACAAAGACACGCTGAAGGACGTGAGCATGGACACTCGCATTCTGGTATCATATCCAACAGGCAAAGATGGAAACGGAGTTCCAAAGTTCCCTTGTTCTCGGGAAATTCATGTGTGCCTTGCTCGTGCTCCCACAGTCCTCAGCCTGCGTGGAACGCATTTCTTCGGAGTGAATATGATCAAAACACCTCGCACAAATGTCTACACGCATCGTCTGTGCAGAACCGGATCCTGCACGCCAGTGCGTAGCACGCGGCAGCGTACGTCGTGTCATACCTGGAAACCCCCGAGTGTATCATGGAAGACGTCATGTACGGACGATGTCACAAACGGTACGTGGATGCCAACCAAACTCGCAAGAACGAAGAGACTGTTCGATTCTATGATCCGGAAGATCGTAAAATCGACCAGCTCTTTCTTGAGAAACAGTTGGTTTCTGGATCGTGCCACTGCTCGCTGAGGAGTGCCTAATCTGAGACCTACACCAGTTTATCGACCTGACAAAAGGATAGAGCAGTGTTACGAGACACTCAGCTTAGACACTGCTTGCGTTTGTACCGGTGCACCTCTTGAGGGAGCGCCTTGATTCTATTAATTTTCAATTTTTGCAATTACTGACAGAGTATCAAATGATAACTTGTGAAAAATCAATCCTTGGTGGTATCCAGAGAAATATCAATGGAAAAAAGTCAAAACGTGAAGCGCTTGTTTTCCATGTACATGCGTAGCTGGTTCCCCGGCTTGACCCTACAAGGGGGAACCAGGCTATTACATGCGGTTTATGATATTCAAATTTGTGACATTTTACAGTTAAGACGATGTATGCGGCATCGCCGAATTGTTATATCGTAATACACAAGCTGGAGAGCATAAATTGTTTGTTGTACAGCGAAACCTGCGCCTTGGGATTTCTTGGGATTTCGAAAGCGCATTCTTGGGAAATTGCAAAGTAGGAGTGGTCACGTTGGTTACAACGTACGGGCTTTCCGAGAGTATACTTCGTGTATTCTAATATTTCTCGATTTCTTATGCGCATTTATAGATAACACAATGCCCAAGTTATGATCGTTTTAATATTAACGGTGCATAAATTTCGGTAACATCAGAGTGAGCTGTGTGCTCCGAACCAGGAAGTAATTTTTTTTCTCTCTTCTCTTCTCTTTTTGTTTTCTCTCTTCTCTTCTCTTTTTGTTTTCCTTGCGATGACATTGCGAAAAGGCAAAATACGTTGCGCTAATTGAATATTGGGCATTAAAACAAATTGTGAATAATCTACTGCGAATATATGCAAACTACCGGCACGCACGTACAGGCACGCGAGAGCGAAGAAAACGGCCTGTGGTTGTTGTTGTTGCTCGAGTTTGAATATTTATTTATGAATAATTTTTTTTTATTTTTTTTTTACGGGCACGTACTAGTAGGGAAAATCAGCTGAAAAGTTTCCTTTAGGCATGCTCCACAAGCCTGCTAAATTTTATGCTTGTATCATTAAAGTCACAAGATCCCCAAAATGTGTCACAATCTGCTGGGCTAACACCCACTGAGACCTCCTTCCTCTTTCACGTGCAGTGCCTCTCCTCATGCAGAGGTGTATCTTTGTGTTTTTGTCCAACTGTTTCTCCTTTTTCTTGCTTAATGTCTGTTGAGCCTTTTCATCTGTTTGTTTGCTCTAACATTGACTTCAACACAGGTATTAGAAAGGCACGGGGGCAAAACCAGATGAGAAGCAGCACAAGACCATATAATTATGAATTGAATTGATGAATATGAATTTTTCATGGTTGCTTAAGTTTTTAGATCCTCGTGGAGGATCTCTAAGTCTTACTCACGTTGTTGTTCTTCATCTTCTTCTTGTGGAACTTTTTTGTTTCACAGCCTACAGTTTTCATCGAAACTTCCTGAAACTTGGAATATATATGTAAAAATACGCTGCGCAGACAGTAACCATCTCAGATTTTGAAATCCTTCCAAGAAAAAAAGTTTTGACGTCAAAATATCTCTGCTAATGGAAATCGCCGAAAAAATTATCTCCGAAACTAGGCAAGCTTTATGAATTCTGTTTGCGGGAATCGAACAGGGCATTAGCAGAGATGATTACCGCACATATGATACATCACTATGACGTCATATCAATTGTTATGACGTCATTCCTATTTTTTGACATTTTTTTGTTTCACAACCCAGAGTTTTCATCGGATCTTCGTAAACTTGCCAGGTATATGCAGAAAGCCCACGCGCAGACAGTAACCATCTCCGATTTTGGGAAATTCTTCCTAAGAAAAAAAGTTGACGTCATAATATCGCCGCTAATGGAATCGCCGATACCATTATCTCCGAACTAGGCAAGCTGTTTGAATTTTGTTTGCGGGAATCAAGCCGGGCATTAGCACAGATAATTTATCGCAAACCAGATACATCACAATGACGTCATATTCGTTTTTATGACGTTATCATTAAGAGGACGAGGATCTTAGCTCATTTGAGCTGTGTTTTTTTAATTCGTTTTTAAAAGTCTTTTCTTATACCTCAAGGCATAAAAAAATTATTGTGATTTGCATCCAACATGAGTTTGGGCTGCATGGTTGAAAGTCCTACGATTTTGCTGTTTGGTGCTGTTTGCAGCCACCATTGAAAACTTTCTTCCTTCAGGACGGGAAATTTAGAATGTTACACTTCTGTTTCCCCTTCATAAACCATGGTAACCTGTATGAATTTCAAAGATTGAAGCATTGTGCAGTGATGAAGCATATTGATATGATTGAAGAGATATGGAGAAGCAAGCAAACAGGAGCTTTTTCAAGCAATTCATAACGTGCACGAGATGGCAGTAGTCAGCAACTTATAAGTTGTGGAAGGCAAAAAAAAACAAGAACATTTTTTTAAATTGTAAGTCACAATTGACGTGATGAAAAAAAATAACCAAAAGCACCACATTATCAGTACTGCATATGACATTGCAAAGTTAAAAAAAAAAAAATAGCTGAGTGATTTGTCATGTGTGGTTATTTTGGAAAGTAACGTGTGGAAAGGTGTGCACTCAAACTACTTGCCAACGGTTGGCTAACAAAGAAAAGCACCAAAAAATGTCAAGAGGGTTCTTTGGGGAACCAGTCCATTTCACGAAAGAACCACCACACATGTGAATGAGAAAGAGCAATCATAGATTGCAGAACCTCGCCAGAACTTTTTTGTGTGGTGTTTGTGTCGTTTTGTGTGGCGTTTGTGTGCTGTGTGTTTTCTTAATGAATAAGAGACAATAATTAGAACTGCGCTTTATAACTGCTGGCAGTGATGACCGGATACCAGGAAGTCCCGCTTTGGTGCAACCCCACTTTGATCGGACACCTGACCCTGACCCATGATGTTTTTCATTATTATTCAATTTAATTTAGAATGGATTAAAATAAATTCAATTTCAAATCAAATGGAAGCACAAATAAGTACAGTCCTGCATTGCAATAATCAGAAGGAACCCAACAAGCAAAAAGCAAAGATGAAGTCATCAGGAGGAACTTGGATAGGATTCGGGTTTCAGCTGCTTCTCCACAACCCTCAAACCCATCAGGCACAGCCAAATGAGCCTCAAACAAACAAAAAAAGAACCCAGTTCAAAAAAATATATATTCTGGCTGCCAGACCATGCGTCCGATCAAGTTGAAATAAAAAACATCTATTCCCCATCAATACTAGTTCATAATTGTGAAGTTTCATGTCGATTGATTAAGCAGTTCCAGAGAAAACATTATATAATATTTTCTTCAAAATCCAATATGGCTGCCAAACCATGTGACCTATGATGTCATATGTGTGAATCTTTTGCTCCTCATGAATAGGCAATCATATGTGTAAAGTTTCGCCTCGATCTGTTCTGCCATTTCAGAGAAGAAGATTTTTGAAGGTTTAAAAAAACAACTAAGACAAATGTTTTCCCAAGAGCCCAGTCCTAAAGGTTTTGTCTTCACCAGAAGAAGAAGAAGAACAAGAAGAAGAAGAAAAAAACAACGCGGAGCTCTCAGAGCAGCGTCTCGCAACGCGACGCGGCTAATAACAATATGGCTGCCGAATCATGTGACCGATGACATCATCAATTTTTTTCTGTCGACCATTTTATCCCAAGATGACCCTCAAAAATTTTCATACTGATCTGATGTGGCGTTCTACATATGCAATTATGACGTCATAATGAGGGCAGCTATGACATCATAAAAAACACTCATTCCCCATGAGGAGTTTTTGCTACATGCCAAGTTTCAATTTTTTCCTTGGTGTGATTTCAGAGATACAGAGGTCCAAATTTTTCCTGTTTTTCCACTATGACTGCCACACTATTTGACCTATGACATCATAATTATCATTCAAAAATTCTACATGAGTAGTCACACCAATGGTGAAAATTTAGTCTCAATCCAATAAGCGGTTAAGGAGAAAAACACGAAAGTTCTGTGCGGACAAACAAACAGACAAACATCAAACGGATCCAAATGCAATACCCTCTCCTTTGGCGAAGGTAACAAAGACATCTTTCTGATGTAGCTCAAGGCTGCAGGTTAGCATCATTGGCTGAGTGTGCAGCTGTGCTGCTGATGCTGCTCTGTAAGTTAATGCAGGAATTTGTAATCTGTTCAGGGTGCCAGCAATAGCTCACCTACTCTTCACGAAGGACACCGTGGAATCTTTAACATCCATCAACTAATGCTGGCAGACGGGACTTCCAGTTTAACGTCCATCCGAGGAACACCACACACATTGATGAATCACCCTGCCTGTGAAACACTGGGATGACAGTTTGTCGGTTGGTCGGGATTCAAACCTAGACTAGAGAGCTGAGAGGTGAGTGTGCGTACCTCCAGGGCTTAGGCCATCCTGCCAGGCCACAAAGACATAACGTGCTGTGAAAAGATGAAGGGTGCCAGAGATAAGGCTGTACGTGACAGGCTGAGCCTGTGTTTTCATTTCAAGTACAACATTTTATTGATTGATTTGATGCTTTTTTAACCCAGCAATGGATAGATGCACTAAATCTCAAAGAGAGATAGGGGCCATCTCTCGAAACATCTCTCAAGCTTTCTATACTGGCACCCAACTTTACTTTCCAATCTGTCTGCAAATGATATTCATGCTACCCCCTTTAATTGCTTTCAACTTTTATTTCCAAGTAGAAACAATGGGTTGTTTTTAATGGCATTCTGTCTTGAGATCACTTTTGAGGTTGGTATTGCACAAGTGTTTTCGGAACAACCTTATCATTGGTCTCACTCAGTCACCTTTCTGCTTCACTGTGGATAATCACCTGTACTATTTTGCTAATGACAATGCTCTGTGCAGTACACCACACTTCTGCGGGCCTGTATGTTTGGAACATGTCTTCAGTGCAGGATTTGGAAAAAAAACAAACATGTTTTTTGTCAGATAGAGCTGGAACATGTCTTCACTGTAGGAAATCCCATGCTCTCACTTTGTTCCTCTGCAAGGATTGGTTTTCAAACCCCCAGCCTAATTCTCTGGCTTACCCCGGAGCTCCTGGGCCTCACAGTCTGCCAACCTTTCTTTAGCAGACCATATCACCAAATTGGCTTCTGAGGGATGCCTATTCTTTGCTATTCTCGACAGAGCGAAGTCAAATCCGACTCCCTCGCAAGTGTAAAAAAAATATTTATATATTCATTTCGCCCTGACTAGTAATACCCCCTCCCTCCAGTAGGGGTCAGTAAAACATGTGCACCGTGCCATGTGCACAGGGAAAATCGTAACGTGTCAACCCACCCTCGTTTTGTTGGGCGGGGGGGGGGGTGCATGGACGAGGGAATTTGTGCCCATGACAAGCACACATCATGCAGAATTTGGTAGAGATCGGCCAAGCCGTTTTTGAATAATATAAGTGAACAGGCAAACAAATGGACACTGCATATATATATTATATATATATATATAATGTATATATATTATAAGGTGAGGAGATGAGATAAATATTATATACATTAATCTTTTATTCTAATAAATGTGTGTGTGTGTGTGTGTGTGTGTGTGTGTGTGTGTGTGTGTGTCGTGTGCGTCTCCTCCATAACTCCGAAACCATGAAACTAGCGGCTTGAAACTTTGCATGCATACTAAGGGAACTCCAAGGGAGTGCAAGAGTGAAAATTGGGTGTTTGGGTTAATTAAAGAGTTGCACATAATTTTAGACCACGCTATATATGCAAATACATACATACACTGCCTATAGAAAGTCTAGACCCCCTTTCAAAATTTTCACCTTTTGTTCCTTGTCCATCCATTCATTGGGACCATAATCTGTACAGAGCGTTGGTGCTGCCGAAGCAGTCTCCTTGGCTATTGGACACAATCCTGGATGGGTTGCCACTGTGACACAGGATACCAGCAAGCTGGCACTCATTTTGTCGACCTCAGAAGGATGACAGGCTGAGTCAACCCCATCTGGTATTAATTCAACAGCCGAGTGGGATTTGAACTCAGGATCCTTGGATCCCAAGCCCACCACCCTAACCATTAAGCCGACACCAGGCATGTTCCTTGTAGCCTGGAATTAAATTGCATTAAATCAGACTTTTTCCACTTTTATTTACACATCATAACCCACAACTTCCAAGTGAAAAACAAATAATACAAATTTCAGAAAATTAATTAAAAATACAAAACTAAAATATCTTGGTTGGACAAGTGTCCACACCACCTCCCCCCCTTTATATTAGCAATTGTAAATTAACTCAGGTGTAACTAACCACCTTTAAAATCACACACCAAGTTAATTGGCCTCCACCTGCGTTAAATTGAAGTGATTGTGATTATTTACAAATAATATCAGCTGTTCCTATAGGTTTCCTCTGCTGGATATTGCATTTCACAGCAAAGACTCAACCATGAGATCCAAGGAGCTTTCAAAATACTTCTGTTGTGGAAAGGCACAGATCAGGCAGGGAATGGGTAAAAAATATTTCAAAGGCCTTGAATATCCCTTGGAGCACAGTCAAGACAATCACTGATAAGTGGGAAGATGCATGGTATCACCAAGACCCTGCGTAGATTATGCCATCCCTCTAAACTGGATGGTTAAGTAAGGAGACCGATCAGAGAGGCCACCAGGAGGTCAATGGCAACTCCGAAAGAGCTAAATGCCTTTATGGCAAAGACTGGTCACTGTGTGCATGTGACAACAATATCCCAAGCATTCCACAATTCTGGCCTGCTCGGTAAGGGGCAAGAAAGAAGCCAAAACTCAAAAAAGCCCACTTTGAGTTCCATTTGATGTATGCAAAAAAAAAAAAACACTACGGAGATTTTGAAGTCATGTTGGCAAAAAGGTTTGTGGTCTGACGAAACCAAGATGGAATGTTTTGGCCTAAATGCAAAACATTACATTTGGCGCAAACCCAACACAGCACATCACCCAAAGAACATCATCCCGACTGTGAAGCATGGTGTTGGCAGCATCATGTTATGGAGATGTTTCTCATCAGCAGGGCCTGGGGCACTTGTCAGGTTAGAAGGGAAAATGGATGGAGCAAAATACAAAAAATCCTCGAGGAAAACCTGCTGCCCTCTGCAAGAAAGCTGAAATTGTAATGGAAGTTCACATTTCAGCATGACAATGACCCGAAGCACACAGCCAAAGCTACACTGGAGTGGCTAAGGAACAAAAAGATAAATGTCCTTGAGTGGCCCAGTCAGAGCCCCAATCAAAAGTCAATTGAAAATCTGTGGCATGACTTGAAGATTGCTGTCCATCAACGCTCCCCACGCAACTTGACTGAGTTTGAATAATTTTGTCCAGAAGAATGGGTAAATATTGCCCAATCAAGGTGTGCAAAGTTGGTAGAGACCTATCCCAACAAACTCACAACTGTAATTGCTGTCAAAGGTGCTTCTACCAGGTATTAACTCAGGGGGGTGGACACTTCTCCAACCAAGATATACCAGTTTTGTATTTTTCATTAATTTTCAGAAAATTGTGTTATTTGTTTTTCACTTGGAAGTTGTGGGTTACGATGTGTAAATAATGGTGGAAAAGTCTGATTTAATGCCAGGAAACCGCTTTGGCAGCACCAACGCTCTGCACAGAGTATGATAATTTATCTCAACATGACAGGGTCATCTAACTATTGAATAAGAAAAAAAGTGGAAATTCTTGACAAAATGCAGGCAGGTCGATGGTCTTGCAATCTTTTACTGCCTCAATTCTGGTTTGGTTCAGGTCCGGATGCAGATCGGGCCTATCAGTGGGATATAAAACGTAAACTGTTCAGCCTGGTGGAAGTATGTGCTCTCCCAAGTGCCGTTCTACTTTGAGCAGTAATGCATCTCAGATATTTCTATTTTCCTGACATTACCATCTCTGATAGTTTCAATGTACAGGTAAGTGGCCATCTGGGCTACCATGATCGCCGAGAGGTACGCACACTCGCCTCTGAACTATCTAGCCTGGAGTCAAATCCTGACCCATCTTTCAACTGTCATCCTGGCGTTTTGTTGCTGAGCGTTAAAGATCCCATGGTGTGCTTCATGAAGAGTGGGCGAGTTATCATAGGCACCCTGGGCAAATTCCATTTTCCTCCCATGACTGACTGCTGCGAAGGCAGTGACAAACCAGCCAGCATTACCTATGCCAGGAAACCGCTTCGGCAGCATCAACGCTCTGTACAGAGTATGATAATGTTATTGCAACATGACGGGGTTATCTAAATGTTGAATAAGAAAAAAAAGTGGAAATTTTTGACAAAATGCAGGCAGGTCGATGGCCTTGCAATCTTACTACCTCAATTCTGGTTTTGCTGCTGCCCTCTCACTTCTCCGTTTAACACCTGCCTCCTCATGCCACATGCATTCTCCCAGAAACCCTTACCCTCCCCAAATCAAAAATTAACGGTCACTTCCATTCATTCATCACACTCTTCTATCACTTGTGGAACTGTATTTCTAAGTCTGTTGTCTTGAGCTCTTCTTTCCTGGATTTCAAGTCGACTGTCTACCATACCTTATGGTCTCTCCCATTTCTACTTCTGAGCTTCACAAGATTGGCTGAGGCTCTGTTCCTACTCTTGACCCTCAATTCCTCCCCTTCTATAGTCTCTCACTTTGTAACCTTATATTCAAATTTGATTCATCATCTCATTGCTACAATTAGCATGCACATTGTTTATTCAACCCATGAAATGAAAATTGGTGACAGTTCGCAGATATTAACGAAGCATTGAATCCATTCGATGAATCATGTGAACTTCTGCATTTCAACTTCCATGAAGGTTACATGTGAGATGAGTCATTCAAGCAATCTAACACCGAAAGTCCTTCATCATTGCCACGACAAACGGAAAAGTAAATGTGGCATATTGAGGAAGTTCTCTTGGAAACGATTGGTAGCAGTATTCTATGAAATGTTGTTACTGTCGGCTTGTTGAATAAGCCGGATCGCTACATTATCTCTACAACAATTAATTTTCAACCCTGTGGCGTCACTTATTAATTTGCAATGAACAATAACACTTTAAAATAAAACTGGTGGTAGGAAAATTTACTTGTAATTGTTGTTGTCAACAATACTTGTGTAAAAGAGAGCTGTTTTGATTCTTTCATCCAACGATTTGTACTCTCCTTTTTTATATATCATTACCTCTGCCATCAAAGGTGGATGGAGGTTTTGCATTCACCCCTGCTTGTTTGTTTGTTTTCAGTAAGATATCTCAATAGGTTATCAAAGGAGTCGGACAAAACTTTGTGGACAGGTTGGGTGTGTGACAAGGACGAATTGATTAGATTTTAGTGAAGATCCGGATACAAGAAATTTTTAAAGGGTTACCACTTCACCATTGAAAGATAGAGCCAAAAAGGATTTGTAGCACGATATTTCAAAAAGTTGTGGACGGATTATAACAAAACTTGGTGGATGAGTAGGTAGGTGACAAGAACAAGCCGATTCGATTTTGGTTAAGGTCTGGATGCAGATCCGTCCTTTTAGTGGGATACAAAACGTAAACTGTTTAGCCCCGTGGAGTTATGCGTCCAACTGAGTGCTGCTCGAGTTGTTTTCTTTAAACACAATCTCAACTCACTCGCTTTCTGCACCTCTTCTTTGTACGTATCACAACAATATCTTCCATGATGAGGTTGGTTTCAGTGAGCTTTGCTGTTGGGTTGTGGTTGCATTGTGTAGTTGTAAAGTTGGTTTTAGTTAGCTCTGCTCTCGTGAGTGGATATATGCCACAGGCTTAGGTTAGTATATGAATGAATAAACAAGTTTTTAAAATATACATCTATCCTACCAAAAGTCATCAGACAAGTGTGATTATATTTTATTTGGATGCTACGCAAGCTTTGACGTGGCCTATTTAATACCTTTGAGGGCTCATTAAAGAAAACTTTGTGTGGACATGAAATACTGTTACGGATCTGGCAGCCATTTGCACACAGACAACAGTCCCTAAGCTTAGTTATTTCGATAAGTATGTGTTTATAGTTAGAATCCCTCCTTCTGTCTAATGGAATTTCGTGTGTGCGCTACGAGTTATTTTCTAGTTAGTTTTTTTTACATCTTCAACAACTACATCTACAACAACTACATCCTCTACATCACCAACTACAACAACAACGCCATCGCCCACGTGCATCATGTCACGTGCAGGGTGAGGTTCCCTCCGCCACCGTGAGCTCGTCTAATCAACGGCGGCCACGAGTCGTCCGACAACCCCTCGTCCAATCCGGAGGCGAGTACCTCAGAGCGTTTCCCTCGACCCACGGGGGAGGGAAGGATAGTCGAGTGGTGAGCAGTCATTGGGGGCGATTGCTTGGTCGACGAGGGTTCTGCAGAGTTATCGTGGAAACTGCAGAGTGGTCGTGAGGAGCAAGTTTTTCGGCAGACCGGTGTCTTCGTGGCGACTGCGGAGGGTCTGCAGTCCGGTGCGATTTGCTTAGTCTGCGGCCGTGCTGGCTGGCATCCGTGGCTCCGTTCTTGGTCCCGGAGCTTGGTGCGGCGTTGTTGGCGGTGGGTTCGAGTCCCGCCACCGGACAAGCTCGAATAGACCGCACGAGTGGGACAGTACTCCGGCCTGGCTGAGGACCGAAATAGACCCACGGGTCCAGTTTCTTTTTGTGTGTGTTGTGTGTGTGTGTGTGGTGTGTCCATGGGCCCAGTCTGTTAAGTAGAGCTGTTAAGTGTTTTCGTTCCTTGTACATTACATTTCTTATTCGGATAACTCTGCTCTTGTGTGCTTGTGTGTGCTTCCCTCCCTGATTATTATTGTAAAATAAATCCCCTGTTAAATGTTCCAGTTCGTGTTTTCTTTGATTGACCCAGCATTGTTCGGACTTGAGAAATAGCGAGGCCATTTGGCCGGTAAGTTGTCATTGGGACCGGCATGGTTCTGGTAACTCCGCTCGGTTACGCCGGATCCAAGTCGGTACCTGCGACTCGGTCCGGACAGAGTCGGCCGAGGGTGTGGTTTTCCCCGGTAGTTGGGCGACGTGGGTACTTAGGTATATTGAAATTAGGCAATTAACCCTACCCCACGCCGTCAAAGTATTGCGACCACGGTCCGCTAAGAGACCCGTGACCTTTGACTTATTCGAGAGTCACGACCTAAATTCCGGGTGTTCGGTGGGAGACGACTCCACTGCTCCACCTAGTAGTCGTTTATCGCCACCGAACCCTGGCCCACAACAATACTTCCCCATGCCCAAATCACACACTGTTCTGTACTCTTATATCTATCATCAGTTTTTAGTGTGTGTGTGTGTGTGTGTGTGTGTGTGTGCGTGATTCTCTACCATCCCCTTATTACTTTGAAACAACCCAATCCATCCATGGGACCATACTCTGTGTAGAGCATTGGTGCTGTCTAAGCAGTCTTCTTGGCTATTGGGTACAATCCTGGACGGGTCGCTACTCTGACACAGGATATCAACATGCTGGCACTCATTTGCTGACCTCGGAAGGATGACAGTCTGATCAATGCCACCTGGTATTAATTCAACAGCGAGTGGTTTGAATCAGGATCCTAGGATCCCAATCCCACCACCCTAACCATTAAGCCAACACCAGGCATAACCTAATCTCTTGACTGAATTAGCCCTTTTGCCTTTTTGATAAAATATTTTCTGAAATAACTGAGACCGTGTCTATGTAAGCTATTGTAAACTTACATTACCATTCCATGCTTCCCCTTTTATGTGATGGTCTGGGGCAATGTGGTGTCAAATCATTTCCTGAAATGAAAACTTCCACGTGAAAAGCCTATTTGCAAAATATTACTTATTTTCCTGCAAAAAACAGGTAATCCTCCTGGAGTCCCAACAACTACAAACTCGAGCATCATAGTCCTTGCTCATCCAGTGTCAGCTGCAATTGAATCATTAAAATTACCATTGGGTGTGAGTTAACCGGCAAATAAACTACACAAAAAACCTGCAATGATTGGCAGTCATTCTCAATCCATTTATAACTATAACGGCACTCGGTAGAGCGGATACCTCCACCAGGCTGAACAGTTTACGTTTTGTATCCCACTGATAGGCCTGATCTGCATCCAGACCTGAACCAAAATCTAATCAGCTTTTTCTTGTCACCTACCCAACTCATCCACCAAGTTTTGTCTGAATCCGTCCATAACTTTTTGAGATACCATGCTATCTATCATTTTTGGCCCTATCTTGTCTCTCATTGGTGAAGAATCACTTTCAAATTAAAAAAAATTCTCGTATCTGGATCTGGATTCCGATATTCACCGAAATCGAATCAATTCGTCCTTGTCACACACTCAATACAACTCATTCACACACCAAGTTTCGTCCATATCCGTCCATAACTTTTTGAGAGATCCTATTCACAGACAGACAAACGGATGAATGCATAACCTCCATCCACCTTCGGTAGTGGAGGTAATAAAGATGTCTGAAACGAAGGTAACCATTCCAGTTTTCACTAACCTTTGCTTCTGTGCTGATATTAAGGGTATACAATTAAATGTTGAAATTTTATAGCTGTTTTACTGGTCTTGCAAATGCTGTAACAATTATCTTGGAACTGCTGATGATGTTGCAATGCAAACATTTGTTCATCCCTTGCAGTCTCACTGCTTTGCACCATATTATTTAGCTGCACTTTGTAGATAACACCACAGTGCAGCAAGGCAACACCATCTTTCTGCCATGTTGAAATTATAAAATCAATCCAAAAGGACTAATCCCTAATTAATGACCTGTGAGCATAATTTGGTACAGAATTGTAATAAACCACACAGTGGCACCCAGCTTCCATTTCACATCATATTTCAAAAGGCCTTCTGTGTGGTTGAGTGCACACCTCTTCACCATTGCCGTGTGGTCCATATTAAGAGGGCTGCACATGCGGTTTAATTGACCCCCGACATCACAGATACGTAGGCCCAGAGTCAAACGGATCATTTTGTATGTTTAATCACTCAATACGACATTTATTTCCAACACCCTTGTGACGCTAAGTCCCCACCCCATGAAGTGGGGGCATGAACCTGGGGTCAAATCCAAAAAAATTGCTACATATTTCATGCGTCCCCCAATCTTGATTGCATATACAGTTTCAATTTTTAAAAAATGTGCCCAGAATTGCATTTTTTGGTATTTGACCTTTTAACCCCACCCCAGGGGGTGAGGTCAAAAATGATGCTGCTATCGCACCCTCTTGCCATGTGGTAATCATAACTACCAAGTTTGGTGAATTTCTGCACAACTGTTTAGGATGACGGACAGACAGACGGACAGACAGACGGAGCCAATTACAATATCCCCCGTTTTTTTTCAAAAATCGTCGGAATAATAATGTACAAAAGACATTTAAATGGCTGAAGGAGGCTAAATCCCAAATAGCATAGTTTGAAGTGAAAACGCCTTTACAAATTCCGATGAGATTCAAAATAACTATTAAACATATAATTAAATAATCGATCTCTCATTATATCAATAATGAGTGTTCCATCCATGTCTGAAATTAGGGTGATTAAATTTTTAGTGCATCAATAATGACTTGAGATTTCGATATTATGAGACCGGTAAAACAAGCAGCAGTGCAAACGGAAATGAGAGATTTTGTGTACTTTTGAAAGGAGCTAGTATGAGTAGCCATGTTGTATTACAATATTATTCACCTCCGGAATGAGAGATCCTCATTAGCAACCCATCGTTTTAATGCCAAAGAATTGCACTCACTTGGTTTCTACTGATCACCACCACCATCAGGTTCTGGCATAACTGGAATGGAAAAAGATCAAAGCAGCTATTTCATTTGTCTTGGGATTAAACCCAAAACATGCAGTTTGTTAAATATCTGACAAAAGTCTGAAAGATCTTTCTTTGCTTCAATTTTGCTTCAACACCATAGTTTTGAGATGTACAAAATAATGCTTCTCATCGACAACGAATAGAGCTTTCTTTGTCGGAATTAGCACAGGCTTCATAAGGAAGATGTCTTAAAAATGTGTCTGTGAGGCAATCTCAGCAATGGAATCATGTCCATTGCAGGCTGCGGTACAAGCTTAGGCATTATTACACAAAATATTCAGAGTGCACAATTCTTCACCTCTTTCCCCTATATTGATTAAAACTCATGGTGGAGCATGTACGTGTAGCAAAATGACATTATGATCCATTACCGTTCTTTGTCATGTATTATAAGGGCATGAGAATTATAATGATCTTTTCCACCCTCATTATCCCATCCCAAGCCCACCCCTTCCTTTCCAGGTTATTGTATTTTCTCCCTCTCCCTCACCATCCTTTTCGTTTTTGCTTCATTTCTGCTTCATCCCCTGCTTCTCCTTTCCTCTCTTTGCTGTGTTTGAGCTTGTATTACATCTTTTCACCCTCTGTGTCCTGCTGCTTCCTTTGATCTCATTCTTCCCAGGCCTATTCTTCCTCCACATAAGAAACATCGTCCCTCCGAGAAACAGTCTTCTGGGACTGGTTTCCTCCCTCCTACCTTTTCTACTGAAATCATCAAAGTTACTCTGTGTCTTCAACATTGCTTTGGTGTATCCCCCCTCCCTTTCCTTTATGTTACGTTTGGTCTGTTATATTCTGGCATGTTCTATATAGCTCTTCCACGAGCCTCGACTTCATATCCCAATAAAACCCCCCAAAACACAATGGACGAAACATTGTACACGGCCTTTGAACATTGGATGTGAGCACCATGTGCCACATGCTCAGATGGGAATGCAAAACAAGTCAGTCTCTTTGCCCACTGAAAAAAATAATAAAAACCCAAATACTGTACTTCATCGTTTTGCACATCTGTCATAAATAATCTTGGAATGTGTAGAAATATTCCCAGGTCACCTTAATCCGGATTAATTCTGCTATCCCATTCTAATTGGTCACCTTTGTCGTCCCTCTGAGAAACAGCCTTCTGGGACTGGTTTCCTCCCTCCTACCTTTTCTACTGAAATCATTAATGTATTATTGTCTGTAATCATGGTATTTTCTGTCCTTTAGGGTCTGCGTACTCGGAGGCTATGAATGGAAAAGCTGTCACTTACTAATATCATCATGGAAATCCAACACCAGAAATGGTAAGCTGATCTCTTTTCGTAAAGATTTCAACAAGCGCCTGTTCGCTCTCAATGACACCAGGATAAGCTGTGTTCTTCCATCAAATAGAGCACTTGTCTTCCCTGTTCAGGACTAAATTAGAATTTGATTAAACATCTACTACTTCCTATCATCGTGCTCATTTCCTGCTAGACCATTTAATTCCTTCCTCATTCCTCTCAATATTTACACTGTTTATCTTGCTTGAATTTCTATTCTTGAATCCTTTGCAATGACTACCAGTACCAGTTCACTTTCTCTCCCACACAGGGGTCCCTGACTGAGGGATTAATTAATTATTGGAGTCCAATGTAGGAAGTTGAGCATTCCTTGGACATCCCCTGAACCTACAAAAAATATATCTGCAAGCTGAAATAATTGACTGCCAAACTGCATGGTTTGTGTGTGGTTTTGTGGTGGGGGGAGGGCACTTGAAACCAAATACACAACACAGGTTGTCCTGCATCGACAAAGGTTGAGATGCAGTATGCCATAGCCAAATAGAGTTTTCCTCTTGGTTGGCAGATTTATAGACTGAGTATTTTTCATTAAATTAATAAGGAATCAATGCTTATGAAGGAACTGAATGAGAGGTAGAAGTTTAATGAATTGAACAGTTTGGGAAACAGGAAAATGGTAGAGATCATTTAAAATTGTCTTGGAGCAACTTGGGAAGCTATTCGAGGTGGTGGTGAGCCACAACCCTCAAAGACTATAGGGTTTCCAGAAACACAAGTTTTATTTCACAAGTAGGAGAGAAGGAGATGGAAGATCGAAGTTGATTGGTGGGGTTGGTTTTATGAAGTTTCAAAAAGTGTGTCTTAATAAAATGATGTGCAACCTGGTGGGACTGCAGGGATGGGGAAAGGGGAGGCTGTGGTGGCAGGAGGTGGTAAGAACAGATTAAGGAGGTTAAAGACCAATAAGCTGCCAATATTTTTGCCCGGAAGTGTGACCTCGTTTTATTTTCTAACTTCCAATGTTTGCTTGTTTATATTTGGACCTGTTTTACAACTGTCAACAAATGATAAAGATAGAATGACAGGAGGGTATCTGTTCAGGGGATGACTTAATGTCGGACTTTCGTTATTCTCGCTGATGGCTGTGGTAGTATCACTTAATGTATCATGGTGACGTCATGACAGTACCATTTTTGATGCAATAATAATATACTCAGCAGCTGGTGAATAAGTATTATTGCAAAGGGAGAGATGAATGGTCAGCTGGCTGACAATGAAGAGACTTGAGGCTGGCCCAGTTAATAAATAAAATTAGACGGTGGTTTCAACACCAGGAGGCATTATTATCCCTCCCCAAGGGCTCCGTCACCCACACACCTACCCATTCAAAAGGAAAATTCCTCTTTTGCAGACAGGATGCAATTTTTCACTCCCCGAGTAAGACCATTAGCTTCAGGAGCTTATAATCTCTTGATGACCTCTGGGATAACTTTCGCTATCAATCTCATTAGGTCAGTGTTATATAGTCATCTGTGTCCTGGTAGTCTCTTCGAGGAAGAGCATTGTAGCAGTGACTTTAACCATCCTGAATACAAAGTACTCTCTTCGATTGGACAATAAAACGGTCCAGTGACAAGCCAGGGAATGAAGACTCTGACTCGACAATACCATGTGGTAATGTTAGTGTATGTCGACATTGCAGTGCATTTACCTCTCCACTAATTAAAAAAAAAAAATTATTTGCATTTTTCATCACAATGATGTCGATGCCAAAGTAGTACTGAGTTTCAGATAACCAGGTGTACAGTGCCGAAAGAATGTCTACACCCCCTTTCAAATTTTTCATCTTTTATCGCCTGGAAATAAATTGCACTAAATCAGACTTTTTCCACCATTATTTACACATCGCAACCCACAACTTCCAAGTGAAAAACAAATGCTACAAATTATAGAAAATTAATTAAAAATACAAAACTCGAATATCTTGGTTGGATAAGTGTCCACCCCTTGAGTTAATACTTGGTGGAAGCACCATTGAGCTGTGAGTCTGTTGGGATAGGTCTCTACCAACTTTTCACACCTTGATTGGGCAATAATTGCCCATTGTTCTGTACAAAACTGTTCAAGTTCAGTCAATTTGTGTGGAGAACGTTGATGGACAACAATCGTCAAGTCATGCCACAGATTTTCGATTGGATTTAAAAGTTGGGGTTTCTGACTGGGTCACTCAAGGACATTTTCTTTTTGTTCCTTAGCCACTCCAGTGTAGCTTTGGCTGTGTGCTTCGGGTTGTTGTCATGCTGAAAGGTGGACTTCCATCCCAATTTCAGCTTTCTTGCAGAAGCAGCAGGTTTTCCTGAAGGATTTTTTTGTTTTGCTCCATCCATTTTCCCTTCTATCCTTACAAGTGCCTTAGTCCCTGCTGATGAGAAACATTCCCTAACATGATGCTGCCAACACCATGCTTCACAGTATGGATGGTATTCTTTGGGTGATGTGCTGTGTTGGATTTGTGCCAAAACGTAACTTTTTGTATTTAGGCCAAAAAGTTCCATCTTGGTTTCGTCAGACCACAAAATGTTTTGCGACGTGGCTTCAGAATCTCTGGGGTGGTTTTTGCATACCTCAAATGGGACTCAAGGTGGGCTTTTTTGAGTAATGGCTTCCTTCTTGGCGCCCTACCGTGCAGGCTAGACTTGTCGAGTGTTTGGGATATTGTTGTCACATTTACACAGTGACCAGTATTTGCCATAAAGGCATGTAGCTCTTTCAAAATTGCTCTTGGCCTCTTCGTTGCCTCTCTGATCAGTCTCCTCCTTCCTTGGCCATCCAGTTTGGAGGGACAGCCTGATCTAGGCAGGGTGTCGGTGGTACCATACCCCTTCCACTTCTTTAAGATTGTCTTGACTGTGCTCCAAGGGTTGGTTATTCAAGGCCTTTGAAATATTTTTACACCCATCCCCAAATCTGTGCCTTTCCACAACTTTATCCCGGAGGTCTTTTGAAAGCTCCTTGGCCATTGTTGAGTCTTTGCTGTGAAATGTACCACCCAGCAGAGGAAACCTTCAGGAACAGCTGATTTACTATGAAATAATCAGAATCACAACAATTTAACATAGGTGGAGGCCAATCAACTTCGTGTGTGATTTTTGAAGGTGATTAATCACAACGGAGCTAATTTACAATTGCTATTATGAAGGGGGGTTGGGGGGGGGGTGGACACTTATCCAACCCAGA
>CM068964.1:35331412-35348090 GCA_035128595.1 Eptatretus atami
TTTTTCACTTGGAAGTTGTGGGTTACAATGTGTAAATAAAGGTGGAAAAAGTCTGATTTAATGCAATTTATTTCAAGGCCATAAGGCAACAAAGGGTGAAAATTTTGAAAGGAGGTGTAGGCTTTCGAAAGGCACTGTATATTTGAAAAATAACTGTACTGTTGTTTGTTGTTGTCGGCAGTCTACATGTGAATGAGTGTGACTCTTTCACAGCGGAACAAGGGCATAACGGGAAAGGATGCAGAAAGAGTGGGAAGAGTAAAAACACTGAAAAAGTGAATAAACAAGACGACCAGTGGTGCTACTGGACACAACCCTTCTCATACGAGATGAGTTTGATGTGGGCTGCAATATTGCAACCGCAATGCCGACAGCGAAACTGTGATTGAGTTGGCTGGCAGCCGCCTGGGAGTACACGCTGGGAACACTTATGCCAACATATTGGTTTTGCCAATGCAGCAGCAGCTGTGTTGGACTTTGCCGCTCCACAGCAATTTTTCGCAGCAATGCGCCATTGTTGCCTGTTTTTTGCAGTGTCCTCCCAGGTTTGGTGGTCGATGCCAATGACACACAGGTGCCTCTTGGTTACATCAATGTACCGTAGTTGTGGACATCTAGCATTCTTCTTGATGCAAGAGAGGTCACCATACAAGAGAGCTTTTGGGATCCTGTCTCCCGCCATCCTGATGACATGGCCAATCCAAGTTAGCTGTTTCTGCATGAGCACAGCCTATATGCTAGGCATGTTGGCTCGTTCCATAACTTGGATGTTGGTAACTCGGTCTTGCCTTTTGATGCATAGGATGCTTCACAAGTGCCAGAGGTGAGCATGTGACAGACGGTGGATGTGACATCTACAGGGTGAGCATGAAGTCCCTTTGTAGTGAAGTTACTCAGCCTAACAGCCTTCCAACATTTTGTTGTGATCCATGAGTGGGAAAACGTCCCAAGTGTGCTTTGAAAGCTGCTTCACATGTATCCAAGTCCCTATTACTGAGTTCATTGATGTGTCCAGGCCTAAATGCCTTCAACCCAATAATTTTTTTTTTTTTTTTTTTTGCTCATTGTTGATCGGGAAATGCTTAACTCTGAAGAATATTTTCGCATTGATTTATACTAGTGCGGGCCTGTAGGTGCGTGCCCGTATGTGCGTAAACGACGACTGGATTGGGGCATTTTTTCACCCCCCCCCTCACCCCGCCCCCTCTCTCGCCTCTCCTCTCTCCCCCTCTCTCGTGCCAGTACCCTCTCTTATGGTGAGGCGTGCCAGTATGTGCAGCTTCGTTCCTTCGCTCTCGTAAACGACGACTGGATTGGGGCATTTTTTCAATTAGATTCGGACCAAACCGTATCATAAATGGCCATAACTTGGGAAACACCTGGGAAACATACTCAGGTCCCGCAGCGTCAATTGTGATGTCATATCAAGCGAAGAAAGATTGTACACCCCCCTCTCTCTCACCCCCCCTCTCCCCTTGTCTCGCCCTCCCTCTCCCCTCTCTCTCGCCCTCTCTCTCTCGCCCCTCTCTCTCGCCCCTCTCTCTCGCCCTCTCTCTCGCCCCTCTCTCTCACCCCCCCTCTCTCACCCCCTCTTCCCCTCCTCTCTCCCCTCTCTCTCCCCCCTCCTCTCTCCCCCTCCTCTCTCGCCCCTCTCTCTCGCCCCTCCTCCCTCCCTCTCTTGCCCCCTCTCTTGCCCCCCTCTCTTGCCCCCCCTCTCCCCTCCTCTCTCACCCTCTTCTTCTCGCCTCCTCTCTCCCCCCCCTCTTTCCCCCTCCTCCCTCCCTCATCTCTCGCCCTCTCTCTGTAAATGTATTCACAAAAAAACAAAAAATAAATAAATAAACATTAATTGTGACGTCATTCGTGACGTCATAGCACCGTGTCCTGTCATTGGTTTGGTAAATAAATGGCCATAACTTGGGCACCGCTTGTCCGATTAATATAAACCTTGAAAAGACACATACTCAGGTCCCCAGCGTCGATTGTGACGTCATACCAAACGAAGAAGAAGAATTGTGACGTCAATCGTGCAAAAATAAATAAATAAATAAACATTAATTGTGACGTCATTCGTGACGTCATAGCACCGTGTCTTGTCATTGGTCGACAGATAAATGGCCGTAACTTGGGAACCGCTCGTCCGATTGACATTAAACCTGAAAAGGCACATCCCGCGGCCCCGGCAATATTCCTGGCAAGTTTCAATCAGATCGGACCAGCGGTTGTCGAGAAACGGCGGTCGCAGACAGAACACACACACACACCACACACACGCCACACACACACACACACACACACACACACACACACACACACACACACACACACACACACCACACACACACACACACACACACACAAGCGACACACACATTGCTGGAATTATAGATAGATGCTTATCTTGAACAAGATGCTTCACCAATAGCCACATGATCCCAACGTGATGCTGGACGACCAGAACACTTTGTGTCAAGAACACTCCCCGTTGAGAAAGCATTTTTCTCAAATGTCCGTAATGCTTCACATGAGGGAGCAGGCTTCATAAACCTTTGTGAAAATCGTGCTCTTATGTCTGCATAAGCTATCTGTTCTCTCTCACAACCATGAACCCTCACACGAGCAATACGTCTTTCTTCAATCGTAAATTCACTGGTGTCACTGTCATATTGAAGCCCTACCTGCAAAATAGAACGAGAAAAAGGGTTAGAGCAAATTGTTCTTCATGTAGAGGGACTTTTTGCCTTCCTGTAGACAACAGGAAAGTCTCAGCACTGTATAGGAGATGAGAGAACAATGGCACGGTACATTTTACGAAATGCCATTTCGGCTCCATAGCTGATTGTGCAAGCAGACAAATGTCTTGCATGCTGAGTGAATGGGGGCAGAGAGCTCCTTATCAAGGCTACAATCGTTTGACACAATGCTGCCTAGATATGTAAAGGTCTTTACGACAGGAAGTCGTTTACCATTCAGCAAAATTTGGCTAGGCATGTGACCTGCCTGGTGCCAGTTGGTATACAATTTGGCTTTATGAGTATAAAGTGGAAGAGGTTGTGACATATTTGTCAAACTATTTCTGCAGTAGTGAGTCATTTGACCAGTGTCGTCTGTATGCATCTCGTTGCAGGCACATGTTTACCAGAATTTTGACTTCGCCTTAAGACTGCTAATGTTGTTGTTGTATAGCCCCAGACAGTTCTCTTGAAGAAGCCAGTGGCACGGAGACAGTCGATATATTTCCCAGGAGCAGGATGGTATATCTCTACCTGCATGGGCTACGAGAGAGAGAGAGAGAGAGAGAGAGAGACAGAGAGAGAGAGAAGAGAGAGAGAGAGAGAGAGAGAAGTGGCAGAGAGAGAGGTGCAGAGAGAGAGAGAAAGAAAGAAAGAAAGCGCTGGTCTAGTGGGACCAAAATCTGCACTCTGACCGTGACTGTGCTGCCTTGACGAATCCGGGCAGCAGGGAAGAAAGAAACCATTTGCCTCCAGATCGCATTGGGGGTGCGGTGGGGGGGGGAGGGAGGGGACAACCACCGCTAAGAGGCATCCCCGATAGCTGCAGACTGCTAATTTTGAAGAATTTGCCATTCAAGCGCGTTTTCGAGTGTGTTGTACCGTCCAAGGTCTAAACATGATGGGCATGATGCATTTTCCGGTGTATAAACTGTGGCCGTGTATTCACCGCACCTCTGTTTTTCACCCTCAAAAAAACAAAATAAATTTTCTGGTGTATTAACCGCATCCATGTTTTTCACCCTCAAAATAAATGAACATATTGATCATTTTATTTTCTGATCTAGATCTAAATACGTTTGTACATTAACTTTGTTTGGAACAAAGTGACAAGAAGTATCAACATGGTTACTTCCACGTCCGCTTCATTCCATCTAACATTCTCATTCTCATTTTCAAGAAATTGAAGAGAGAGAGGAGAGGATACCAAGAAGTTTTTAGATCCTCGTGGAGGATCTCTAAGTCATACTCACGTTGTTGTTCTTGTGGACTTTTTTGTTTCACAGCCTACTGTTTTCATCGAAACTTCCTGAAACGGCGTTTATATATGTAAAAATACCCTGCGCAGACATTGACCATCTCCGATTTTGAAAATTCCTCCTAGAAAAAAAGTTATTGATGTCAAAATATCTCGCTAATGGAAATGCCTAAAAAATTATCTCCGAAACTAGGCAAGCTTTTTGAATTCTGTTTGTGGGAATCGAACAGGGATTAGCAGAGATGAATTACTGCACATATGATACATCACTATGACGTCATATCAATTTTTATGATGTCATTCCTATTTTTTGACATTTTTTGTTTCACAACCCAGAGTTTTCATCGGATCTTCGTGAAACTTGCCATTATATGCAGAAAGGCCCCGCAGGCAGTAACCATCTCCGATTTTGGAAATTCTTCCTAGAGAAAAAGTTGACGTCATATCGCCGCTAATGGAAATCGCCTATACCATTATCTCCGAAACTAGGCAAGCTGTTTGAATTTTGTTTGTGGGAATCAAGCCGGGCATTAGCACAGATAATTTATCACAAACCTGATACATCATAATGACATCATATTCGTTTTTATGACGTCATCATTAAGAGGACGAGGATATTAGCTCATTCGAGCTTGTTATTTTTCTTTCTTATTTTTTAATATTATAAAGTGGATTTTTTTGGTTCCTAGAAAAAGGAAGAAAAGGGATTCATACTGGTATCATACATATTTATTGTGGATTTGTGGCCTTGACAACGGCCATTTGGGTTTGATGAAGCTTTTCAGCTGAACCTGAGGAAATCCTCGTCATGTTTTACTCATCGAATACGGCACGTAACTTCTTGTCCGAATCAGGGTAGAGCAAGTCCCTGTTGCTGTCCACATTGCTGTCACCGTCATTTGGAGCCTACTCCTCCCAAATGATGTTGTCCTCTGTGCCGTCCATGTTGTTGGAGATACAGCATTTCAGAAATGCTCGCTTGATGATGACTGACGGTATCTCTTCCCACACCTTAATGATCCAGCCACAGATCATCGGAAGGTCGACCTTTCTCATCCTCCCGATGAACGCCGGCAGTCTCCCAGTCAACATCATGCTCAGCCAACATGGCGACGGGAGTAATGGTGAAAGTTCAACCAAGATGCATGTGGCCAATGCTTCTCAGAATCCGAGTCGAAAATCCCAGCGGGAAACACGTCACGAAATGTTGATTTTCAACTGATGAAAATACCAAGTGCAGAAAAAGGAGAGTTTGTCTGTGGTGATTCGACCGAGATGCAGCTAATGTTCCTCGACACCTGGGCAGGCCAGAACAGAGGGGGGGGGGGGGGGGTCAGGTGGGCCAGTTGGCATGGGCCTACCATACAGAAAATGTTCAATGTCTTCAGTTCAAGTCCCCAGCGGTGGGAGATACTAAAAGAACATCTTCCTGTCTCACTGCATAAAATGTCAAAGACAAGGTTGTCAGCGAGAATTGACTGTGTAAGACCAATTGCATGGCATTTGGAAAGTGTTAGTCATATGTATTTAGCACTGATTACAAAAATACTTCATGAGCAGTTTCAAATGGGGGCCTACATTTCCCATCTGGCCTAGGCCTATTACCAGCTTTGCACAGGCCTGCTGACCTGGGTCGAATACAAAGGCCTGCGAAGAAAGAAAGTTTGTCTGGTCGACCTGAGTAATCCGTGGGAAGCAAGTTTGGAATCGCGAATAGAAACGAGAGAAAGCGGAGAGAACCAAAGGAAGCCAAAATAATCCAGCAGCACTGATACTTCTTAAAGCTTCACCATCCCATGTGGCTCTCCTGAGATTCTTTTTCTTCCTTTTATATCCATTTTCTACCCTTGTGTAAAAAAGGTACTCAGGGTTGATTGGTTGTTCCTCGTTTTAAACCACGCCCCGCTATCCAGCATTTGCTAGCATAGTGTCAGCATGTAGGAAACAAGCTTGGTGGAGTAATTCCGCCTGCATCAGATGTTCATGTCGAAAATGATGCGTGTAAAAAGAGAGTCACCACTACAAATCCCTCATCTGTCCACCCTTCCTGCTGCGCACGAGCAATGACGTGGGCTGGAAACTTGTCTTTGGGCAGTGTCTTCCGCTTGAACACGACATATGAGGGAAGCTTGCCACGCAAGCTTGTTTGAAGTGGGTGCTCCGTTATTGGACTCTCGCAATTGTGAATAATAATTGTGAATAATAATAATAAATAATTGTGAGGGTGAACAGGGTGGGAGCGAAAACACAACCTGGTTTCACACCATGGAACAATAGAAAATAAATCTAAAGTGCCTCCATGGATTGACACCTGAGACTGCATACCTTCATGGAAGCTAGGTAGAAGGTTACCCCCCTACGAATTCAACCTAAAACCCTGTTAGCTTTACCTATAGCTGCTTGGCACTGTGCTGCCTGCTTAACCCCCCCCCCATATATCTATTCCATCCATCCATCCTTTGGGACCATACTCTGTGCAGAGCATTGGTGCTGCCTAAGCAGTCTTCTTGGCTATTGGGTACAATCCTGGATGGGTCGTCACTCCAACACAGGACACCAACAAGCTGACACTCATTTTGCCGACCTCGGAAGGATGACCAGCAGAGTCAACCCCACCTGGTATTAATTTAACAGCCAAGGGGGAATTGAACTCAGGATCCTAGGATCCCAAGCCCACCACCCCAACCATTAAGTCAACACTCGGCATATATATATATATATATGTATATATCACCACACCCAGATCCTTCTCCTGTGTGACACGTTACAAGACTGCTCCTCTTTTCATTTTTCCTCCCCATTCCCAGCACCTTACATTTATTTATGTTAAATTACGTCTGCCAATCTTTTGACCAATCTATTAACTAAAGTACTGTATCTCGATTTTCCTGAATCTGATGACCACCCTCTCTTCTATTTACTTTAACTCCAAGCTTTGTATCATCTGCAAATTTAGAATGCTGACTCTTAACCTCACTATCCAAATCCTTGATGTAAATTATGAATCATAATGGTCCCAGTACTGATCCCCGAGGTACCCCACTACCTATTCCCAGGCAGAAATCCTCCCACTCACAGTTCCAAATCCAGTTAGCTACCCGACCAGCCACTCCACAAGCCCTCACCTCAGCCAACAACCTCATATTATCAAATGCCTTCTGAAAGTCCAGATATACTACATGCACTGCACTTCCCTCATCCACCCAATCAGAAACGACTTCACAGAACTCCAATATATTTGTTTTTTCTTGGCAAGGGTTGTACTGTGTGGTTTGCCATTGCCTTCAAAGCATTGTTTGTCGATGCTCTATCCTTTTAAATGCTGAGCATCAATCAAAGAAGCAGTACATGCACTTAAAAAAAAGCCTTTGGTGTGACTTGGCTAGGGTTTGAACCACCAACCTCCCATACTGGGAGAACTCTAACCATTATGCCACTGAGTCTAGAGAGAGTAGTGTAGAAATGCTCTTTTGTGTCGTCAGTGCTTGGAAGTGTGGGAACAGACACACTTACCAGTGTGGCAAAGATTGTATTATTGACTGGGATGTGCAAGCTCATAAGGCTATCATAGACTGGCTTTGGTAGCTCAAGATTTTTCACTAACTTGTTGGAGATGGCAAACCCAATGCCATAGGGTCTGCCCTGTTTGCAGAGTGGGCCGTCCAATAAGAGGTCTCGTCTTGTTCCTGTACATTCCCAACGATGGTGGCAAACCTCATCTCTGATAGCGCTGCTACATCGATGTTATATCGGATTAACCTTTTTTTGCAACTGGTACAGTGCGACGCTGGGCACTGGTGTCGGAGGAGTCATAGACTCCTATAGAGAAGGACTGGAACCTCCCATGCTCGGGGTTTGTAACTTGAGTTCCTGAAAGGGGAATTTAACTTGAGTCGGGCTAAAATGACTTCTAGAAGGGCTAGAGACACGATCTCGGGATCCATATAGGGGTTTTTGAGGACGGCGAGTTCAATAGTGTCATTTTCAACACCACCTGAGGTCATCTTCAAGGTCAAAAGGTCATATTTCAAGGTCAAATTACTGAATTTTGGTATTTTTTGCCCGTTTTTGTGTCTAACTCATAAACGGTGAGAGATGGCTGATTGTAATAGATGCAAGTGTGTAGAGCTGTCAAACTTTGATATTTATTGTCATATATCGTATTACATAAACATTATATGCATGTCACAACACTATGCCTATTACAACTATGTCTATGTCTATCACTAGTTGGAGAGCTTTTCTTGCCTCTGAGGCATCCCAAAGCTTTTTCTTTGTCACTTACATTGAGGACATGAGCTTTCAATAGAGTGTTAGCTAAAGTAGTACATGCAGCATTACTACTAGCTAAAGGTGCATCTACAGAGGATAACAGCTCAGCAAAATGAAATCGGCAACGCATTTTAGTCTTGTCATACAAATTATAGGCATTATGTACAAAAAAGACGGTTGACATAGTCGGCACACTCAATCCACCTCTATTCAAATTATCTAGAAACTCAGATAACACCTCGTTACCATCTTCATCATCAATGATCTCCTCCATACTAGTGCTATCGCCATATTTATGACAAGGTGTCCGGCCAAATAAACTACTTTATGCTTAAGGGCATCATCAGACCCCAAGAGATCCTGAGTGTCTTGAGGAGTAATCTCGTCAATGAGTTCACTTCGCTCATCTGGATTTATGGAAGTTGTACAGTTATTGTCGCAATCAATCACACGAGAACTAGATTCGGGCATAATGTCATGCTTAATGAGTGTTGCAAATTTACAATTTAGCTGCAGCCATAATGTCAACTACGTCAATGTAGAAGTTTCACCGCTTCTTTGCCTGGCTTGGCCGAAAAACTTTTCCAAGGCTTCATCTGCAAATATAGCAGGAAGAACGTAGTCAAAGTCTTTTCTTGCCAGAAGAGCAATTTGCAGCATCCACATTATTACATGTGGAACACAGTGAAGGCTTCAGCAGTTTGCTGAGTTAGCTTCAGCTTACGACCACCACCTCCTTGCCATGCGCAGGTAGATATAATTTGGCAGGCCTGCTCCAGCCTAGTGAAACTTCTACAGTCTGCTGTCCAAGGCTGTCTGGATTCGTCGCGCAGATGGATAGCTGAGAAATGGTCTTTCACGTTCATCATCTTGAACCACTCACTCATTATCTGGGTGAGGATGATGTTGCCTTTGCTGATGCCCAGTGAATCCTTGAAGGTCTTTAAAGCAGCGACAGTCTTGTCATTGAACACTTGGCATACCAATGGATGCTCTGGCGTTGAAGGGGCTTGGGGAAAACAGGGGTGTGCGTTAGCTGGTTAAGGGAATAGGAATAGCCCGTCGATCTCATAAACCTCTGAATATCACTCCAGTAAGCTTTGTACTCATTACCATCTACGACAAATGAGTGTCTTCGCATCAACAGTAATCCGGTTGTTGCGAACATTTTGAAGATGTGCACGTAGTCGTACATTAAGAACATAGATTGCTCTTGAATGACAGCACTTGGCAACTTCCTGGTCCTCCAAGTTTTGAATAAACACTGCGGTTGGATTGCAATTGTCACATATACAAAGAAATCACAGTACCCACGCCAAACAACTACAGCGATGCAGCTTCGATAAGGAATCCTTCAGCTGATCGGCAGTTAGTTTTTTGCAGGGCAAAATGCGTAGAATATAGCGTGGACCACCGAAATGGCAGGCAACTTCAACAACATAGCATGTGAAGCAAGCATTTCGTGTTCACCACCCGCTGCTGCATTTTGAGCATATCCTACACATGCCCTCCAGAAAATCGCAATGTCTCGACCAGCTTTACCTCATCAAACATTAAATTGACCAACGCTGCTGTGGTTTAAGCTGGTCGAACAAGGTTTTGAGGTTGGAGTCCTGCTGACTACTAGCAAGCATCTGTTTTACCTTTTTTGTTGATGGTAGAATGATTAAGCCGGATCGACGAATCATTTTGTATGCACTGGGTGATATGTTGTGATGCTGCATTGGCGAAAATCATAGTATCATTACAAATCTGCGACGATCAAGAGGTTTGAACATAAGATGCAGCTGCCACAGAAGGAAGGTGAAATGAGGAAGCTCGTGTGCCTCAGTCATCCAACAGAGCTGGCTTATTACAAGCTGAAGAATTTCCTTGCTTGTGCATTCATAGATGTTTACCTGGTCAGTTTGGTCTAATCTGGGACCATTTTGAGAGCAGGCTGTCTTCTGCAAAGGAAAAAGTCGTTTGGGCCCTCAATGCCATCTTTCTCAACTCTATTCAAGAATAGAAATCCAAAAGGTGAGTGAACTGTTGGAAATGAAAGAACTGCTTGACAGTTTGTCCAGTAGCATCAGTTCTTGATAGATAAAGGTTTTCCTGGTCTTTTATGACTAGTCCTGGAGCCAAGGGTGTTCGCATGCTAAAAAGGGCCCCTAAGTTACCCACTATTTTCTGAAAGAGCATCACCTGGGGCATCATTTTAGCGAGGGTAGACATTCTGTAACCCGGCAGTAATCTTGCTAGGGATGGTTTTGTAGCTATCGACCATACTGAAAGTTCCGCAAAAATTTGGGGTAGGGGAAATTCAATCTTCATAACTCAGTAGGAATGAGCTATTTGCATGAAATACCTCAAAATGTAGCTTATAGGGTATGCTACAAGATGAAGTAAGAAAGATAAAATTGGGTCAAGGTCAAGGTCACCGAGGTCAAGCAATGACCTAATTTGACACTTGCTTATAATCTGGGCCTTTAAAAACTTAAAATTACACCAGATCCCAGTTGTAAACTGTTTTATTCTTTTTATTGCAGATTTCTAGTAGAGTACTACATAGGAATGTTTTTAAAATTATTTGAAGAAAAAACACACACTTTAACCCTTTTATTTTCAAGTCAAAATATAAAATGCCAAAAATGCAATTTTCAAGATTTTAGGCAAGTTGTGGAAAGTGTATCAAAAGAGATAAACCCCTAAATCTTTATAAAACAACAATTAAATAGTAAGAAACTTATCATAATGTCTGTTTAGAGGGGACAGGGGGTCCCTGGGGGTAAGGGGCAGGGGTAGGGGTAGAGGTAGGCGCTGAATGAATGGTGTTGAACGTATTCAGCTTATCACACAGGTTTTTATCCTACTGCCTGTGACCTGACCTTACTCCTGTGTCTTGGGCCATTGGGGCCTGAGAATCAGTGAGTCAGCACCTTTATGGGGAATCCTCACTTCTACACTGTACATTTTGGTTGTGTCCGTGAAGCCACTCATCAGAGTTCCAAAGTTTCTTTCATGAAAATCATGCATTTCTAGGTGAGTAGATGGATAGATTAGATTAAAATACATCATGTAGCCTCCCATGGGTGGGTACTCTCTTATGTAATTTAAAGCTATTGGGCATTTGATGTGGAGATGAAGATGTTGCATTGCATGTCAGAATGAGTATCTTAAGTACGTGTACAGTTTTCACAGATAGATTGCGTACACATTGAAAATGAATGTCGGAGGTCAGTAGTAGAAAATTTTCTCTGTTGATTCAGGTCACTGTGCATGTGTGAGATGGCTAGTTTACCAACTAAACGCTTGAGGAGATCAACACCATCACCAAGCCACACCCACCTGTTGATATAGAAAAATGCATCATTTGTCAGACGGATCAGCCACACCTTAATACTACAGGCAGTGATACGGGCACAGAACGGATTGTTCAAGCAGCATCTATTCGAAAGGATGTTGTGTATGATAGACTTCAGCAGGTCGACAATAGTAAATTGTTTACCATGTTAGTAATAGATGTTATAAACAATATACTCTGAAAAAGACCCTTGATAGGATTGGGTTAACAGGCTGAGTCGTCCCGAATCTCCTGATCCAAGTACACAGCAGGGCTCATCTAACTCAGATTCTAGGTCTAGGAGATCATCAACGTTTGGAGATCTTTGTGCACGGTTCCTACAGATGGCATATGGACTGAGTAAAGATTCCAATCGTATTGGACTTCGTGATCATACGTGGAAGGCCCGTAAAAGACAGTGAACGTCAGAAGACAAAGGTGCAGTCCAATTGATTTGAATGTTATTTGTGAAGAGACACCACTGCCAGTTTCTATGGACGCTTTCTGGGCATCATCTGCGAATAAGTCAAAGCTCCAGGGACTCTTGAGAAACTATGTACTAGCACACCAAGGCCAATGACTGATATCGTTTTGAGTGGAATTGGATTCTCACCCAATATTGACCCATGTCAGGGCATTTTCAATGCAGTGACCCAACCCCTGTGCCAGATTTGGATCTCGACATTGAAGAAGCCGATGAGAGACAATCCCACATGCACTTAATGCTACCAACTGCGGGGCAGAACGAGTTGTTCTGCTTTCTAATGACACAGATGTGGTAGTTCTTGGATTGCATCACTGGAGTATTATGAAGGCACATGGGTTAAAGGAATTGTGGATAAAGGCTGGCATTGCAACCACCACAAGATATATTCCCCTCCATACGTTGGCAACTAGAATGGGCCAGAGAAGTGCAATAAGTTCAATCCCACTTCATCACCTGACTGGATGTGACTCAACAAGTAATTCGGAACGAAGACGGCGGGTTTGAAGCCAAGCCTGAGAAATTTCTCCAGAACTTTGCCAGGAATCCATATGATACAGATTTCAACCTAGTGGAAGAATTTCTGGTGCAGGTCTATGCATTGAAAGCTCCAAGTGATTGTCAAACAATGGACCACCTCAGATACCACGTATTCCACCACAGTTCCAAAACATCCTAGACCTTCCACCAACCAGCAGATTGATTAGAGGCCATATTCAGAAGGCTGTCTATGTGTCGTACATGCAGACACACTGTTTGGATAATCCACATCTTGATCCCAAAGACTTCGGTTTCTTTGAACAGGATGGCCTACTGCGTCCAGTGCGGGATCAAATTTTGCTGCCAGATCACTTTCCAATGCATGCACATGCACTTCATGTGCAACAAAGTTGTTCCTGCGGAAGCGTGGCATCAGGTGCTGCCCTTACTGTCAATGCCAAGCTTCAGGCAAGGGGTGCAAGAATGTAGGATAGATCATCATGCAGAATAGATTCAATCAGATTTCACGTGGTTTGAATGTCAGCTCCACTTTCATTAGAGAAACTTTCCTAGGTTGTGAAACTTCAGTGAACAGCATGAGGATGTTTTTACTGGTTTAGTTTTACTCCTGTGGGTTTTGCATGATAGCCCTGTGTCACCCGCAACTGATTTTCTTTGGTTATTTGAACAATTCTCATATCAAATTTGTTACTAGGTAAAATGCTTAAAAACGGCATTTTTGCGATTTTCCAATATTTTCGTCTTGGGCTGAGGGGGTTAAAACATAAGTTTTTTCTTCAAATAATTTTAAAACTTTCCTATGTAGTACTCTACTAGAATCTGCAAATAAGAATAAACAAGTTTTACAACTGGGATCTGGTGTAATTTTAAGTTTTTAAAGGCCCAGATTTTAAGCAAGTGTCATTAGGTCATTGCTTGACCTCTGGTACCTTGACCTTGACCCAATTTTATCTTTCTTACTTTCATCTTGTAGCATACCCTATAAGCCATTTTGAGGGGTATTTCATGCAATAGCTCATTTCCTTACTGAGTTATGAAGATTTGAATTTCCCCTACCCAAATTTTGCGGAAACTTTCATATGGTGATAGCTACAAACCATCCCTAGCAAGATTACTGCGGGTTACAGAATGTCTACCCTCGCTAAAATGATGCCCCAGGTGATGCTCTTTCAGAAATAAGTGGGTAACTTAGGGGCCCTTTTTAGCATGCGAACACCCCTTGGCTCCTGGAGTAGACGTTAAAGCCAGGAAATAGGAGCTGATTTTAGCACAGAAGTGTCGAAATCTTGGATATTGTCTGCAGCCTCATCAGCTGCCTGCATCTTCTTAGCTCTTGATTCTGAGTAGAAGATAATGTTGGGCGTGGGGCTGAGGTCACTCTCTTCAAAGCTGATTTCGGTACTCCAGGAAATATTGATGGGGGTTCTTTGGTCGTTTGCCACCCCTAACTGACCAATCACAATTGAAATGTGTCTCACAAATATATATCTCCTTTAAGCACCTCAAGCTTTCTTTCTCATTTGGCATTGCCAATATCCATCTCTCCCTCTCCTCAGGATCTTGGGGAGGATATGACCTTTACATAAGGCGTCCCATATAGTTTCCTCTACAACCAAAGCAGCTGCAACGACGTGGCATATTGTCCCAAAGCAGGAAACAACAAAGATCCTGTGAGATCACCAGCTGGACAGTTTCTGAAAGAGAAACAAACAAACATACATTAGTTAACGATGATAGAAATCAGCAAGTAGGTGCAGTAGGTGCACAATGTCATGTTTTGTCATAGACTTTACAAAAGTTTTCCTCTATGAGTTAGACATAAAACGGGCAAAAATACCAAAATTCAGTAATTTGACCTTGAAATATGACCTTTTGACCTTGAAGATGACCTCAGGTGGTGTTGAAAATGACACTTTGAATCTGCCGTCCTCAAAAACCCTAATATGGATCCCGAGATCTTGTCTCTAGCCCTTCTAGAAGTCATTTTAGCCACGGACTCAAGTTCCCAACCAGTAATCCTTCAGACTCAAGTTACAAACCCCGAGATCGTGAGGTTCCAGTCCTTCTCTATAGGAGTCTATGTGAGGAGTCCATCAGCGTTCTCACATTCCAGCTGCAGATGATTAGCTTTTTGAAAAGCTTTTGTTTTTGTGTTAATGTTTGTTGCATTGTTGACATTGTTTGTTTTTCTCCTACAAAAGTGGAGTTCCTGCTGGCAGTTGGAAAACAGCCAGGGAAAAACGAGGATGAGCCGTTTTTTTTAACCCCACCTTTTCTAGTGACGTTCCTGGATTGGGCCAGGCAGGGCATCTCTGTAAAGGGCCACCTGGCACCTGGGAAGGATATCATACTGCCGTCATCCGTTGACCGAGGTACAACCATCTTTTCCAGGCCACTCATGTGCAGAGATCCCACCACCGACCTCAGGCAGCTCAAGCCTGCTAGCAAGGTGGTAGTACATCACCATGAGGCTTTCAAGAAGATAGGAGAAGCAATGAAAGACAAAAGGTGGGGGGAGTATAAACAGAGAGAGACAGAGAGAGACAGAGAGAGACAGAGAGAGACAGAGAGAGACAGAGAGAGACAGAGAGAGACAGAGAGAGACACACAGAGACACAGAGAGAGAGGAAAAAGGGTGAAAAGAAACTGGTTATTAATCAGTACCAACCAACTTTGTACAGTGATGGCAGCTGGAAAGTTCATCGGCTACCCTGCAGTGTCTAACTAACTTGGACTGGCAGTCCTTGCCGGTGGAAGACCATGGTCTGTCCTTCACGAGGCACTGGCAGAGACACTGCTGTTTACACTGCCATGTGGTAATCCACTAGTCTACTCCAATAACTGATGCTGCTGCTGCTCAGAGCCAGGTTTGGTTGTCATTTGTCTGATACCTAGCCTCTGACCTTCCGATCAGAAGTAACCTCAGGAAGTAGCAGATTGATCCTAGGTGGTATTGCTCTCTGGGTTGCAGATATGAACAAACCCCCTCGCCATGATGAAGCCACAATAAACTGGAGGGGGTATGGTTTGAATATAATAGATAAATATGCCTCATGAAAAATTGTTTTGATGCAGAAATACGTTGCCTCTGTTTCTTGTTTACATATTTAATTTACGTCTGATCAAAAGGTGTTTCAATTATGTGCTGAATGACGTTATGTGAGGACCAAATGGCATATTTTCCATGCAATAGGCCCATGGGGCTGGTGAGATAGCTTGCACTCGCCTTTGAGCTGTCTCGCCTGGGTTTGAATCTCAACCCAGCTATAAACTGTCACCATGGTGTTTCGCGTGCAGGGAGAGGCATCGATGTGTGCACTGTACATTGTAAGGACGTTAAGCCGGTGGATCTCCCAGCACTGGTTGTTGGTGGATTTTAAAGCTCCTTTGGTGTGTTTCGTAAATGGTAAACCCGTTATCTCTGCCACTCTGAATAAAATCGGGCTGCGTGCCCTGAAGCTCACCTGGATCAGGAGCAACAGTCACTCAAACACCCCGCAGACCCCCTCAGACTCTGATTTTTTTTTTAATGCCGTGAACAAACTTTGGTACACCATGGGTGATGAAGGTTGTGGTCAAGTTTAATTGAAATTGTGTGTGTAGTTTCAGAGAAGAGTGCAAATACATATTTTCAGAGAAGAGGTCAACCCCCACTCCCCCCAGATCCTCTTAATGAGCGAAGATTTTGATGCAGTTGATACATCTTCGTTAGGCATCAGATATGAAGCTTGTGGCCAAGTTTCATCAAAATCGTGTGTTTGGTTCAAGTGATAATGACTGAAGTGTTTACAGACTGACTGACTGACTGACTCACTCACTCACCTATGGACACTGCTCAATCGCATAAGCCCATTGGACTAAAATCCAGGTGAGCTAAAAATGACAATTTCCTGCTACCCTCAGTGAAGTATCCTGTGAAGGAGTGGTGATCTGTTTAGGATTGGTTGTAGCCTTCAAACGTTTCTCAACTTGCCATGAACACCCCAAAGCTCTGTCAAGAGAATGGACCTCCATTATTTTTATGCCAATGTCTCAAACAACAGTTACAAAGCAGCATGTTGTATTTCTACTTGTGTGGATTCTCCAAAACACAAAAAAGGAAAAGC
>CM068964.1:35348100-35361600 GCA_035128595.1 Eptatretus atami
AGGGGGAAGCTACCCATGGTTTAACATTGTGATTTTTCTTTGATAATCGCCGCAATTAGAAGAAACTTAAAAGTATACGACTTAAAAAGACAGGTACTTTTTAGAATAACAGAACAAACAGTAAAACTTTGCCAAGGTGGTCTTAATTTCTCATATCTCATCCATCTTTCATCGTCATCCTCCGTGAGCTCGTGCTCCTTGCAATGGGGAACAGGAACACCATGAGAATGCAAAAATGACTCGATGAGGAATGGAACGTTTAACTTGGAGCAAACTAATTTAATCATATAAACCACTTTATAAGAATGTCCCTCAGAAATTGCTAGTGTGTCAATGTCACAATGATGAGATGCGGTGATTGCCTCCTTGAACAAAATGTCAATGCTGACGCCGATCATAAAGAAGTAAAATGTACAGCGCTGCATGTCTTTGTTTCTTGGAACTGATTAAAGTGTGAACGCATTGTGCAAATGGTTATAATTACAATTTCCTTGGCAAACAGTATATATTGAGCTCCAAAATAAAAACGTCGATGATATTGCACTGATTTAACTCGAGCAAACGAGCACCGTCCTGCATTGTGGCATGTCTATATACTGGACCTGACTGACAAACTGCTTTGGTAAATGAGTTTTTCTCTAGGGAAATCTTTGATGGAATTGTCGTTTACAAAATGGAACAAATATTACAGCAACTGTTTGTTGGACATCAAAAGGGAATCCTTTGATTACTTTCCATAGCTTTTGCCATCATCTTGTTTCTTGGAGTCTTTGACCAATTGAATATTTCCTATAGTGGCTCAAAGCGGTACGTACATTACGAGAGATAATGGACGTGCAAATTGATTCCTCCTTTGAAAATCGCACCAAAGGGAGTTGAAATAGTGGGAGAGAGGTGGACAATGATTGAGAGAGTTGGGGAGGGGGCAGTTATTCTAGAAAGCTGATGACACCAAAACATTTTAAAGTTAAAATCGTATTTGTGATTAAACTCATCAAATACAGGCTGTCTGCGTATCTCCATGTTTTGGTTCCTCTTTTCATCCATTGTGGAACTACCTTCCTGAAGCTGTTCAATGCCAGCCTTCTCTCTGCAGCATGACAATCTAATTTCATTCCTTATCCCGACCCATGATCTTTTATACCCCCATTAACCCTCCCCGAAGCAAACCGTCTTACTTGCATGTTAGTTTGTTTCCTCCTTCCCTTCAACTGCTCTCCCACTGTCAGTATATTCATGATATTACCCTCTATGAGTATCACCTGGCTATTCCATGAGCCTCCATGTTTTATGTAAAAAAACAAAACAAACACCAAATGACTAACAATAATTGTTTGCAATCAAAATATTTTTTTATTTTTCATTTCAAAAATAAAATTTCTGGAATTGACTTGAAGGTTGAAATGTTCTGTTTGTGTGAGCTATCTATTCTATGTTTGTTGACTTGTTTTTTTTTTCTATAAAAGTTGAGGTTCAGTGAATAGCTAAACCAAATTTGACCTGATCTGATCTCCACTTAAACATAACATAGCCAGGCCTTGCTGTGCAATTATATAAAAATGCCTTCGATGGGAAGGAGTTAATTATTTAGAAAGTTTTTTTTTCTCATCTATATTTTGATGAGATGTCTTGTAATTACCCCAACTCACAAAGAACCCTTCCTTAAGGATAGGTTAATTATTCCACCTCGAGTGAAGTCCATGGTGTATTTTATTATGGCTTATTATAATGGCTTTCACCACTTTCAGGAGCGTGAAAACGATTTTTTGGGAAACTCAATGTTCACGATGTTCGATGCGCTCAGCATCTCTGCTTTATTGCGTTCTCTAATAATGTTAATATTAAATGTGTTTGACGTCCGGGAGTATGATTTTTTTTTCCACCTAAAACCTCACCCTGAGTATCCACTAGTTTTCAACTCATTTCGTCCAGTAGTTCAGGAATACATAGAAGTCAAACTAACTTTAGTTATGACTTATAATACCGGCACCCACCAGGTGGCACTATACGAGACACATTTGCACACAGAGAATTTGTGCTTTGCCGCTCATCTATATTGTTTTCTTGTGGGCCACAACGACTGAATACCTTCGTTTAAAGGCCACACGGGGCTTGTGCAATTATTTTTTTGGGGCCATAAAGGTCAAGAAGACAATTTTGTGCTATTTGCTTGTGTATTCGGCCACATGGACCTAAGATTCACAATGTTGAGAAGCCACATGGACTCTTTGTGCCATTCCTGGGGTGGAGATGCCATATGGGCTGAGGGTAGCACCGGGTGCTGAAGAGGCCCTGTGGTCACCGAGGACACTTCTTGTGCTGGGACCCAGGGCCCTAATAGATGGGGTTGGGGGAGGGGTTTGATACCGGGTGGGGGGGGGGGTCCAGACTTCAAAAAACTTCAACAGACTCGACAGAGCAAGAAGAAGAAGAGGCTCTCCTGGTGCATCCACCCTCACTCCAACTACACATTACTTATTAAATTGCATCCAAATGTAGAGTTTAAATTACGAGCATAATGGATGAATGCATAGGATTAGTGGAGTGACAAATTACACGAGGGATGAACACTGGTTTGAATTTCTTGTACACGTGGGATTTCAGACTAGGGTGGGGCAAGTGGTCTTGTATGATAAATGGGGTCATGTCTAATATTTTTCCTCCTTCTGAGTGCAGATTTAGGAGAGTCTGAAGGAGGAAGGTGGGGGTGATGTTGTGGAAATGGTTCCTCAGGGTTAATAATGCTTCCAAAGAAGAGAGCAGTTATTTCCTTCAAGTAAGTGTCTAGCACAAATGAAAAGTAATTAATTGTGATATTAGATGTGCCTCAATTTTATGTATAGTTAGACAACATCCACCCGTCTATATGTGTGTATCTAAAATGACCAATCCTTCTGACCCCATTTTACCATCCGTAATCTGTCCTAAATGTTTTTTTAAGGTGCTCGCTAGGCCTTGCCGCATGAGTTTTGGCGAGAGAATGACATAGGTCACTGCCCATTACCTCAGAGCTGAAGGGTGAAGGGTTGCTCCACCCCCAGACTGGGCTCTGGCCTAATAGCGAGCGAGCGTGGAGCTGTGAAGCACATCACGGCTAGAGGTGGGGGACAGAGACTTTAAAAGCACATGCAGAAGGGGGGATTGGTGGAGTTTCCCAAGCCAAATGCCACAGAAGGCTGCTTGCTTTTCCGAGGCTGTCCTGCTGCATCATGCCCCTATGCTCAAGTATTGCCAGCACAGCTCAAGTTTTTCCTTCTCTGCCTCTTACTTGTGTCTCCTGTAGTGTACTTATGTGTCCAGATAAGGCTTAGGTAATTTGCGCATTTGGTCCGTGGGCACGAGTATCAGTAGGGGGTAAAGGGTTTATCTAGGTTCTGTTTCATTTATTTATTATGTACTGGTTTTGGTTTGCCTTCCTTCTGTTCCTTTCTCCAGGTTACCATTTATTGTTACAATTCAACTCACTTGTTCTTGGGGTGATTTCTGGCTTTCGTGACACTCTTTGGTGATGAAAAAATGCCAATTCAGCAAATAATTGGCTGCGACATATAACGCCACCTATCCATCACTTGATGCTAATTGGGAATGAGACATACAGTAGCATTAGGCATAAAGCTCAGCAGGTTCGACGGTCCCACAGGTACGGTATCGGAAGTGGAAAGGCCGTAATCTGACTCAGCTGAGCGTTAACGCGTGAACGGTTGCATTGAGGCGACTCACTGGATTTGAACCTGACAACTGGATGAACTGAGCGACTCTTACTGTATATGTATGTATATATATATATATATTATTATAATATCATACATATAAAGGTCATTTTGTGTCTGTGCCCTAAGTGCCACCCATTCTGCAGGCCATGCCTTCACCCTCTCCCCCAGTGTCACAAACATCCACCACCCATTAACCAAGTCACACCTTTCCCTTTAGCGGCCTAGAAATCACCACCATTTGTTTTGCTCATCATAGCTCTGAGGCTTCATAGGCCTCTGCTTTACATTTGAAGATTGAACAACGTCTCTTCTATTATTTAATAAAGGTACTGTTTTGAGGAAAAAAAGGTACATTTTAATTACAACCTATACAGAGGAAACGAGGGACAGTAATGCATGTTTTGTTTGGAGCAATCGTGGCAGTAGTCTATTCTACGCCGCCCAAAGAAAGTACGTGCTCATAATGCAGAGTAAAGGAAATCGTGAAGTCTTTAATTTAAAAAATTTTGGTTTTTGCCCGAGTTTTCAAGGCTGAATAGTGTGCAAGTACAAGATTTATAAATAAAAAATCTGTATGTCATGTGTGCATCGACATGTAATTCACATATTATGTGAAGTAAATAAACATTAGAGACGTACGTAATTTATTGGTTGGAAGGAGGGGGAAATTCTCAAGAGATATTTTTTACTTCTTCTTTTAAAAGTATATTATGTACTTTCGTACACTCAACATCACCTATGAGTTTATGTACATTTTAAAAACTAAAACAACGCGTTGAAAACTGAACAATGGACGTTTTCAATACAACGAAAATAGTCATGATTAACATTTAAAGTCTTTAATTTAAAAAAAACTGTCCCTTTGTCGATGTTTTGTATGGACTGTATGTAATGTGCGTTTTTTATGTGTCTCGAGTTGTCCAGCAATGTTCAGTTATCAAGCAGCTAGCTAGCGCTTGCCAAGCCAGCCGTTCCTTATCAAAGGTTTATAACGGAGTGCTTGCTTGAGTGCTTAAGCCACTTGGCGAGTGCTCTACAAGAAACTTGGCAACTGAACACACCTTATATTCCTTACAGGGCGAGGAGAATAAACATCTATACCATGACTTATTTCAGCCATATCGATGAATTTGTCTTTCAGGGGGGTAGATTTTATGCCTGGTGTTGGCTTAATGGTTGGGGTGGTGGGCTTTGGATCCGAGGATCCTGAGTTCAAATCTTGCTTGGCTGTTGAATTAATACTAGGTGGGTTTGACTCTGCCTGTCATCCTTCTGAGGTCGGCAAAATGAGTACCAGCTTGCTTGTATCCTGTGTCGGGAGTGGTGACCTGTCCAGGATTGTGCCCAATAGCCAAGGAGACTGCTTAGGCAGCACCAACGCTCTGCACAGAGTATGGTCCGGATGGACAGAAGGAAGGAAGAAAGGAAGGAAGGACAGATAAAAAACATCACGCCAAGGTCAGCTTTGGTCTTATTTGCTCTTATCGTATCAAAGTGACAAGTCTTATTTGCTCTCTCCCACCTCTCTCTGTCTCCCCCTCCTTTTCCACCCCTCTCTGTCCCTGCTCTCTGTCTCTCCCACCTCTCTGTCCACCCCTATCCCTCTCTCCTTCTCACCCCCCCCCCTCACCTCTCTCAGCAAAGCAACTGTTTAGCTTGCAGAGCATTTTAAAAAATAAAATAAATATATATATTTGTTTGTGAAAGTTAGTAGTCGACCCAACATTTATTTAACTTCCGTAAGAAATTGGGAATTTTGTCTCTCAAGTGCAAGTTTTTGAAAAAAATTATACCATGAGATTATTATTTTTTTTGTAATGTACCACAAGATGTATTTTCTTTCTTTCTTTAAGTGCAGCCTTATGACTGCTGGTTGCATCATTGGTTATGGACACAGCCACACCACTGATGCAGTGTCCCGATTACCAACACGCTGGTACTCATTTTGCCAACCTTAGAAGGATGAGAGGTTGAGTCAACCCCACCTGTTATTAATTCAGCAGCAAACGGGGCTCGAACTAGGGACGCTAGGATCCCAAATCAGCCACCAAAACCACTAAGCTAACACCAGGCTGCCGCAAGATGCATTTACAGCTCGCCTTAATCTTACTCTGAAAGACAGCATACTCCACGATGCAGCACTCCCTACTGGCAATGCACCAGCGAACACTTTTAGTCGAACGTGTTGGGGATCAAAAAGTAGGAGCAGATATTTCAAATGTGTACTGAGTTATCATGCTGCTCTGATGCTCTCCATTGATTATAATAGAGTAAGTAATCCATATGAACATTTCAGGATGGACGTCATCAAATTGACTTGTAATTGAAGCAAATATGCACATGGTTTCGCAGGCAATTTTAGTGTGCATAATTAAAATCTAACCGAAACGCAATTTGGACACCCTGTTCCTCAAGAAGAGAAAACCACTGCTTACTTCATTTGGCACAGCCAAATGCTCAAAGCCATGAGGCTAAGACTGTGCACACAAAATTACAATATTCATCCTTGATTGCACTCTGTATGCGGACTGGAGCATTTGTGAATTGCTGAGTCTGGGTTATTGAGGTTATAATTCCTTTATCCTGTTCAGTAGAGCAGGTGAGCAGATGATTACGTGACTTCACCCCACCCCTGGATGGCGAACTTGAATAGTTCTTTGCACAGATAAGAGAAAACCGAAATAATTGTGGAGCAGATTCTTGAGTGAATTTTTTTTTCTTCTCCATTTTATGGGTGACCCCAGCTCTGCTGTTTAACTCAGTTCCAAGGCTAATGGAATGCTCACTGTGAGGTCAGCCTGTAAGATGGGGCGGGCAGCTGTGTTTTGTACCGTGACTGAAGACGATTTCCACTTTTCCATCCTCTGGAGCAAGAGGCAGACTTGCGAAACTCATTAGCTTTTATGGGCTGTAGTTGAGCAAAGCTCAAGGATCATCTGAGGTGCCTTGTCTACAAATCCGTCAGCCATTTTGCATCCATGCTACATCCTCATATATGTGTGATTACATCAGCTTATTACCGATTAATCGGGTTCGTCGCAAACGTGGGATGTTAAAAACACAGTCACCTTTGGTCATAACGCCGCCATACCTTTGGTCATCAGTCACCTTTAGTCATAAGGCCCTGGGCCTACGAGCGGCTGAGATGTGGTGATAAATTGCCGCAGACCCTTTCACTCTGAAGCTTGTTAACATGCAGAGGAGCAATCACGGCAGTCTCTTGAAAACATTCAGCCGAGTTTGTTTTGTTCTTTGCCAAATTTGAATTGTTGGTGGCTAATAAGGCCTCGCTGAGATGTGAGTGCAACCAATTTGTTCGATCAGCTCTCATTTAGTGTTTGTTTCGACAGCAAACGCACCGCAAACTACTTCAGCGCAACGGGTTAAGGGCACGCGTCTGATTCTCTAGCTTCGATCAGGCCTCGTTTGTCTTCAAGATGAGGTGCCGGATAGACTAGTACAATCATTTTTCCTCACCGCCTGATGAGCTTGACGTTCAGGCATGGGGATTTTGTACTGGATTACTGCAAAGTTGGAGAAATACAACTCGTCTTTCATTTCTCGCACCCTCCGCTCCACTGCCCCACTCCAACCTCCATCCGCCCTTCTTTTTCATAAAAAACACCAAATCTGGAATCGGAGTGTGGGGCGACGAAGCAAATTGATCAGGAAGGAATGTTGAGCTGGCTGTCCAATTTACACTCGTGCAGTCCTGAAGGGTTACCTGGAATTCTTGATCACAAGAGTAGACTGTTGGTTATGTCCTTCTCTCCAGGGCTTCAAGACAACTGTTTGAGACAACCCCCCCCCTCCCCACCCCCAAACACCACTCCTCCACCTCCTCTTCTCTTTTTTTATCTTGCCAAAACGAAGTTTTGCAAGATATGTTAGTCAGCTTGTATGTTTTTTTTTGTTTTTTTTTGTTTGGCTGTAATCACGTATAAAAAATTCTGCAGAGCACAGTTATCATTGGAAATTTTTGTAACTTCGCATATCAGAGGCCTATAGAGGTCCCTTTCAGCGCATAAATTTTGAAGGTCAAGGTCAAAGGTCAAGGTCACTTTGTCGCAAATCAGGGGAGTCGACGAAACCCTTATTTTTTTGAGTAATTTTGATCGGATCGTCTTCAAACTTCATGGGAATATAGTTCATGGTCTGGCGCTCAGCTGATTAATTTTTGGTGGCGATTGGCCTTGACCTTCATGGTTAGCGCTAAGTCAAACATATTTGACCCCAGGTCAAATTTTCAAGTTTTAGGAACCATATCGTGTAGTACCTCAAATTGAACACCTCGATGAGTGCTTTCTAGATATGCCAAGCTTGAGACATTATGACGTCATTTGGTGACGTTATGAGGCAAACGCATATTTTCATGGTTACTCTGTAGAACGATTCTCATCGGAATCTCTCTGGTAGGCAGATATTCCTCAAGGAGTCGCTCTGGATGGATAGCAGCTCTGTTCACCTCAGTGTGACCTTAAAGAAGTCACATGTGGTCACCTTTTGGCAAGATACGGTTTATTTTGTGTTTTATTCCATTTCTGCTGCTTCCACAGTTTTCTCTTCCACGTCTGTGGTTGAGAGTTTGTGGTTGTAGTCAGCTTTTCCACCCACTGTCCCCTCCTCCCTTTGATCCCATTCTTCCTGGATGTTTTTTTCCTCCAAGTCTCCCTTTTTTGTCCCTCTACCCCTCTCTTGGTGTGTCTCTCCTCCCCCCAATACCCCCACCCCTCTCCACTGTTCTTTTCGTTGTTACGTCCTGGTTCATTCTGTGTTCCATAGGTACTCCACCAGCCTCGACTCTATTTCCCCAAAATAAATGTATCTTGTTCTCATGTCATCCCTAATCCCAACTCTCGATGTTTTCTACCACCATTAACCTGACCCATAACCAATCTCCCTTACTTGCAAGTTACTATTTTTCATCCTCTCCACTGTCTCCTCTTTTCCTGTTTGTTCATTCTGTTGCTTATCATGTAAGTCTGGTTTTGGCTTAACGGTTAATGTGGCTAGCTTCAGATCTTAGGATCTTGAGTTTGAGCCCCTGTCGGCTGTCGAATTAACATCAGGTGGGATTGACTCAGCATGTTATCCATCCAAGGTCGGTGAAATGAGTATCAGTGTACTTGTAATAGAGGGCACTGCATCAGTGCCACAGCTGCACCCCTGCACACGATAGCTGACTTGTGTCCAACTGTTGCTTGACCATCAGTACATTTCCTTTTTACCTTCTGTTACCTCGGTCTTGTATGAGCCTTGATTTTTTTTAAATATAACTTGGTATGGCTCAGATTTCTGAGATCTGCTCGGGCAAATTTTCCTTTGGTTCCATAAGTAACGGTCAATCATGGAAAGCTTATTCCGGGATTTTGATTTTGGTGTCACATTACATCTTCACTGCAGGAGACCGTGGCAGTGGGAATTTGCAGACCGGGAGAGAAAGAGGGATGGACAGGTCATTAACAGAAATGTACGCATGTTGCTTTGGATCTTTTCGCTGCCGTACTTATCTGCGCTACTACACAAGATCCGGCTGTCCAAGGTTTCTAAAGTCGAAATCCACAGTAGTCTACAAATAAATTTAACCAACGTCATTTATCTTTTCTCTCCACTGCCACTGGCTGATGAGTTTTTACTGCTATATTGGCTTGCATGCCTCTAATACATTCCCTATAATAGATAATAATTAGATTGCATTTACACCCTAAAGGGTGAAGATGTCACTACTAAGGTGATATATTAGCTTTGCCATGCAGTTAGCAATTCTTATGCACAGAAAGGCTTTAATAGCATGGTGAGAATCACACCCCAGGATGTAGGCAGTGCTGGGTACCATGAGATTTCAAATTGCTTGCAGTATGCCATATCTAATTGATGTAGTTGGGTAGGTTCATGATTCACTAAAAAATAGGAGATGCAGCAACCAACTTCCTTTAGTCTCCCACAAAGGCAAGGCACAGTCATAGGTCCATCGTTCGACCATCTAGCGGTCTTCGTCATGGGACTGAAACGCAAGCCACATATTTCCATTCTTTTGGCCTTCTCCCAGTGTAGAAAAGAAGGGGGAAATCGCTTGACAGTGACATCTAGAGAGTGGGTTTATTAAGTACTTGCAAAGTACATAATTGAACCTGCATTAGTACAGGATTGAACGAAATGGGGTATGTTATAACAGAACGTTCAAAGAGAATAGCAAAACCACTCGTCAATTTCAAATAGCACGTACCATTTTTAGATCCTCGTGGAGGATCTCTAAGTCTTACTCATGTTGTTGTTCTTCATCTTCTTCTTGTGGGACATTTTTAGATCCTCGTGGAGGATCTCTAAGTCTTACTCACATTGTTGTTCTTGTGGACTTTTTTGTTTCACAGCCTACAGTTTTCATCGAAACTTCTGAAACTTGGCATATATATGTAAAAAATACCCTGCGCAGACAGTAACCATCTCCGATTTTGAAAATTCCTCCGAGAAAAAAAAGTTATGACGTCAAAATATCTCCGCTAATGGGAATCGCCTAAAAAATTATCTCCGAAACTAGGCAAGCTTTTTGAATCTGTTTGCGGGAATCAAACAGGGCATTAGCAGAGATGAATTACCGCACATATGATACATCACTATGATGTCATATCAATTTTATGACGTCATTCCTATTTTTGGACATTTTTTGTTTCACAACCCAGAGTTTTCATCGGATCTTCGTGAAACTTGCCATGTATATGCAGAAAGCCACGCGCGCAGACAGTAACCATCTCCGAGTTTGGAAATTCTTCCTAGAAAAAATGTTGACGTCATAATATCGCCGCTAATGGAAATCGCCTTTACCATTATCTCCGAAACTAGGCAAGCTGTTTGAATTTTGTTTGTGGGAATCAAGCCGGGCATTAGCACAGATAATTTATCGCAAACCTGATACATCCAATGGCGTCATATTCGTTTTTATGACGTCATCATTAAGAGGATGAGGATCTTTGCTCATTTGAGCTTGTTAAAGACAATATAACATGGGTTTTTTGTTTTTGTTTGAAAACAATGTCGAGGCTCATATGAGAGCTAACACACAAAACGTACAACAAGGGGAACAGGAGACAAGAGGGGTGGGAGAGGGAAGGAAAAAACAGTGGGGAACAGAAACATAAGGAGATCTGTGGAAGGGAGAGGGATGGGGCGGTGTACACAGGGTAAACAAGATGGACACGGCAGGGACTTTCAGGAAGGGAAGCAGGGAATTTGAAGGAGGTGGGTTTGGGGTAGATTAGCGGGGGTAGAAAAGATTATGGTTTTGTAGGGGGGAAGATAAGAGGTGGTGGTGAACAGCTGTTTTGAAGGTCTTGAGGGAAGAGTGGGATTGAAGAGTGTGTAGGAGTTTGTTCCAAAGGCGGGAAAAACAGAGGAATCAAAGAGTGAAGGTGAGCAGTGATTCTGGATTTTGGTAGTTTTATCAGAAGGGGGTTGCTGGCGGACCTTGATTGCCCTGCGGAAATATGGGGGGGGACATATCTCAGAGCAGGAGGGGGTGGGGCGAGGCCAGAGAAGACATGGTAGAAGACAAGAAGACCACCAACTTGCCTGCGGTGAGAGAGTGAGAGACACAAAGACTTAGCCTCATCGCAGGAGATATCCAATGATCCGAAATGCCTTGGTTTCCACAGCGTGAAAATGAGAAAAGTGAGAGGGGGAGCACCCCAGAGGGGAGAGCAGTACTCCATGAGGCTGTGTACGAAGCTTTGCATGTGACCAGGAGCTCAGGTGTGCCAAGGAAGGACTTTGCACAATGGAGCACGCCCAGTCGGCGACTTGCTTTGGTGGCAGCTTGGAAATGTGGCTTTCTCAGGAATGATCACGGCAGACAGTGAGACCCAGAAGCTTGAATGAAAGGACTTCTTCAAGATGTAATGCATGAAGAAAGTAGATGGGGGGGGGGTCTAGACCATCCTTTCGGAGAGACATAGTATGAGAGAGTATGAGATTTGTCAGTGTTAAAAGACATGTTCCATGTGTTGGACCAGCGTGTGATTTTATCCAGATCTACAGAGAGTGAAGAGGCTGCAGCTTGCTGATCTGAGGGATGACAGATGGTATGGCAGAGGGTGGAGTATAAGTGATGAAACCAGTCCGGCAGCTGAGGGGGTGTGTAGCATTGGGATTCTCATGTGTGCACTATGTGTGAACGTCTTCATCGCTGTGGAGGAACTCTGGGAAGGGTTTGAAGCAGCATAGCACTTACCTTGTGTAGGCCTTCTTGGGTTGCTTTATGCAGCTTATTTTGCTAGAGGAGTGCAGGTGTCAATTATAATATATATTATATATATATATATATATATATTATATATATTATATATATATATTATATATGTACAGTATATACTCCTATATCCCACTTTACATATTTCCTTCGTGTCCCATACTTTTGGTAATATTGTGTGTTCTGTACATATGGGTTAAACTCGTTCGGTTATCTGTAGCTCAAATCCTGAACAAGTTGGAAAAAAGGGAACTCGCCCAATATATTATTTTCCAGGAAGCTGCCTTGGCACCAACAACCTTCTCAGTCCTCAGAGGGTGGTTCTTGACTTCATGATATGTAGTTGCTCATAACTGATGAAGATGTTGTCGGTTTTTTTTTCTATGTGCTGTTTTGCTTTTTCACACCGATGGTGATGCAACTGCGATGCAAGTGGTGAAAAATACCCAACCTTATAATAGGGATCGGATCAGTCACAGCCATGGCCCAGTGGGAGCCGGAGTTGGAGACTGAAACTTTTGTGATGAGAAATGGAAGCTTTTTTGCCTCTTGGAAATGGAGACAATTATCACTTCGTTAATTACCGACTCTGCTTGTTGCAATGAAAGCATGGGAATGGCATGCAGAACGTCTCAGTAAGAGCCATCGGTGGTGACAATGATTACCCCTACTGAACAAAGACACCACTGGCTGATTTACCTGGACTTTCAAAATATCATGCAAGTTGAAAATCATCATTTTAACCTTTGGTTTGTTTGATAAATGTGTTTATTGAGTTATCAATGAGGTTCATGGGGGTTTTTTTTCTCCAGGATCTATGAAACTGATCCTTGAATTGTGTGAAAGTAATAAACGGGGCTTTCCCACTCTGCTCCCGATCACATGCCCTCATGCGCATTCTCATAAGGAGCGGTCCACAAATTGTATTTTGCTGCACTTAACAAATCAAATCAATCAGACTTTGCGGAACAACCGGATTTTGCTGAACTTGGCGAATATACCTGTTTTCATATGATAGGCACAAACCATTCAAGTTGGAAAAGTCTGGAATGATGACATGTTGAATGATTCTAATGAGCGGATGTGAAGTTTTTCTGTGAGTAATTTCACTTGGATTGGCATGCCACACAATGCTGTTCACATTAATTCACAGCACAAAAGGTAAATACAGAAGATTAAAAGCATTTATTGCAAGAAAGATGAAACTCATCCAACAATCGATGGAGGCTCTCGATGTCAGACGTGAGATCAGGCCATCTCTCTGGACATATCTCATGCTTTCGACACAGTCTGGCATCCTGCCTCTCTCCAAACTCTCCACCTATGACAATCCAAGGCCAACTGTGCTCTTGAGTGACTGACTTCCTCTATCTTGTAGCCAACAAACCACATTTCAACGTCTTGTGATTTTTTTTAATGTCTGAAAGCTGCCTTGAGGAACTCCAGCCTGGACAGGAAGAGGGGATGAGAGAACTCCATTTAGGGCCACACGTCAGCTGCGACAGGAGAGGAAGTCTGTGAGCCATGAGTGGAGATGGCCTTGGA
>CM068964.1:35363978-35375878 GCA_035128595.1 Eptatretus atami
GGGGGTGTGTAGCATTGGGATTCTCATGTGTGCACTATGTGTGAACGTCTTCATCGCTGTGGAGGAACTCTGGGAAGGGTTTGAAGCAGCATAGCACTTACCTTGTGTAGGCCTTCTTGGGTTGCTTTATGCAGCTTATTTTGCTAGAGGAGTGCAGGTGTCAATTATATATATATATATATATATAATATTATATATTATATATATTTATATATATATATATATATGTACAGTATATACTCCTATATCCCACCTTACATATTTCCTTCGTGTCCAACTACTTTTGGTAATATTGTGTGTTCTGTACATATGGGTTAAACTCGTTCGGTTATCTGTAGCTCAAATCCTGAACAAGTTGGAAAAAAGGGAACTCGCCCAATATATTTCATTTTCCAGGAAGCTGCCTTGGCACCAACAACCTTCTCAGTCCTCAGAGGGTGGTTCTTGGACTTCATGATATGTAGTTGCTCATAACTGATGAAGATGTTGTCGGTTTTTTTTCTATGTGCTGTTTTGCTTTTTCACACCGATGGTGATGCAACTGCGATGCAAGTGGTGAAAAATACCCAACCTTATAATAGGGATCGGATCAGTCACAGCCATGGCCCAGTGGGAGCCGGAGTTGGAGACTGAAACTTTTGTGATGAGAAATGGAAGCTTTTTTGCCTCTTGGAAATGGAGACAATTATCACTTCGTTAATTACCGACTCTGCTTGTTGCAATGAAAGCATGGGAATGGCATGCAGAACGTCTCAGTAAGAGCCATCGGTGGTGACATGATGTACCCCCTACTGAACAAGACACCACTGGCTGATTTACCTGGACTTTCAAAATATCATGCAAGTTGAAAATCATCATTTTAACCTTTGGTTTGTTTGATAAATGTGTTTATTGAGTTATCAATGAGGTTCATGGGGGTTTTTTTTCTCCAGGATCTATGAAACTGATCCTTGAATTGTGTGAAAGTAATAAACGGGGCTTTCCCACTCTGCTCCCGATCACATGCCCTCATGCGCATTCTCATAAGGAGCGGTCCACAAATTGTATTTTGCTGCACTTAACAAATCAAATCAATCAGACTTTGCGGAACAACCGGGATTTTGCTGAACTTGGCGAATATACCTGTTTTCATATGATAGGCACAAACCATTCCAAGTGTGGAAAAGTCTGGAATGATGACATGTTGAATGATTCTAATGAGCGGATGTGAAGTTTTTCTGTGAGTAATTTCACTTGGATTGGCATGCCACACAATGCTGTTCACATTAATTCACAGCACAAAAGGTAAATACAGAAGATTAAAAGCATTTATTGCAAGAAAGATGAAACTCATCCAACAATCGCTGGAGGCTCTCGATGTCAGACGTGAGATCAGGGCCATCTCTCTGGACATATCTCATGCTTTCGACACAGTCTGGCATCCTGCCTTACTCTCCAAACTCTCCACCTATGACATCCAAGGCCAACTGTGCTCTTGAGTGACTGACTTCCTCTACTCTTGTAGCCAACAAACCACATTTCAACGTCTTGTGATTTTTTTTTAATGTCTGAAGAGAGGGAAGAGGCTGCAGCCTGCCTGTCTGAAGGATGAGGGATGTCATGGCACAGGGTGGAGTAATCAACAAATATATCGGGAGAATTCTCCAGAGATTCAGAGATCATTGATGTCGATTAGAAATAGGACTGGGCCCAGAACACTGCCTTTGGCCACTGCAGTCTTGACAGGGAGAGGAAACCAAAGCATTCCGTTGAGTGTCCTGAATATCCTGAACATATCTGCATTGCACTGGTCTGCACAGATAGGGTTGGCAACCAGGTGCTGTACAATGGCAGATGAAGCAGGTACAGTGGCCGGCTTGCTGGATATTTCTACATGCTCACACTGGTTGTGTTCTAACCCTCACAATCTTTCTTCGAATCGCCAAGGGACGTGTTTTTTGATCCGATCAGCCAATCTTAGTGTTGTGCGTACAATCCTATCTGTGCAGACCAGTACAATGCAGATATGTTCAGGATATTGAGCCAAGGTCGGAGCTCGTTTCATTTACGTATGTTGGAAGCAACCTTCATCCTTACCACCGATCCAATATTATGTCATCAAAAGGAATTTGTATGATCTCTGTGTCTCTTTCAGCATGGAAAGATGAAGGGAAGTACGGTAACAAATGGTGAATGGACCTTAGGGGAACCCATCCCCCTCTCTCCAGGATGTGGTTGCAAACGTCAATCATCGACGAACTCTGCTCCAGCCAATGGGAGCTCGAGGTGAAGATGATGAGCCAACCAATGGGGTTCGGATTAACTGTGAGGTCATTACGGTTGAACCAATCAGCGTCTACCTTATTGAGACTTGCGTATAAAGCACGCGCCTTCACTTCCTCCTTCACTTGCTGCGATTTTTACCCTGAAGAGTGCAGCACGAAAAGCTTCGGTCACTATTATGTCGTGTTTGTTTGTATCCATATTGAATCTCACATTCTCACAATCTCTGTCTCTCTCTCTCTGTGTCTCTCTGTGTCTCTCTGTGTCTCTGCTCTCGTGTCTCTCTCTCTCTCTCTCTGTTCTCTCTCTCTCTCTCTCTCTCCTCTCTCTCTCTCTCTCTCTCTCTTTCTCCTCTCTCTCTCTCTCGCCATTCTCTCTCTCTCTCACTCTCTCTCTCGTTCAGTCATTCAAGCTCCTGGGTCTCACTGTCAGCCATGATCTTTCTTGGGCAAACCACATTTCAACGTTGGCTGGGCATTTCAACGTCACAAGCCAGCCACCGACTGGGCACCCTCCCTCATACAAAGTCCTTCTTTGGCTCACCTGAACTCCTATCCACCTACAAGGCCTTCATCCGCAGCTTGATTGAGTACAGCTCTCCTCTCTGGAACCCTGCCTTACATCTTGATCAGCTTGATGCCATGGAAACTATAAGACCTTCAAGATTATTGGAATCTCCCTCGATGAAGCTGAGTCCATGGGCCTATCACTTCACCATCATAGGCAGGTCGTTGGCTTCTCTGTCTTCTACCACCTCTTTTCTGGTCTTGCGCTCTCTGCTTTTTCCGTGCTTTGTCCCCCTCCCCAAGGTTTCTGCAGAGCTCACACGGTCCACCCTCAACCCCCCATCTGGTGAAACTACCTAAATACACAATCACTGCCCACCTCCACTCATTTGTTCCTCTTTCTCCCACTTGTGAAATCAACTTCCACATTTTCTTCAATCTCATTCTTCCCTCCAGGTCTTGAAGACATTTGTTCACCACCATCTCAGATCATCCCCAATCCAAAACCATGATCTTTTCTACTCTTGTTAACCCATCCCACTCCATTCCATCCTCATTCCAATTTTCCAGTTTTCCTTCCATAGAGTTTCCTTCTGTATCCACCTTCACCCCTTGCATCCTCTGTATCCATCTTGCCCACCCCATACATGCATGTTTTGCGTCCTGTTTTTGTCTGTTACGACCTGATCCGTTCAGTGTACTAGCTCTTCCATGAGCCTCGACTATGTGCACCAAAACAAAAATGTACAGTAGCAATATTTCCTGTAATTAAAACAAATAACTGATATCGAAGTATGAGTGGAGGTACTTGCTCGACAACCGGGGATCAAACACTTGTTGGGCATTCCCATCTGAGCCAATCGGTCATGGCGTCGGTATCCCAGATTCAAATCCCATATGATTTATCGATTTATCCATCGTCTCCTCATTTCCTTGTAACTCATTGAATAATATATTGACTTATCATCATGTACTTCCCCTATACCTACACCGATGATTTACATACAACCTTCTCCAGTGGGAAAAAAAGGTCAACCCTTTACCAGTGGAATGCAAATGAGAGCTTGTGCTGAAGTTTGTGGCCTAGAAGATAAATGAACACTCGAATTTTTAATGCACATTTATCAAGATCAATGCCCCTGACAGCTCCTACACTATATGGGATTGTGACTTACACTGCACTCGTTTCACATGAGAGGTCATTACCCTTTGCGGATGGTGTGTCGGTGTGATGCAGCTAGTCCTTGCATCATTCTCCTCTCCTGCGACCCGTTTTTATGGACCTACGTTTTGCTCAGACGCACAATATGTCTCGTCTGTCACAGAAAGTTGTTTTTACACGTTTATTCACACCAGTCAGCAATGACACATTTTCTCACATCATCTGTCACGTAGTTGCGCACACCCTGCATGCCAAGCAGTTTGTTCCATTTGGAATCGGTTATGCATTCTCAAATGTCTACTGTGCACCTTACTGATGGAGTTCAGCATCGTGCACAGAATTCGCGTTCTCATGACAATCATGTCATCCACTCATTACGCTGATCATATGCTGGGACTGTACAAAATGGGAATGTCATGTCATCGCTAGATATTCGTCTTACCTGTTTCCTTTGTCTATTTTTACCTCCGCCATCTGCGATGGATGGACGTTATGTTTTCACCACTGTCTGTCTTGTTTATTTGTCTGTGAGCAAAATATTTCAAATAGTTGTGGATGAGTTATGACAAAACTTGATGGTGAGTTGGGTAGGTGACAAGAACGAGCCGATTCGATTTTGGTTCAGGTCTCAATTCAGATATGGCCTTTCAGTGGATATGAAACGTAATTAGCTGGTAGGTCTCCATTCCACCTCCTGAAACCTACCCCCATGCCGAGATAGCAATCAGCAACAGCAACTTACACACACCCACCAGGGTGAAGATGACTCGGATTTGTGAAGATTGATCAGCACAACGCGTGGCTTTGATCACATGACAACAGATTTGCATTGCAGCAGCACAGACGGTCGACATCGTCCTTGACCTTTTCATGTGAGGTTCACCTCTGTTTATTTGATCCTGTCTAGTTTTCTTCTAGGTTTGACTCTTAATAAGCATTCCACACAGGCATGATCTGGATGATATTTGTGAAATTGTAGCTTGAATATTGTGTTTTCTGGCTTGGCGGACGCCATGACAACGCACTGATTGTGACTCTCTCTAATACAAATGAAGTTCGTCGTGATCACACAATCATTTAGCTGCCAGCAAATCTGGACAGTTCAAATCAGAGCAAATGCCGACCATATAATTCGTGTAAAGGGGTCGTGCGGTCTTGTCTATGAAAGGATAAAGCGCTTCACGAATGAGTGTTGTGAGATTTACAGTACCGTACCATTTTGAGTGTCACCCCACAGTGTTTTCACATGTTCAAGTAAAACATCTGCAATCGTCGTCGTGTAGTTTTTATTGATTTCCAACCATAAAAATTAATGGGAACTCAGCACCGACAATTCAACAACAACAACAAAATCCAACAATTTCAAGATGGCGGAACAAAAGAAACTAAGAGCTGGCAAGGGCCGAGTCTGGGGATAGAACATTATTTCTCGAAAGTATCCAGGCCAGATCAGGATCCGGATGTTCACCAAAATCGAATCAATTCGTTCTCATCACACACCCAACCTGTCCCCCAAGTTTCGTCCGAATCAGTCCATAACCTTTTGAGATATCTGTTCACAGACAAACAAACAGATAGGGGTGAAAACATTACCTCTGCCCACCTGCGGTCCACCTTCGGTGGCCGAGGTAATTATGTTCAACATGAAGGAAAATTTACCCAAGTGCTGTACACGTGCATTACAGACGATTGTGGATGAAGGGCATGCCATAGATACAAGGAAACATAAAGAAATCAGACACAGGTGGAGGCCATTCAGCCCATCATGCCTGCGCCCCATCAACACCACACTCATTTATCAACACAAGATCAAAAGAATAAAATGCAAAAAGTTTTGTTTACTGGTGTTGTGGGTTTTTGGATGTATTTATTTATTTATTTATTTATTTTACTGTTTTTGTAGTTTTTGTATATTTTTTTTAGGCTTGGTTAACAAAACACATCAACCACACAACACCCCTTGACGAGACCCCTGTTGTGTTGGATGAAAGTGATTGTGTCTCTGGGGGCATCATGTTAATGAACTGCTCTGAGGGCAGCGCTCTCGGCGCGTGCACGGGCAATCGGAATCAAGGCTCGGGAGCACGAACCTGTGTGGAGTTTTGGATGTGGTGATAGTACCAGTTCACATACAATACATTTGGTGATGAGGATAGCTGGTTTACAGTTACCAGCTCCACCTCCCTTCTTGGCTTCTCTGGGGGACCTGCCTCTTCCATGGCATCAATGGATTGCAGCTTTTCGAACCTATTTGGAAGCTCCAAGCCTAGACGGTACAGATGTTGCAGACACTTGTAAGTGGGCGATCTTGATTCATTGCTTGGGCACCGAGGGCCAGCGTGTGTTCGCTCAGCCAACAGCCGATACTTCCATGTTCAGAAATGTGGTGAGTGCACTTGAGAGCTACTTTGCGCCGAAAAAGAGTTCTGTCATTGAACGGTATAAATTCTGTCAGTGCGACCAGGGAAATGGTGAACCTGTCCAACAATGTGCTGCTTCACTTTCTGAACTGACTGCTACCTGTAATTTTGGTGTTTTAACCAATGAGCTCATCAGAGATCAGCTCATAGAAAAGACTTCCATTCCTCGTATTCGGGAACGGTTGCTAATGGAGGATGAGCGACTCACTTAAGAGAAGGCTACAGCCCTGGCTATCCAGATAGAATCAGTCATGATGGATTCTAAGCTGATTCATACATCTCCAGCAACCTCAGTACCAGGAATGCAACAGGCACCATGGTTGCAGACAGCTCATATACAAGGGCTTCGAACCAAGCTACAACTGCAGCTCCATCCACACCCTGCCCATATACCTCGAACGAAGCCATGTCAACCTTGTGGTCGACAACATGGCGTCAAAGCACAATGTCCTGCACGTGGAAAACAATGCAGTGCATGCTTTAAAATTAACCATTTTGCACAAGTATGTAGGTCATCAAAGAAGCGGACATCATCCATTCATCAGGTTGATGAACCAAGTGCTTATGATGTTGAAAGACAACACACTGTACACCATCGCAGACAAAATGCCTTTCTGTCCTCAGCAAGGGGGCAACTTCAAGGATTGTGAAGATGATATCATGGGGATTTCGGTGACTCTGCACAATCTATACTTCAAGCCTACGATGACTCCATCATCCAGGTGTTGGGAACGATAGCTGTTCCTGTGAACTACAAGGGTATCAAGCTCAACAATTTCACCTTTTATGTTGCAAAGGGCAACAGCCTAATGGGTGTTAATCTGTTCGACAAGCTTGGGTTCAAACTTTTAGTCCCGACCGGTACACACATCCACATGATTGCAGACCAAGACAATGCATACAAACACCTGTATCCTTCCCTATTTATTGGGTTTGGGGAGTGTAAGAGTTACTGTCACGCCTCTCGAGTGGACCTTGTGGTTCCACCAGTACCTGAAGGTTTGAGACGTCTACCTTTCGCTGTTTGCGAAGCAGTTTCTAAGGCACTAAAACGCCTTGAATCAGAGAGCATCATTGAACGAGTTGATTAGTCTCCACGGGTGTCGAATCTTGTCATTGCACGACGTAAGAATGGAGAGTTACGACTTTGTGTTGATCTTAAGTCAGTGAATAAAGCTGTTATTCCTGATACATACCCACTTCCAACCATCAATGAACTTTCTGCTTCATTCCATGGTTCCACAGTATTCACAAAGCTAGATCTGAGGAGTAGCTACCTCCAGGTATCTCTCGCAAAGCAAGGCAGACATTTCACTGCTTTCGTGACTCATTAAGGCATGTTCCAGTATCGTGGAATGTCATACGGCCTCAGTTCTGCACCAAGTGCATTTCAGAAGATCGTCTCTTCAGTTCTGTCTGGTAATGAGGAAACTCTCAATCTCCTTGATGACGTCGTCGATCAGCGGCTGGATCAAGACAAAGCAGACAAAGCAAACTCAAGACAAAGCAGAACACGATCAGCGGCTGGATGGAGTGATGTCACAACTCGTGAAACAACTTGATGCTGAATGAGGGAAAGTGTACCTTTGCAGCATCAGAGATTGACTTCTTAGGAAATCATGTGACAGCCAACGGGGTGTAACCGACGCAGGACAACATTGAAGCAGTTAGGACTCTTCCTACTCCGTCAAATGCAAAAGAGACAGAACGCATCATTCCTTGGGACTACCAACTTCTACCTCAAGTTTGTACCCAACTATGCAGAGATCACTGAACCTCTTTGTAAACTACTGTGCAAGAATGTGCCCTGGGAATGGACTCATACCCAGCAACATGCATTTGTCACGTTGAAGGAGAAGGTCACATCTCCTCCAGTCCTCGCACATTTTGATCCAAATGCAAAAACTACCGTCACGATGGATGCATCAGGTACGGCAGTGGGAGCAGTACCTTCACAATGGATCACAGGTAGCGAACGACCTGTAGCATTCGCATTTCGCACACTTTCGGAGACAGAACGCAAGTACTCCACAGGGGAATGCAAAGCGCTAGCATGTATTCACGCATGCGAGCACTGGCACGTCTATCTGTATGGTAGAAAGTTCACGCTCTGCACAGACCATCAAGCACTAACAATACTACTTGCTACGTCGGGATCTGGACATCGACCACTTCAAATTTACAGGTGGTCAGACTGTCTCTACCAGTATGACTTTGACATAGAATACTTGGCGGGGTCCCATAATCAAGTGGCGGACATGCTCAGTCATATAACCCCAGTAGTGAACACCAAGAATGAGGTTATTAGTGAAGTTGACACCCTTGTAAATTCCGTGATTGCAAATGCAACCGCAAATTTAGTCATTCACAATGAGCTCAAATCAAAATCTCAACAGGATGAAATTCTGCAAAAACTGTGCAAATTCCTCCAAACGGACTGGCCTCAACAAATTACAGAGGAGCTACTACCCTACTACAGGATTCGACATGAGCTATCCATCTTTGATGAAGGTTGTCTCGCCCGTGGCACCCGTGCGGTGATCCCAAAAGAACTACAGCAGCGAGTGATGCATCTCGCTCATGAGGGACATCCCGGGATCGTCAGAATGAAACAGAAATGTCGTGATTCGGTTTGGTGACCCGGTATTCACACACGCATCGAACAGTTTGTGAAGAATTGCAAAGCATGCATCCTCAGAAAGAAAGCAGGAGATGCACGTCCTGCTCCTCTTCAGCCTAGATTATGGCCGGAGAAACCGTGGCAACAGCTACAGGTGGACATCTTCAGTGAGGTTCGAGTTGTACCTCACAACCAGAAGTACTTAATCGTAGTCCACGATCTTCACAGCAAATGGCCTGAGATTGCAGCTACTAGTTTGATTACAACTTCTCCCATTATCAGTATCCTGGACAAGATGTTTACAAGATGGGGTCCTTCCCGGTCCCATCACGAAGTCAACGGACCTCAATTTACATCTGAGGAATTCACACAATACCTCAAGGCCAATGGCATCGAACATCACCTAACTACACAATATAATCCGCAGAGCAACGGTGGGGTGGAGAGGTTTAACAGAGTCATCAGAGAGCATACAAGCAAGTCTGGCTGATGGACAGACATTTAATCAGGCTATTCATACTCTGTTGCGCTCATATTGCTCTACGCCTCATTCGTTGACCAGGAAGACGCACATGGAGCTAATGATAGGGCGTAACTTGCACCTGCCACTTCTCCTAAAACCAACCAAAATCGGCAGATGCAAAGATTGAAGTGATGGCAAAGTCTATTGCGAAGTGACAGCAGAAAATGAAGGAATGTGCAGACAAGCGGTGGAGAGCAAAGTCACCTTCATTTACAGTGGGCCAATGGGTCAGAATGAAACGCTCCAACTGTGCACATAACTCGCGACTTCACCATCAACCCCCCAACAGATCTCGCAGCAACTGGGTCATCATAGCTACCTACTCAGAGATGGCACAAAGTGCACGACGTCTGGTAACAACCAACATCCAAGATGCAGAGAACGATGACAACTGCCTCTTCTTTCCACAAAATCTTCATGATGAGGATCAATCTCAGCATCGCAATGATTCAGCTGGGCTACAACCCGGCGAACACAAATCTTATCGCATTCGGAAGCGTCCTCAAGACTTGAGAGATTCCCAGTGTACATAAAGTTCATAATATCCATGAATATGGTGCAACCTTCCTCAAAATGAACTTTTAATCTTTGATCACATAGGATAGAAAATGCTGGTCTCAGTTTTGGGTTGAGATTGTGGATCTTGGATTTTGAAATGGATAACGGGTTTATTTCAGAATGGGGGGAAAATATGTTGTGTTGGATGAGAGTGATTGTGGCTCTGGGGGCATGATGTTTGATGAGCTTCCATGAGGGCAGCGCTCTCGGAGAGGACATGAGCGATCGGAATATAGGCTCGGGAGCACGAACCTGTGTGGAGTTTTGGATGTGGTGATTGTACCAATTCACATACAATACAACCCCCACCAACAGCATTCTGTGCACATGCACACAATCACCCATCAATACGCAAGCAACCTAAAAGTCCTGCCAACATCCCCATACCCCTCTAACTCCATAACTTTCAAACACCTATCTCATTCTAATTTAAACTTATCGACTGTTTCTGCTGCCACAACCTTTCCAGGGAGACCATTACATGCATTAACTACTCTCTGAGTGAAAGACCCCTGCCTTACTACCGTCTTAACTCTACTCTTCTTTACTCTCAGGCTATGGCCCCTGGTCCTATCGCTGTCTACTCTGCTGAATAATTCATCTGCACTTTTGGTGTCTATACCTTTCATTATCTTAAACATCTATATCATGTCTCCTCGTAACCGCCTCCTTTCTTTGTGTATAAAGCCCTGCCTCCTTCAGCCGCTCCCCAGAGCTGAGTCGAGCTAGGCCCTGAATCAATCTACGATCCCTGCACTGAACCCTCTCTGTGGCATCTATGTTCTTCCTGAGTTGTGTTAACCAAAACTGCACACAATATTCTGGATGTGGCCCTCACTAAATTCCTGTATAATGTTAACACCACCTCTTTTGATTTATAAATGATCCCCCTCCGAATACAGCCTAAAACCCTATTTTCTTTACCTACAGCTGCCTGGCACTGTGCTACCTGCTTACCTGCCATGTCTATTACCACCACCAGATCCTTCTCTTGAGTGACATGCTCCAAAATTACCCCTTACATCATGTAATCTCTATTTTCATTGTTCTTTCCCATCCCCAACACTCTACACTTGTGCAGGTTAAATTCCATCTGCCAATCTTTTGCTTAATCTATGCAACCATCAATACTTTCTTGAATCTGATCACCCCCCCCCTCCCCCACTATCCAAGCTTTGTGTCATCTACAAATTGGGAAAGCTTACTCTTCAAACTTTTGAAGAAAGATAACAAAGAACTTCTGATGAACGTCAGTGTGACCACAGGTTGTACATCAAAGAAGTGGTGTATTGGAAACAAATTATGTGGGTAAACTATACAAATGGTTGAGGCTGGGAAACAGGCAAACTTGAAGGCTAAGCCATTGAGGCATGTCCACAGGCCGCAAGGCCTGAAGTGCGCAGAGCATGGGGAGGGTGCGGGAGAGGGTAGCCTCCTCTCTCTCTTTTTTTCTGTCTCTCTACATCGATACCTCTTCATATCAGTCTAAATCTGCATGGTCTGGGCTCCAAATGGGCAGCAGCATGGCGTACCAGTTGTGGGGGTCTTTGGGCCACTTCTGCAGGATAGGTTGGCTGTACTGAGGGCCATTTGTGCAGTCCCGATGCAGTCAGGTCAGGTGTGGGAGCATGCGCCAGAGCAGCGTGTCGCTGCATCCACTTTCAGTACTCCAGGAGCCTCCGTCTGGACATCCCCCAGGCAGATGCCTGGCCCATCACCATCTCCTTGAGATGCCGATCAACCTGCTGCGACAATGAGGCACGTGGTTGGCCCATTGGCATCCTCTACTCACAAGGCTCCGTCACTGAGAGAATCTGGTGAGCAGGATCAGCGTCAGGAAAATGAGCCA
>CM068964.1:35376929-35414856 GCA_035128595.1 Eptatretus atami
AAGTTCAGCATGGATTCCACAGATCCCAGGAGCTTTACCCCATTTCAACTGGTTCACTACAGCCTGTGTTTCCACAAAATGTGACAAAAGTTGAGGGGTGTGAATACTTTCTAAAGGAACTGTACATAGATATATTTGTATGCAGAGAAACGTGCCATTTGCAGAATGATTAATAAACCTTATGCTGCACAAGTCACGACTCAAACTTACCAATGTAACATTTTGAAGATGTTGGGTGCATCCACCCAACAGGAATATACATTGAGCTTATACATTTTGCAATGTCATCTCATCTTGGCTCGTGAATCCGGATTCACAGACTACGGTTTTCAATGGTCAATAAGTCTGTATTAACACACACCTTCTCAAGCAGTGTCACAATCAAATGTGTGGAACACATGAATGTGATATTCTGGTCCGAAACCTCTGAATTACACGATCAATATAACCAGGATCCATAATTAAGGACAACCAACATTTGTGCCATTAATCATACTCCGATTATTGCCTTTAATGAAAAGCCCCGAATAACAGCCTAATTTTTTTTTGTATACATTATATCGAGGCTCGTATAAGAGCAAATCCAGAACATATAACAAAGGGAGCAGGAGACGAGAGGGGCAGGAGAGGGAAGCACAAAACATTAGGGAGCAGAGACATGAGGAGATCTGTGAAAGGGAGAGGGATGGGGTGGGGTACACAGGGTAAACAAGATGGGCACTCCAGGGACTTTCAGGAAGGAGAACAAGGAATTTGAAGGAGGTGTGTTTGGGGTGGAGTAACGGGGGTAGAAAATATCGTGGTTTTAGATGGGGGAAGATATGAGATGGTGGGAAACAGTTATTTTGAAGACCTGAAGAGAAGAGTGGGATTGAACAGAGTGTGGGAGTTTGTTCCAGAGGTACGAAAAAAGGAGGAATGAAAGCGTGAAGGTGAGCAGTGATTCTTGATTTTGGCAGTTTCATCAGAAGGGGGTTGCTGGCGGACCTTGAGCCCCATGTTGAAATATAGGGGGAGGGTGGCGGAGCACGAACAAAGCGGGGGGGGGCAAGACCGGAGAGTAGATGGAAGAAGACAGAAAGACCACCGACCTGTCTGTGGTGAGAGAGTGAGAGACCCAAAGACTCAGCCTCATCGTGGAAGATACCAATGATCCTAAATGTCTTGGTTTCCACTGCGTGAAGCCGAGAAAGGTGAGAGGCAGGAGCACCAGCCCAGAGGGGAGAGCAGTACTCCATCAGGCTGTGGACGAAAGCTTTGTACATGATCAGGAGCTCAGGTGTGCCAAGGAAGGCCTTTGCACGACAGAGGATACCCCGTCAGAGACTGGCTTCGGAGGCCAGCTTAGAAAAGTAGCTTTCCCAGGAAAGATCATGGCAGATAGTGAGACCCAATAGCTTGAATGACAGAACTTCTTCAAGAGGATTGTTGAGAAAGTAAATGGGGTGCGGGGGGGGGGGGGTCCAGACGGTCCTTTCGGAGAGACATATTGAGTGTGTGAGATTTGCATTCCACGATGTAAAGAAAAAAAAATTGCACTATTTCTTGTTACTTGTGGTTTGCTCCATGGGCTTTCACCTCCCCTCTTACCTTCACTAACCATTTTTGTTCCAAAATGTATTGCGCGTTGCTTTCCATTCCTGTAGCATTTGCTTGCGATGTGAGAGGTTTTACAGCCTATGGAGAGGCATACAAGTACCCTATAAAATCACAGCGTTATATTTTATCTGTGAGTTATTGTACCTAGGTGTGTGCCATCACTCATAGAAACAAATAATTATTTTAGGCTAAAGTAAAGCATTCAGAGATATGATTCTAATGCTTGGTATCATACCACACCATCATTGTTTGCATACTCATGCTCACTCTTAATATATTGGAATGACCTGATTATCACTTCTCAAAAATATGAAATTATATCTGTGTATATCATTTATACTATCAAACGTAATACAAATGACGTCACAAACATTTGCTCTAATAATGATCCAAAGAGCTTGCAGTACTGCTGCTAGCTGATCTGATCCAAAGAGCTTGCAGTACTGCTGCTAGCTGATCTGATCCAAAGCAAAAGCTACAGCCAAAGGCCTTCATTATGACATGGAACATTTATCCAGGCGATGCTATCGGGATCACCGTGGCAAAACCCAATTGATTATTGCAAAGGCGAAGATGGATGTCGTGCTGGTGTTTACTCTTGCAACAACGCCACGACTGCATCTCGCTCTGAAGATGTGAGCCTGGGCTCTGGGCGTGGAGAATCGGGACACTTGGTCGAGGATGTTCAGATCTGTAGCAAATTAATTTGAGGTGATAGAGATCTCATTGCAGAACCTCCAGTCATTCACTTTCATGTCCAATGCAAATTAAGAAACATCATAAGCCAATTTGAAATCATTTATGTATGCTGTTAAGTCCCATCATGGCCTACAATACACACCTTTATCCTGCAGCCAAGCACCAGCAAACTTGCTTTGAATCTGACATTTCCACCAGCAAGTTGGTCCAAGAGTGTCTTGAGAATTCTTTATGGGGTTAAAAATCGTGCCATGCCCTAATAGTGTATTCACAGCTTTAACAGCCTTCATGAGTTTGAGTTGAGGCTGAATGATGAATGAATATATGATTATGTCAGGGTACCTGGCAATGCCTCTGTTGCGCTACTTTAGCCTGAATATTCATTTGAAGGAAGGAAGGAAGGAAGGTCGTTTGTGTAAATGATCCATTTTGCTTTCACAGTACAGTGCAATATTGTGGATGTCCGACTGGATGGTATAGAGGTACAGGATTTGAGCTCTTTAGTCTGGATTAGATTACTGACTGTCAGATTGTTGCTTCGCAGGTAAGGCATTGCATTTCAATATGTGCCGTCCCTTGGATGGACATTAAGCTGGGTATCCCATCTGCTCGTCTTTAGTAAAGTGTAGACGAGTTATCTCCGGCACTCGAAACAAATTACAAATTCTTGCCCAAATCGGCTTCAGTTGAACGTCAAGCCTGATCATTGGTTTGTGGGGGCTGACAGCAAGGCCTAGAGGTACGCAAACTCACTTATAAGTGTATAAGTGATCATGCCGGATAACTTATAAGAGTGATCATGCCGGATCACAGACGACAATGAGTCGTCACAGCCATAATTCTATGGGGTTCTAAAGAGGACGAAACAGCCTCCTGAAATCAAATGAGTGCAATATATTTTTTGGACCACCAGATGACCTTTACCTTAAACATGTAGGGTTAGAATGTAACTTAAGAAAATGTGTCCCCATCTGCAATTTATTTATAAAGCTCACCATGAAAATCGGAGGGAAATTATTCAAGTTATGATCAAAAAAGTGTTTTTTGTTAATTAGGTCACAATCCTAAAAAGTAATTATATATCCGGTGCACAACTTCAGTGCAGGTACACTATTATTATGTAAGAATATATTTGAAGGCCAAGCGATCTGAGATTCCGCATTGGCAAAATTGAGCGATGACAAAAAACGCTTACATTTTTTAGACCGACATTTCACCTTGACTTTTAACTCGGAGGGGTATGATACAAATTGAAAGGTTGAGGCTTCTCTGTGTACATAATTTATATAATCGCTTTTCTGTATATATCATAAATGCACTGTGCTCTTGGCTATCCAGAGAGGACAATTTTGGTCTGATTGGAAAAACCCAAGACGAGTTATGGTGAAAATTGTTAAAATGTTTATAATTAGGTCATGACCTTAAAAATTAGGTCAAAGTCAAAAAGTTTTTTATGTTAACCCCACATACTTTTTATTCCCATGATTGATGCAAAATTTCATAGCAAAAGTCCTTGGACATTGGCAGAAAAATAAAGGAGAACAAGTCTGAAGACGACGATGGTTCACGAGCGGTATTTTGACGATGTAGATTGTTTCAGAAGTCAAGGATGAGACAATGTAATAATGTTTGACCAAGTTATAAAAATGATCAACATGATGTGGTACGAGTGACAGGTTATTAGCTGCAAAATGTCGAAAACCCGGTTTCGTTCAACAACTTTAAAATTTGACCTTTGCATAACCTTTAAAGGTCCCAAAACAATGTTGTGGACATCAAAATAGGAAACAGGATACGTGCTATAGCTTAATGGAGTTAGTTCGTCAAAGAAGGTCGAAAACCCGTTCGATTCCCACAACTTTGAAAATTTGACCTTTGTGAACTTTAAAGGTCAAAGGTCAAGGATTATGACCTTTGGTGCAAAACTTCCTCTGGAACATTCCAGGAACAATATAACGTCATATAGGCTATATGGCATTTCACACTCCTCAGATTATCCATACTTTGATGAAATCAGCGTAAAAACAAACTTGTAGGGGTAGACGGGTCAATATACTGCCTGATCCCCAAAAAATTGCAAATTTTTGTTTTATGCTTATTTCTAGTAGTTTATGATGTGGAAGACAACATATTAAAAGTTGGACAATTTTGACGCATGGGAAAGTCCCTCAGTGACGTCAGAAAACAAGATGGCTGCCGGCAGATAAACGTCAAAAAATTGACTGATAATCATCAGACCACTAACAATTTAAAGTTAATTTTGCACCAATATTTGTATTATGATCGTTGCCGGTAGTTTATGCAGTGCTAATCCTGAGACCATTCGCAATTTAAAGTAAATATTTGCACAAATATATGTTCTTTGATTGTTTCTGCCAGTCTATGACATGGAAAGCAACATATATAAAAAATTGGACAATTTTGACACATGTGGAAGTACATATGCCTTCTAGTCTTAGATTCCAGTTTCATCGTCCCCCTCCTCCTCCTCTATCTCTGGTTCAACACTCATATTGTCACAGTTGCTGTCCTGGCAATGTCCACATGCACTGGTGCATTCTAATCCATGCTTCCTACATGAACACCTTAGTGTTTTGCACCCCCCTGAACAGTTGCAGTGAATCATCTGAAGTAGTATGTTTGGAGCAGGGCTTTGTTCTGTCATCACTGGAACAAGTTTTCCTCCTTCTACCTTCCATCCCCACTCCGTTGGCTCCATTCCACAACAAAGGCCCATCCATTCCATTACCTGGTAATAGGTCCGCAGAGAATGAAACTTGCAGGCAGCGGATGTCGGGGCAGTCTTTTAGGAGTGACAAATGCCTTAGCCCTTGCAACCTTTTTGCAGAGAATGTTGTATCTGATCGATGCCAATGAGTCGTTCTGATTTGCTTTAAACAATGCCACCATTGCTCTGCAGCCTGCAGTTTCAATAACATCCTGACTCTGCTGTGGTTTACAGAACACCTTTGAGCTGTCTATCAGTTCCTTTTCTTTCTTGATGATTCTTTGAAACCCTGACTTCTTTCCAATCCAAAGACACGAGACGTTGCGTCACAGCCAGTTAATGCATGAAGGAACAATATATCTCTGCAGGCTGCATTCCAAGTATCTGCTGAAGGACTTTGATATTGTAGACATTTGATTTTGCCTTGTCAGAACGGAAATAGAGTTCAATGCAGTTTGTCTCCACCATATAGAAGAGCAGGAGGAGAAGGAGATCTGTATTTTCTCCAATGAAGGTTGTAGATCTGGAAGCCGCATTTGCGACGGCCGCTTTTGCAATCTCAACATCAGCATCTCCCTCTGCTTGGATCACCTCACAGCCTTCCTTGCGCAACACTCTATAATCAACAGTATCATTGCCTGCTTGTTTGACTCATTCGACAGAAAGTCCTCCTTTTTCCCAACAAATTTTGTTGACTCCGTAATGTTAACCTTGGTGGCATTCTTGTTTCTATTCCGACGTTGATGAGAAACAGTCCTTTGTGCTTGGCCCAGCCTCATAACCATCAAAACAAACAGTAGCTTTGCCATAGTGTCTGACTGTAAATGAGGCATATTCATCTGCAATGGAACTGTAGGTGAATCCTCTCTGTCCACTTTAAGCGGTGAATAAGTGATCCCCGTCAAGAACAAGTGTCTGTTCCTGGAACTGTCTGGTTGACAGCATTGTCAGATTTGTTTGTAGCATAATTCTTATTGCCTCCGCCAACGTGGTTTTATCTGGCTGGCGCAGGATGTTTTTTGCCTCAAAAAGAGACATTGGGTATGGGCAGAGTTCATATTTCATCACTTCACCTATCTGGAGATCTCCCGTCTGTGACAGACTAAGAACCTCTGGAATAGTAACGCTGGATCTATTGTGCGGTCCTCAGCAACTTTGACTGCCCTGCTGGATGCAAGTGTCTTGACTTTAGATCCTTTTTGTGTGAATAGGAGTAAGCTGGGTGATCATCCATCTTCTTGACAATGTCACTACTACTTTGAATAGGTCATGAACATTGACATCCTCATTTGCAGTAACCCTGTGATGATATTGCGCAATGACTTGTCATCAGAAAATGTGTGAAGCTGTCCAGTTTTTCGGCAACTTTGCCACGATCAGCTTCATCTCGACCACCCTGGATGTTGTCAACTCCTTATGTTGTTCACTTGTTGAGTAGCTACTCGAGGTCAGTTCTTGCATAGCAAGGTTGTAGGAGGACGATATGGTTGAAGACAGAGTCCAAACTGCTCTCTGGTGCTCTGACATCCCACTTCCTCGAGTCAGCCCCCTTGGCTTTTCAGTGAGGCATTAATGTCTGTTCTATCACAAGATCAGAGCCTAGGCCAGCCCAGTATTGGTCACTGCGCCGGATTACATGATAACCAGATTGGAACTTCTGATGAACCTCAGGGTTGTCATCCTCTAACGCAAGCATCTTCTCGAGATAGAGTCGAGCTGACTTCAGGTAATTGGGATGGCCAGCAGCTGCAAATATCGGCAAGCAAGCTGATATGGCTTGGAGATGCATCTCCCAGGACCCCGTCCGATCAGCTGCCACAAGTGCCCTTGCAATTCCCAACATACGCTGGTAGTTGATCCAAAGTGCACTGGTTTTCGAGTCCTTTGCAAGTTTATTCCTTTCCTGATTCAATCTATTGTCAATGAAATGAATGCACTCTGATTGCAACACAGACTCTATAGTGTCACTTTCGACAGTCTCCAGGGAAATGTACAGTCGCTCCAGTTCTGCCACTTGTTCTTGAAACCCAGGGTCAACTTCCACAATCTTGCCAACAACCTGACGTGTAAGACACTGATCCAAGCAAATGGCCAGAAAAGCACGTTGCACCGCCTTCCCACTCAGCATGTGCACAACAGCATTTTGACCATACACTGTTTCCAGGATCTCTTTCAGTCCACTTTCATCCATCAAACTTCCAATGGCACCCAACAAATGCATTATGTGTGGAAGCTCCCAAGCAGTAGCACTGCATTATGGATTGGGTTATCAGCAGGAAGAGCATTCACTATCTCAGAGGCCTTCCAAAACAGCGGTTGGTCAAATGTGATGATTGCTGGCATGTTGTGTTTTGATGCAAGTTTGCTCAGGTAATCAAGAGTTGACAAGATGCAGGTTTTGTCACCTGGGTTCATATCAATCATTGGGAGAAACTGTATTGAGGCTTTCCCTGGGTGATCACACTCCTCATGCAGAAAGTGCATCATGCCTTGCCAATTTGGTGCACTCTTTTCGAAGCAAAATGACATCTCCCATAATATTCAATTGTGCGATCACAAATTGATAACAAAGGGAGGGCTGAATTTGAGGTTGCGGTTGATGTGCTCTGCATCGCGGTAATCTATTATATTGATCTTCGTCAGTTCGACGAGCTTCCTGTCAGACATTTTCTTTCTAGATATGATGTGGCTAGATTGCCGCCCTGTGTGTAATAGCTGCTATCATGCCCATCCCATGAAAGGTACCTTTCCATCCAACGTTATGATGTTGTGGTCCACATTGTCTCCAGCAAATATCAAGGATGTATCAAGAATGTCGGTGTCACCTCCAAACACATCCGGAGCAAGAGAAGAGGCTGCATTTACTTCAAACCATTGCACTTCGGAGTAAGATGAGGAAAAGCCAAAGGTTGATAGACTATCTATCAAAAACGAGACCTATACAAGTGATGCATTTGCACTGCAAGACCAAGCTGCAATGGTGCAATTACAGCCCTTGGACGCACTGCTTGGATGACTGCTTGTCCAATACCAGCAACCTCCCTAGATGTATCTTTCCCGACCAAAAGATGCTGCAGCAAGAATCGCAGGCTAGCTGGGACATACCCCAATGCAGCAGTAAGGCTTAGGTCTGCAGTAGTTGGGTATGTATCCCCATGTGGTGCAACTGTTTTTTATGTCACTTTTTATTAGTTTTGCAGCAGTCTGAAGAATTGCACGTTTTTGTGCTTCTTCATCATCTTCTCGTGGTGCATTGTAGTGGTCACGGAGGATCTGGGACGTTTTTCTCTGATGTCACAATGTCTTAAGCCTCTACCCTCTGCCATGAATATAGATTCACCATATCGTTTTTTAAGCTGTTTCTCATGTATTGGTTCCCATATGCATTGGATTCACTATCGCCCAGTATTGTTCCATTCTAGCCACGAGGTCTGTAATTGTTAACTGTTCCTCATCATTCTTCAAGAAAAGAGCACACCTTATCGAAAGCCTCATTCTGGTCACTGTCCTTAGGCCTTCCCATTTTTCGTCTCTTGTTTGACTCAGTCGGCTTGAACCGTTGTGGAATGTCTCGCATTGTGCGAAAATTAATGTTGCAGGACTTGTGGTACACACAGTCAGCTGCATGGAGATCACCCTCAAAATATTCAATGCGGCCTTGAACAGCAATGGCCCATTCATCGCTCCTTGTTTTGCAATGAACTGATATAGTTTTAACAAATGCGTCAGTCTTCACGTAGCCAAACTGGCTGTTTCTGCATGGCCTCGCTTTGGGTCCTCTTCCTTAACTTAGTGCAACAGAAAAGGCAATGTGTTTTACTGTCATATGGTCCCAGGGAAATGCGAGCACTCCTCTTGACTGATGGACCTGATTCCGCATGATCCTTCTTGGTTAAAGCAATGTCCTTTTTGTTTATGTGATTCACTCGGCATGATTTGTGAACACTGGTACCAGCTAGAATTCTGAGTTCAACACCCCTTTCGGCACTTGCATGGTTGATGCCTTCTGCTCCTTTCTCACAAACTAATACTGTTTCCTCACAGTCCAATCCCCTTTGGCTAAAGGGCAGGTCTCTTTACCATATAAAGAGTTCATTTTCTATCTCTGAAATACAAAAATGAGATCTTTTAGAAGCATGCAGTCAATTTACATTGGCCATATACATTGAATGCCATCAGAGCATTCTCCGCCCCTGAAACCGAGATATTTATGTAATATATATTAGGAGGAAACATACTATGGAATAATCTGCATAGTGGTTCGTTTTCGACGTAGTGAATCGTGCATGGTTTTGTGACATTTTATCATGTCAAAAATTTTTACTTTCCCATGGTCCATTTCTGTCCAACTTTTGATATGTTCCTAAGTAAGTCTTAAAATATAAGGAAAAGCAATAAAACAAAAATTTGCAATTTTTGGGGTACGGCTGTTCTGGTTGTATATTGACCCGTCTAGGGGCGCCACGGGCAAGGTGTTCGAATAGAGAAAAATGGTTTCAAGACTTTAGGTGGGGAATGACCTCAAGATTATGCATAAAAAATATTGTCATCCTAGCTCTCAAAGTTTGGACGGTCGTCTGATTTTTATGTCAAAATTCGAAATTTTCTAGGTTCATGACCTTGTGCCTTGACCTTGTGACCTTGACCTTGGGACTAAATGAAAAATCGAGCTCCGTGGGGCTATGCAGGTGCCATTGGGCTATACGAAATACCGAAACCCTGCCAGATTCGACAAACCCCCTAGGAGAAGATGCAAATTGAAATCGGCTACCCCCTAAAAACACAATTCGCAATTCTAAGTTTGTGACCTTGTGACCTTGACCTTGGGACGAAAATGAAAAATCAGCTCTGTGGGCTCTGCAGGTGCCATTGGGCTAACCAAATACCGAAACCCCTGTCAGATTCGACAAAACCCCGAGGAGAAGATGCAAATTGAAATTGGCTACCCCCTAAAAACACATGTTTTTGGGCGTGGCTCTGCCCATAATGGGCGCACCACCCCATTTTCAGGAAAACACAACTAGATCATGAATAAACTCCCACCAAAATTTCATCAGGATCGGATCAAAACCCACGGAGCTATGCTCGAGACAGACAGACAGACAGACAGACAAGCGGTAGGGGACATGGTAGTCGACTACCCAACAGAACCTGACCCGATGGGCCCGTTCGATGGGAATGACCTGAGGATTAAGCACAAGAAAATTCATGATTCTCGCTTCAAGGGTTAATGCTGCAGATGTTTTTTCGTTAAAATACCCCCACATTTAGAGGTTTTTCGGCCGTTGCTAGGCAACGGAGGGGTCCATAGCAACGGTTCTTTCTCACACATAACTAGGACATACCATGAACCTACCATACCAGTTTCATGTATATCTGACCATAGTCTCTGAGATATAACGAACTTCGTTTTTTTATTGTTTTCGACCAGGGTTCATTCAAAGTCTATCTCTCCGACAGTTTTCATAGGATCCGGCGGGAAATTTTGACAATATGGCTGAATGTACTGCCCACAGTCGCTCGTGGCCCGATTTTTGATTTTCGAAAAAATAAATTTTTATGATTTTTCAAAATTTCAAAATAATTCAAAGTCCCATTGCTAGGCAACGGATGGGTCCATAGCAACGGTTCTCATTTGCACACAACTAGGTCATGTATGTACCTACCAACCAAGTTTCATCGAAATCGCCATTGTATTAACGGATCACTGGACCGAACAGAGAGACAAACATATCGACGGAAAAACTGATAATAAGGTAGAGCAAATTTCCAAAATTTAAATTTTTTTTTTTCGACTGGATCGACTACCCAACAGACATACAGACAGACAGACAGACATACAGACAGACAGACAACAGACAGACAGACACACAACAATAACGAATATAGTGGTCACTTATATTTTCGTGAAATATTTTTTCGTGAACAATTATATTTTCGTGAAAATATTTTTCTGAACAATTATATTTTTCGTTAAAATATTTTTTCTGAACCAACAAGTCTGAGACGACGATGGTTCACGAGCGGTATTTGACGATGTAGATTGTTTCAGAAGTCAAGGATGAGACAATGTGATAATGTTTGACCAAGTTATAAAAATGATCAACATGTGTGGTCGAGTGACAGGTTATTAGCTGCAAAATGTCGAAAACCGGTTTCGTTCAACAACTTAAAAAATTTGACCTTTGCATAACCTTTAAAGGTCACAAAACAATGTTGTGGACATTAAAATAAGGAAACAGGATACGTGCTATAGCTTATTGGAGTTAGTTCGTCGAAGAAGGTCGAAAACCCGGTTCGATTCCCACAATTTGAAAATTTGACCTTTGTGACCTTTAAAGGTCAAAGGTCAAGGATTATGAATTTGGTGCAAAACTTCCTCTGGAACATTCCAGGAACAATATAACGTCATATAGGCTATATGGCATTTCGCACTCATCGGATTATCCATACTTTGATGAAATCAGCGTAAAAACAAACTTGAAGGGGGCGCCACGGGCAAGGTGTTCGAGATAGAGCAAAATGGTTTCAAGACTTTAGGTGGGGAATGACCTCAAGATTATGCATAAAAAATATTGTCATCCTAGCTCTCAAAGTTTGGCGGTCGTCTGATTTTTATGTCAAATCGAAATTTTTAAGTTCGTGACCTTGTGACCTTGACCTTTTGACCTTGGGACGAAAATGAAAAATCGAGCTCCGTGGGGCTATGCAGGTGCCATTGGGCTAACCAAATACGAAACCACTGCCAGATTCGACAAACCCCTCGAGAAGATGGATTTTTATGTCAAAATCGCAATTTTCTAAGTTCGTGACCTTGTGACCTTGACCTTGGGACAAAAATGAAAAATCGAGCTCCGTGGGCTATGCAGGTGCCATTGGGCTAACCAATACTGAAACCCTGCCAGATTCGACAAACCCCCTAGGAGAAATGCAAATTGAAATCGGCTACCCCCTAAAAACACAATTCGCAATTTTCTAAGTTCGTGACCTTGTGGCCTTGACCTTGGGACTAAAATGAAAAATCGAGCTCTGTGGGGCTATGCAGGTGCCATTTGGCTAACCAAATACCGAAACCCTGCCAGATTTGACAAACCCTCGGAGAAGAAATTTTTTTTATGTCAAAATTCGCAATTTTCTAAGTTTGTGACCTTGTGACCTTGACCTTGGGACGAAAATGAAAAATCGAGCTCTGTGGGGCATGCAGGTGCCATTGGGCTAACCAAATACCAAACCCCTGTCAGATTCGACAAACCCCTAGGAGAAGATGCAAATTTAAATAGGCTACCCCGTAAAAACACGTTTTTTGGGCGTGGCCCGCCCATAATGCACACACACCCATTTTCAGGAAAACACAACGAGATCATGATATAAACCTCCCACCAAAATTTTGTCAGGATCGGATCAAAACCCACGGAGCTATGCTCGGGACAGACAGACAGACAGACATACAGACAGACAGACATACAGACAGACAGACATACATATAGACAGACAGACAGACACACAACAATAAAGAATATAGTGGTCATTATTTTTTTCGTGAAAATATTTTTTCGTGAACCAATTATTTTTTCGTGAAAATATTTTTTCGTGAACCAAAAACCTCTATGTGGTTTAATATTCCTAGGATTAAACAAAATCGGGGTCCCATTAAAAGTTGGGGCCACAAATTGTATAAACAAACCTGACAACAGCTATAAGCCTCCCCTATCCATAGGTGGAGGCTTTAAAAATGCTGCTGTTGATTTTGATTTTGTCAAAGCAAAATGCCCAACTTCCGCATGGCTGCAAACTTGCTTTGATGAAATTACGCTTCTCCGAGAAAAAAAAACATGATGATTATTTGAATTACTGGGATATAAGTATATCATTTTTTGGCTCTCATACGAGCCTTGACAGTGTATACAAAAAAAAACAAGAGGGGAGCACTCGGTAGAGTGCAAAACCTCCGCCGCCAATACTGCTGGGTCACTTAAGTGAACCTGATATCCTATTCATTGTAGGTCAAAACGGATCAGACTCTACTGAACCACGATTGAATAAACTAAACTAGATCGACGCGCATGTAGAAATGCCAAAAAAAATCGAATTTTTTTGAAAAAAAAAGTTGCAAAATTTCTGTTTTTTTTTTCTCTAACAATTTTTTTTTGGGGGGGGGGGGGGTTGGAAATCACTTAAAACATGTAGTAAAATGCAAAAAAATTCAATTTTTTTTCAAATAAAATCGAAATTTTTTTGAAAAAAAGTTGCAAAATTTTCAAGTTTTTTTTTTTGGACCAAGTCCAAAATTAATGGCATGATCCTTGACCATACCTAATCCCCACCAAGTTTCGTCGAAATCCGTCCAGGACTTTTTCTGTAATACTGTTCACAAACAAACAAACAGACAGGGGTGAAAACAGTAACCTCCATCCATCTTCGATGGCGGAGGTTAAAATCGTCAGCACTTTGTGATCTTTTTACCATGGATAACATTAACCATTTTATTCTCATTTTACGTGCTTTGAGTACAGGAATGTCCTTTATCTGGGATGTGATTTCTCACATGGATGTACTGTACATGCGCGATGCTATTGATCATGGACAGCGTGTTTTGCTGAACAGTACGAACATGCAACAGTGTAACAACCGAGCAAACTGCTACCGTGCTATCAGAGTACGTGTGTTACCTGTTACCTGGCAACAGCACTGATGTTTCCGTCGGTCTCTTTCGTTCCTCATCTCACTCTCCGTTTCCATGATGCATTCATTGATTTTGGTGCATCTGGATGCTTGTGTTTTGTTAAACATTTGAGCATCACAGTCAAGTGTTGCAAAATTGCATATCATAGGAGAAACAGACACATCCACATAGCAATACTGTATCTTCATTGGGGATGGAAAGGTGTCAGGTCTGGGGCTGTGAATAATTTGAGGTTAATTGAGGTTTGGTTAATTCTGATTATCAAAGTAAAGGCAGCAAACTATTGTAACATTGTATCTTGTAGGTTTATAACAGTGGCTCCAACATAAAAAAACAAACAAACTCAAAATGAGGTTAATTCAATGACCCTAATTTAATTTTTTAAAATATTTTTAAAATCACAATCTCTACCCTCAAATAATTCATAGGATCAGCATGACCTCAATTAGTGTGTAGTCTTTTTTTAAATCAAGTTTATAATTTTTACCGGTGGTCTTGCGGGGGGTGGGGGGGGCGTAAATTCTCCATGTAAATGTGTCTCATGTAGTGCCGCCTCCAGGTGGGAGAGGGTATTACAAGCCTCCACCATTTACAGTGCAGTATTCCTGTCCCCACGTTTTCCAGTGCAGTGAGGTGTTTTAAATTATAAGCAGGAGGTATGTTTTTGTTACATGCATGTAACACAGGTTATCTATTTTTTGCCCATACAGAGTTTTGAGTTGCCTATACACCACCCAAATAAAGGTATACTTCAGAAGGACGTGTTGCAATCTTGGAATAAGATCACCCAGAGAGTGATCACCCACGTACTCTGATTGTAACCTAGAAGATACAGCAAGTGGATATGGCAAAACATTTGGAAAAAAATGGTAGGCCCAAAACTATCCGAGCCTGAGATGCAAGATCTAAATTACTAAGAATGAGCATGAAAAAATATACAGGAGTGAGCACCCAACATGAATAACAATCGACACAAACAGAGAACATACAATTGATGGCAGCACAGACGAATCTGGAACGATTGCTTAGCTTTTTGGATTGGATCTCTTGGAAGAGCAAGATAAACAACCATGACCATGAAACAGGAAAAGTTTTTCCGTCCTGGAAGTTGTTGAGGAAACGTGGTCACATAAGGTGCTAAGAGGGAGACTAAACAAAAATAGTGAAAATGTTAAAGACGAAAATTATTGAAGTGACTGTTGGTGTTAATGAGGTTTAGGTTGTAAGAGTTTCACTCTTGTAAGTGTGAAAATCTGGATCATTACAACATGCACACGAAGCAAAAAGCGGGGTTAAGCAATTGGTTCAGATTTTGTCTGTCTGTCTATATGTCTATCTCTCTGTCTGCAGACATCAGTTTATGATCGAGGAACTCCTTAATTTATATTGAATGTTATATTTTTAACATTAATCGCAACATGAACCGGAAAACGAACCTGTAGTTTAACAGTACTTTGGCACTGCTGTTGGCAAATTGTATGGAATCTTTTCCCGATTTCTTGTATGGAATCTTGCAATTCTAAGAGGTAATTATGAAAGATAATTCTAAATGGTAATTCTAAAGGGTATTTCTAAGCGGTAATTCTCAATGGTAATTCTAAAGGGTAATTCCAAACGGTAATTCTAAATGGTAATTGTAAAGGGTTCTAAACAGTAATTCTGCAGGGTTCTAAAGGGTGATTCTAAAGGGGTCTGAAGGGTATTTGGAAAGAGTAATTCTACAGGGTTCTAAATGGTAATTCTAAAGGGTTCTAAACGATAATTCTACAGGGTTCTAAAGGGTAACTCTAAAGGGTTCAAAAGGATAATTCTGAAAGGTTCTAAAGGGTAATTTTAAAGGGTGATTTCAAAGGGAATGAAATGGTAATTCTAAAGGGTAATTCAAAAGTGTTCTAAAGGACAATTCTGAAGGGTTCTGAAGGGTTCTAAAGGGTAATTCTAAAGAGTTCTAAAGGGTAATTCTAGTTGGTTCTAAAGGGTAATACCAATGGGTTCAAAAGGGTAATTCTGCAGGGTGCTAAAGGGTAATTCAAAAGGGTTCTAAACGGTAATTCTGCAGGGTGCTAAAGGGTAATTCTAAAGGACTCGAAAGGATAATTCTAAAGGGTTCTAAAGGATAATTCTGCAGGGTGCTAAAGGGTTATTTTAAAGGGTTATAAAGGGTCATTCTAAAGGGTTCTAAAGGGTAATTCCAAACGGCTCCAAAGGGAAATTCCAATTGGTTATAAAGGGTAATTCTAAATAGTTCTAAGGGTAATTTTAGAGGGTTCTAAAGGGTAATTCTAAAGGGCTCCAAAGGGAGTTCCGGTGGGTTCTAAAGGGTTATTCTGCAGGGTGCTAAAGGGTAATTCTAAAGGGTTTTAAACAGTAATTCTACAGGTTTCTAACGGGTAATTCTAAAGGGCTCTAAATGGTATTTGTAAAGGGTAATTCTACAGAGTTCTGAAGGGTAATTCTACAGAGTTCTAAACGGTAATCATAAGGGTATGAAATGGTAATCGTAAAGGGTTCTAAAGGTAATTCAACAGGGTTCTAATTGGTAATTCCACAGCGCTCTAAATGGTAATTCCTAAGGGTTCTAAATGGTAATTCAAAAGGGTTTGAAATGGTAATTCTAAAGGGTTCTCAATGGTAATTCTGAAGGTTATTCTAAAGGGTAATTCCAAGTGGTAATTCTAAAAGGTAATTCTCAAGGGTAATTCTAAAGGGTAATTCTAAATATTTATGCTAAACGGTAATTCCAAATGGTAATTCTCAAGGGTAATGCCAAACGGTAATTCTAAATGGTAATTCTAAAGGGTAATTCTAAATATTAATTTGAAAAGGTAATTCTAAGTGGTAATTCTAAAAGGTAATTCTAAAGGGTGATTATAAAAGGTAATTTCAACGGTTAATTCTCAAGTGTAATTCTAAACGGTAATTCAAAAGGGTAATTCTGAAGGGTAATTCTAAATATTAATTCTAAAAGGTAATTCTAAAGGGTGATTGTAAAGGGTAATTCTAAACAGTAATTCGAAATGGTAATTGTTAATGATAATTCTAAATAGTATATCTAAAGGGTAGTTGTAAAGGGTAATTCTAAAGGGTAATTCTAAAGGGTAATTCTAAATATTAATTCTAAAAGGTAATTATAAAGGATAATTATTGAAAATGGTAATTCTAAACAGTAATTCTAAATGGTAAATCTATGTGTTAATTCTAAGAGGTAATTCTGAAAGGTAATTATCAAGGGTAATTCTAAATGGTAATTCTGAAGGTTATTCGAAAGGGTGATTCTAAATGGTAATGCTAAATGGTAATTCTAAAGGATAATTCTAAATTGTAATTCTAAGTGGTAATTCTAAACGGTAATTTGAAACGGGTATTCTAAAGGGTAATTCGAAATAGTAATTCTAAACGGTAATTCTAAATTGTAATTCTAAATGGTAATTCTAAACGGTAATTTGAAACGGTAATTCTAAAGGGTAATTTGAAATAGTAATTCTAAACGGTAATTCTCAAAGGTAATTTGAAAGGGTGATTCCAAACTGGATTCTAAATGGTAATTACAAAGGGTAATTCTAAATGGTAATTCTAAGTGGTAATTGTAAGAGGTAATTCTGAAAGGTAATTCTAAACGGTAATTTGAAACGGTAATTCTAAAGGGTAATTCTAAAAAGTAATTCTACAGCGTGCCAAAAGGTAATTCTAAAGGGTTCTAAACAGTAATTCTAAAGGGTTCTAAATGGTAATTGTAAAGGGTGCTAAAGGGTAATTCTGCAGGGTTCTAAAGGGAGATTATAAAGGGCTCTAAATGGTAATTTTACAGGGTTCTAAAGGGTAGTTCTAAAGGGCTCTAAAGGGTATTTGTAAATGGTAATTCTACAGGGTTCTAAAGGGTAATTCTAAAGGGTTCTAAATTTTAATTCTAAAGGGTTCCAAATGGTAATTCTACAGGGTTCTAAAGGGTAACTCTAAAGAGTTCTAAAGGATAATTCTGAGGAGTTCTAAAGGGTGATTCTAAAGGGTAATCCTAAAGGGCAACTGTGAAGGGTAATTCTGAGGGGTCCTAAAGGGTAATTCTAACGGGTCCTAAAGGGTAATTCTACAGGGTTCTAAAGGGTAATTCTAAAGGGTTTGAAATGGTAATTCTAAAGGAGAATTCTAAAAGGTATTTCTAAAGGGTTCTAAAAAATAATTCTGAAGGGTTCTAAAGTGTAATTCTAAAGAGTTCTAAAGGATAATTCTATGGGGTTCTAAAGGGTAATTCTAAAGAGTTCTAAAGTGTGACTCCAAAGGGTTCTCAAGGGTAATTCTAAAGGGCTCTAAAGGGTAATTCTAAAGGGTGCTAAAGGGTAATTCTAAAGGGTTCTAAATAGTAATTCTACAGGGTGCTAAAAGGTAATTCTAAAGGGTCCTAAACTGTAATTCTACAGCGTTCTCAAGGGTAATTGTAAAGGGTTCTAAATGGTAATTCTAAAGGGTTCTAAGCAGTAATTCTGCAGGGTTCGAAAGGGTAATTCTAAAGGGTAACTCTAAGCGGTTCTGAAGGATAATTCTGAAGGGTTCTAAAGGGTGATTCTAAACTTTAGAACCCTTTGGAATGTGAAGGGTTCCAAAGGGCAATTCTAAAGGATTTTAAAGGATAATTCCACGGTGTTATAAAGGGTTTCAAATGGTAATTCTAAAGGGTAATTTTAAAGGGTTCTAAAGGGTAATTCTAAATTGTAACTCTAAAAGGTAATTCTAAATGGTAATCCTAAATGGTAAGTCTAAGAAGTAATTCTGAAAGGTAATTCTGAAAGGTAATTCTAAAGGCCCAGTCACACCTTGTAATTTTAGCCAGCAATGGCAACGTATCAAAATGTATGTTAAACGCTGGGTTACGCTGAACTTTTGATGTTTTTTTTTAAGATTCGGACGTATTCATAACGAGTTGGTCGTATGCATAACATATTAGTAACGGACACAGAACGTTTCATTGTCTTATAGATAACTTATACCAACGAATGCTTAGCCTGTTGTCGGCGTTCACAACCTATGCCCAACGATAGTCTAACTTATGCATAGCGCGCTGAACGTATCGCGACGATCACATGGCGTAGCCTATTAAAAGGCTGCCGCACAATGATTCAAATCATAACCGCCGGAGAAATGGAAGTGTCAACATCGCAGTCACACCTTGGCGATCTTGCCAGCGTATCCGACCTCTGAAAAATGCATCTAAAACGCTGGCGCACGTCGAATACGGTATGGGTAAGTTTGGTATACGTGAATAGAACGCTAAAGTACGCTATCATACGTCGTAGTAAGTGGAGTACATCTTGTACTTTTAAACGTGTTAAACATTTTACGACATACTTGCCGTATGCCTCACACGTTCCGCATGTGATGGGAATAAGTTGTACGACGATATGCGATCGTTGGCACACGTCGACAAAAGTTACTTTTAAGTTACTCATCAGTCGAAACACTCAATGTAATGGTTAGCGTCAGTGTTCCAGACTCCCTGGTTTTTTATTTTTTTTTTCTTCGGTATGACGGTGATGTTGACACTTCGATTTCTAGTGCGGTTATAATATAATGTAATTAATAGGCTGCCGCTCAAGATTTAAATCATAACTGCACTAGAAATCGAAGTGTCAACATCACCGTCATACCGCAGAAAAAAAAATAAAAAAAATAATAAAAAAACCAGGGAGTCTGGAACACTGACGCTAACCATTACATTGACGTGTTCGACTTATGAGTACCTAACAAGTAACGTGTGTCGACGTGTGTCAACGATCGCGTAACGTGCCTACAAACGTTACCCATAGGTTAGAAATAAGTTTCGGGTACGCTAAACATTACCTCACGTGTTTCGACTTATGATAACTTACAAGTAACGTGTGTCGACGTGTGTCAACGATCGCCTAACGTGCCTACAACACGTTACTCATAGGTTAGAAATAAGTTTCGGGTACGCTAAGCATTACCCGACGTGTTTCGACTTATGATTAACTTACAATTAACGTGGTGCCGACGTGTGTCAACGATTGCGTAACGTGCCTACAACTTATGGCCAGCGTAGCGGAACTTGTGAGTCATACGCTGGCATAAGTCGTAAAATTTCAAGCATGCTAAAATATGAGGACAACGCAAAGTACAACGATGAAGCCAGGTACTACGACGTCATTGCCAGTGCTTCTTTCAGCGTGCTCTCAATGTTTCCAAAACTTACCTATAACGTATTCGACGTGTGCCAGTGTTTTAGACAAATTTTTCAAAAATCGGCATAAGCTGGTTAAACGTCAAGGTGTGACTGGGCCTTAAATGGTAATTCTCAATGGTAATTCTGAGAGGTAATTCTGAAAGGTAATTCTGAAAGGTAATTCCAAATGGTAATTATAAGTGGTAATTCTGAATGGTAATTCTAAAGGGTAATTCTGAATGGAAATTCTAAAAGGTAATTCTCAAGGATAATTCTAAATAGTAATTCTAAAAGGTAATTCCAAAGGGTAATTCTAAAGGGTAATTCTAAAAGGTAATTCTGAATGGTAATTCTAAGAGGTAATTCTAAAGGATAATTCCAAATAGTAATTCTCAAGGGTAATTCTAAAAGGTAATTCTAACGGGTAATTCGAAGGGGTAATTCTAAATAGTAATTCTAAAAGGTAATTAAAAAGAGTAATTTTAAATGGTAACAAGTCTGAAGACGACGATGGTTCACGAGCGGTATTTGACGATGTAGATTGTTTCAGAAGTCAAGTCCCCCTGTGCCTGAGAATCACCAGGGGCTGTTTATAGTCAGCCCCCGGAATCAAAACCGATGACAAAGCTCAAAGAAGAGTGAGTGCAACCTGCTGAGCCTATCCCGAACAATTGTAAACAGTTCATATACCCGAAACAATATAAACGCAATGTACGCTGTGTCGTCACACTAAATGTAAAAACATCTAGAAAATAGAAGGGCAACTCGGTAGATGCGCATACCTCAATGTAATGCCTGATCGCTACGAGAACATATCAGGCCACAAGTACATTTTTTGAAATAATCATGCTAATACAAGGACTATATCGTTTTTTGGCCCATTTCTACAATGGTGAATAATCATTTAAAATAAATAATCTCGTATCGCAGATCCGGAATCAAGATCTTCACCAAAATCGATATCATTCTTCTTGTCAACACACCCAACCCTGGTCCACCAGTTTCATCCGATCCGTCACAACCTTTGATATATCCTGCAACACAAACAAACAAAAAATACAGACAAGCCGGGTAAGCGACGACATGGGTGGTCGCTATATAATGCATACTAGTCATCGTTTTTGACGGAATCGGCCTGAAATATTTTTGGACATAAGAGGTTGATTATAGTGCGCATAATAAGCGCAGAAGGCGATTTTTTTGATTTTTTCAAAAAAATATATATAAATATTTTTCGGGATTTTTTTTCAAAAAATTTTCAAAAGTCCCGTTGCTAGGTAACGATGGGCGTCCGATAGGCAACGGTGCTCAAAGCATACAAACTATATCCTGGTATGAACCTACCAGTTCAGTTTCATCAAAATCACGGTTGGTTCTCTTGGCCTTCCAGAGCTGTCCCATTAACATACCAACAGACAAGAGCGGAAAACCTGAGATAACGTAGTGCGAGCGACCACCAACAAACAAACAAGACAGAAAGGGGTGAACAACATAACCTCTCTTTCATCCTTCGGTGGCGGAGGTAACGAATGAATAAAATGATAAACAAAAATAATAATAAATATATTTTACTCATGATTTACCTGGTCGCAGATTGTAATTCTCATCATGAATTAGGACTACAGGTGAAGTGAGCAACAGCCCTTGAAGCCAAAATCTGAGGTCATCCAAACGATAGCACTTGTAGAGCAAAGCATAACACAGAGAGCGAGCAACGGCCTGTTATTAAATAAAACAGCGACAGTCAATAAAACGAGCAACACCCGAAGCTATTGACTCAGGTGGAGTTGAGTCCGAGCGCGTGTGGATCGATATGCAAGCCGATTTTCTGTTTTATATAGCACAATGTATTATACATGGAGGCTTTCCGCACACTCACTGCGGATCAAAGTCAAGAAAGGACAGGACAGCAGCAAGCACCGTGGAATGGCAATCACACAATTGCACTCGAGGCAACTCCGGCACAGCACACTGCGGCAACAACGCTTCGGTGCTCAACAGTAATGGAGACGATTTCAATTCGGAAAGCAGGGAGAAGGATTAAAACTCGTCTGTGGATCCTGTTGATAATATCTATTCCTTGGTTGCACATGGCATATGGCCCTCTCCTGTTTAAAACGGATTATAAATTGACATTGTATATTAGATAACGTATGCCGTCCGACTTTCGTTTGGAAGCTCGAATTTGGAAAGAAAAGGAAAATCAAGAGTTTATAAATCTTATAAAAACATCCTCATTTGGAAACTGAATATTGAGCACACAAGGTGGCATCTTCATAGAATAGTTTACGAGAAGCGAGATCTGGAAATACGAACCATGATGCGCACTATCTCTCCAACGCTTTCGTGTTGTTGCGTTCAGCGGGAGTTTTCCTGATCGTGTCGAAGGAATGAAAGGATTATGGGAAGAGTTTTGTAGCGTTATACTTATGCAGTAACATTAAAAGTTAGACAACAGGGGATCATGAAAAGAATGTTACAAAAAGACCTGTTTTTTCCATCCGCAAATCCACACCTGTGATTTCTTTTATCCAACTCCTGCAACCCTTCCACCTTAAACTATTGATTTTTAATTCTCAGAATCAAGGCTCATGAATAACTTATAAAAGCAGCGCCTTTGTTTCCTTTTCTGCCAGATACACTTCTATAAGCTCCTTAGCCACACGATCGGCCGGCGGTGTGATGACTTTCCATCCCTGGTCCTGTTTTAGCATCCCAAGTCTTTTACTAAGGCCACTAGCCAGGCCTGACGTTCGAACTGACGGTACAGGATTTTTTGGAAATTTGGTCAGGGTCTCGTTGATAACTCGCCCTATTCACCCTGAATTCACCTTCATGAAAACACAATGAGGATCTTTAACGTCCACTGAAACCAGTGCTCGAAAGATGGGTCCCTCCTGTTAACACCCCCACACCCCATCCAACAAACCAAGCCGTTTTGGCTTCTGAAACTATTCCAGTTTTTCCCTCCTGTAAGCTTCCCTTCTGTATCCATCTTGTCTTTCTCTGGTCCCCCATTCCTCCCAGACCACTTTGTTTGTTCAAGTCTCCCTCTATCTTTGGCGCTTCAACTCTGCTATTAGTCATCACATACTTTCTAAACTGCTATCTTTTGTCCTGTTTATGTATTGGATACAGTCATAAATTGTACAAAGCTTTTGGCACAGAGCCCTCAACTATGATTAGAACAACCAAAAAAATGAAAGGGTATCTTGAAGTGTCTAAAACTTACCTTTCAGACTGTCCAGGCTGGTTTCAATCTAGACCTAAACTTATGAAACTATCACCAACTATGTTTATATATTGCAGGGCAGAGATATCATGGTGTGCTCGTCCATTGGAAGGACGTTATTGAGGTATAACATATTATGGTTTTGATTTGGGATGCACCTGAGGTGATAGGTGGTGAGAAAAGCAGCAGCTGTCTTGAAGAGGGAGAAATGAGAAATTAACAGGATGTGGAAGTTTGGCTTCCACAGGAGTGAAAAAGGGAACAAATAGAGTGGAGGTGAGACCATGATCCTTTGATTTAGGTAGTATTTCACACAGAAGGGGGTTATGAGATGGTAGACCATGTAGCCCAGCAGAAACCTGGGGGGGGGGGGGGGTTGGGAGACAGAGCACAGAAAAGCAGATGATGGCAAGCCCAAAGAGGAGGTGGTAGAAGACAGAAAAGACCACTGACCTGTCCGCATGGAAAAGTGATAGGCACACGGATCGGCCTCAGCGTGGAGAGATTCCAATGATCTTGAAGGCTTGGTTTCCATGGTATTAAGCTGAGAAAGTTGTGAGGCAGTGGAGCCAGCTCAGCTGATTGGCTATTCCCTCCATTCACAGGTGGAGATGTGGAATGGATCTTTCTAATAAATATGACATATATATAACATATTATACATATAAATACATATATAAATATATACATAAATATATATATATATATGTATACACCATACATACATACATACATTTATATACATATATATATTATATATAAATTATATATTCATATCATACATATATATACAACAATATATCTATACATATGATATATATATACACAAAAATATACATATACATATATATACTATATACATTAAATAATAATATATATAATGTATACACATACATACATACATTTTTATATACATATATAAATATATAATATATATATATATATATATTCATACATATATATATGTATATATAATATTATATATACATATATATATAATATTATATATATAATATATATATATATTTATTGCGCGGGTCTGGCGGTTCAGGTTAAACCCCCCAACCCAAATTGTGTGCGGCAGTAACACTGCCAGCCCCAGATAGCGCGAGCGGTTTCCTTAGGAGGCAGATAACGTTGATCCTCGGAGATTATAACGCTTGCGGGAGGAGGGCGCAATGCGGAATGATGAAAGCATGGGGAAGCACAGGGGCGGGGGGGGGGGGGGTTATAACTCGAACCCCACGACAAATACATGGCCACATAAACTCAAAAATAACCATGGAATTAATGACAATATAAAATTTACAAGGGTAATTCAGAGGTAAAATAAATAACATGGAGTAAATAAATCCTAAGTTGAGGTGCCTCTACACAAGACTTAAATACAGACAAGGGGAAATGAAATAAAAACAAATCCTTCCTTTATTCTGGCACTTAGCTTGGTCCAGAGATGGTCTTTATGGAACGTGGAATCAAGGCACTTCGTCCTGCATGGTAGACACGTGCAAAATGGCGCTGAGCACTGCTTACAACGGAAATGTCGTCAGGCAATTCCATGAGCGGTAATCAACACCAAGGTCAGAGACCCTGTGCAGCTGCTTCGTGTGCCTATTGTCCTCACCGACCGCTGTTTGACATAAGCATGGCTCCGGGGTCCGTCTCTCTCATAGACCCAACCAAGAGCCAATGGCCAACGCTTGCTCAGTATGTGAGCCAATTCGCCTCAGCACGAATACGAGAATTGTACCGTGTTCTTTATATGCAGCGAAGAAAACAGAACGTAAAACCCTGTTTCTATCACGTCCATCTCCTAGCTACGTTTCTTCTCTGACACGTGTGCATCCCTCACACCGCACCGTGTCACAAGAAGCCAACCTCCTCTGCTCGCCAAATCTCTCCTTGACGTCCACCGAACAACCGTTCCACCTCCGAGTGTGGCTTGCTTGCATGTAACACTTAACTACACAGTTTCCCTACTTAATTACATGAGATGTCTCCTACAACGTCACACGGATGCAAGCAACTCTTACACATTCCCAACATTCCTCTAAATTCCTCTATCTACCCCTACAACTGTAGCAATATACGTATGTATATATATATATTATATAAATATATGTATAGTATTGTAACATTACACATGCAAATATCAAGAACCCAATCATGTCTCTCATCCATAATTGGAGAGAACACCAATAAGCTATCACCAAAATCAATTACTCAGGTGGCTAGGATTTCCATTTCTATCCCCATACTCTTCCAGCCCAAGAAAGCTGCATAAAGCAATCACACAAGGTTTCAACCCGGAGCTCGTTCCTCTGCAGTTGTAAAGACATTTACAAGTAGCACATACATGAGATCCCAAACTACAACGCCTCCCTCAGCCACCAGACCGGTTTCATCACTTGTGGCGAGTCATCGGCGACAGGTGAGATAGAAACGAGCACCACCGAGTGCCAAGCATGTACCAAGTGTAATGCCAATAACAGTTAACATACAGATTCAAGACCCAATCACTTCTCTCACCCATAAATGAATACAATGAGATCTTTTGTTAAAAATAAAGACTTTTTTTTTCTTTCCAAGTTTAACTTTGCAAAATGAAAGTCAACAGCTTACGGCTGTTCTTCCAGAGAGAGAGAGAGAGAGAGAGAGAGAGAGAGAGAGAGGTGATTGGCTCTTAATTTATATCGAAAGAATGTAATTACTAATCTCAACACAAATTAGTGATCTGGATGGGTGGCAAAAATAAGTCAAAAAGATAGGGAATATAAATATCTTAAATGATGATTGATCTGCCGTGGAGAGAAGAAAGGCTGATATTTCGGGCATTACCTTTATCAGAACAAAACTACACCTTCTTTTGCTCCGACGAAGGGTAAGGTCCAAAACATCCCCAAGATTTGGGGCCTCTGGGTGCTACGATTCGCTGTGAAAGAATAACGTGCAAATGTACAAACAAACACATGAACATATTGTAAGATACTATGATTAGCAAAACTGCATGAATGCTCCACACTGTGCCCTTTTTGATAACTTTCAGTGTACTTGCCTGTGGTCATGTTTTCTATTTGCGAGGTCTCCCAGGATGTGGCTCGTTTTCCTGACGCTGATCCTGCTCACCAGATTTCTCTCAGTGAGAAAGCCTCGTGAGTGGAGGCCAATGGACCGACCACATGCCTCATAGATTGCAGCAGGTTGATCAAGCATCTCAAGGAGATGGGGATGGGCCAGGCATCTGCCTGGGAGATGGCAAGCGGAGACCTCTGGAGTACCGGCTGAAAGTGGACGCAGCGAAGTGCTGCTCCGGCGCATGCTCCCATACCTGACCTGGCCTGACCCCTCCTACCCATTACTCATGGACATTTCACACATCCCTTTTCTTTCTCGTTCCTTCACAGGAACTGACAGGACATCTTGGAGGTAGCTCACTTTTCTTTGAAAAAAAAAACAACACACCCAACCTGTCCAGAAGTTTGAATATTTAGACATCACAATTAGGAATGTGTCTGATTCTCATCTCTACTGCAGCACAATGCCCTCCAGCACTGTTCTGCTTCCGCAACTATGTTGAAGCATCAATTCTTTTGACGACGTTTCTCGTTAATTGAAGGTCGAATCTCAAGGATAGTCTCAACAAGATATTATTTCAGGTGATTTTGGGTTTGCCTGTCAAAGTATATTCTCATCCCAACCTGTGGCTCATGATGCAGGTAACCCAGGTTAATAATACCAAATGCTATATTTGTCATTATTTACTAATGTCTTTAGTATTCATGCTAAATTGCATTGATGTTTATTAGTTTACGTGTCCCACATGTGAAATATGTATGAAGTCCTCCATGAACCTCAGATCAATAAAAAAAAAGTGAACAAGAACAGCACTGGTAGAGTGCATACCTCCGCAAGCTGAACAGTTTATTTTTGTATCTCACTGATGGGCTGGATCTGGATCTGGACTTATACCAAAATCGAATCGGCTTGTTCTTGTCACCTAACCAACTACTCCACCTCGTTTTGTCATATTGGTCCACAACTTTTTGAGATATCATGCTATACATAGTTTTTGGCCCATTCTGAATGATGAAGAATCACTTAAAAAATTAGGATTCGAATCTTCACCAATTAATAAATTGATTCGTCCTTGTTACACACCTAAGTTTGCATGATGGTTGAAGTGTGAGGTCGATGCCATATACCTCAAAATCGGAAGATTGCACTCCGGCCACACACAAAACACTTTACTCACTGTTAGTCCATGGGCCCAGGCATTATCGGTACCATCTGAGGAAACCAAACTTTAGGGCTACTAAGTTATTGGTAGGGACTATATGATTATTTCAATATGTGATAACCGTTCCAGAAGAGCAGCTTAGTGTATGTATTTTGCATTTTACCATTTTACCATTCTGAGATATTGACGTTTTGGGGAAAATCACACAATGGACTTTGACACATCCCATGAAGGTAATATCATTCAATAACAGCTCAGGATATCCAGATTTGTTTGCCTTTTCGCTTTCATTATGCGGAGGGTGGGTACATTCAGAGATGATAACTACCAATAAGCTGCCAGTCTGCAAAGGTTATCACATCAAAATATGATCTATATATATACACCAATTCAAAAATCATAACTAGGATTGGTTTCCTGAGATGGTACCGACAAGTGGAATTTCTGGCCTGGCCCATGGACTATGTGGTGTGTGTCGGGGTGGTGCTGAGGTGTCGTCCACCAGATGGTGGTCTCCTCGGGTTAACCTGAGGTGGTCCCTTCGGGTGAGTGCCTGGAATGTCATATCCCTAAGAGATGGGGATGTGCCAGGCATCTGCATGGGGGACGGCCAGACGGAGGCCCTGGAGTACCGGTAGAAAGTGGACGCAGCGACGCACTGTGGCGCATGCTCCCCAAGTATGTACGCACACACCCAACCTGTCATCAAATTTGTCCAAATCCGTCCATAATTTTTTTCAGATATCCTGCCTCACAAACAAACAAACACTCGGTGGTGGAAGAATAAATAATTGCTGAAACGTTTGCACACTCATGCAATACTGCACGTTGAAAATGCAAAATATTTCATGCTTATTTATAATTCAATAAAAAATATTACATCCGGAGGAGAACGAGAAAGAACATTTTCACATTCAAATAATAAAACAGGAAATCAGCATTTTTAGCTGAAAAGGTGTTAATGCAAAATTACACCTGAACACAAGCAACCACTTGGATTCAGTGTGGGAGACTTGGCAGCATCATTTTCTTGCAGCATTCAGCGGCATCAGCATGATCAGGACGAGCAGAGAGTGCAACATTGCTGATACGAATCATTAAAACTGCATTTTGTAAACAGCTGTGCTGGTGACATCATCACATACCAAAGTGTATTTTCATAAAGCACCAATTCTCTCCAGCCTGCATCAATAAAGCTTTCCTGGGCCAAAGCCTGGGAAACTAATCATAAATGTGGTCTAACCACTCAGCACAATCATCTCTCACACTCACCCTCACCCAAACTCCTCGAAACAGTAAAATGTGCACAGGAAGTATATGACACATACATCACGGGATAGACACACCACCAATGCACATGCGGTGAGAGCGCAATGCTCAAGGATTTGTGTTGGTTGCTTCCTTTAATCATGAACAGAGTGCCGAGACAAACTACACCTTAACTTCGCACTTCTCATTCCTAGAGTATTCTGTGGCAGATACAGTCAAGAGGTTTAGATCACCTTTGTCCTGAATTATGACAGATGATACAATGTGATATCGACTGACACAAGATGTAAATGACATCCAGTGATACTCGCCACCATTGCCACAGGAGGGAAAAGTGTATTTGTGTTCAAAAGATAACTAGGAGAGGTCCTGATGTGATCATCTGACACATTATAAGTATGTACAATCAGATTGTTTGACATGAGCTAGTCATGTGGTGTCTAAGCGGCAGCCCGCCTCCCATGGGCCAGTCTACTGCTTCCAGTGACTGGCCCATAGTACAGCCGGCTCGTGGGGATGGGTCCCTCCTATAAGACATGTGGTACTACCATTACGTCTCAGAAGGGGGTCACCCGAAGACACGGGTCCGACTCCCTCCCTCAGAACAGCTCCACGGGTGATTTGTGATCCACTGCATGCGGCATGGCCCTCTCAGGGAGTCCATGGGGGTCGACGATGGGCATTCCATCGGCAACCTCAGACTCCTGACCTTGGTTGGCCAGCCGTACGTGGTTAAGCACTGGGTCGTTGCATGCAAGACGAGCACCATGCCCCACATCTTCTGGAAGATGGTCTTTCCCACCATGCCAGTTGTGCAGAATTAATGGACTTGGTCTGGGCGCTTGTCAGCGTTCATCGCAGCGGATCACAAGTGAACCAATGTTGGGATGGTTCACGGTCCAAACTACTCGCGGACGTCCACTCAGGTGGTCTGGAGCTTCAGTCGATCACCTCTGCACCATGGCGGTCAACACTTGACATATGGTGGAGTGCATCAGGGGAAGGAGAGGACAACAGGCCAGGGCTCAAACCCTGGCAGGGAGGGGTCGAGCCAGCGCCGACCCTCCCTACGGCTCCACTTTGAGTAGGTGCTAGCCATGATGGTAGAAGTGTGAAGTCTATGCCATATTACAAAAACCAGTCCTTCACCTGCAGGATGGAACATATGATCATCCTGAAACATGCTCAGGAAATTAATTGGCCATGATTCTGAGATACTCCTGGATGCCAACGCACACACATGTGCATTATTGTGTCAATATGTGTTGGAGTCCATTATTATTTGGTATGCAGCCTGTAGCTGCTGGTTGCATCATTTCTGGGACCGTGGCTGTGCCGCTGATACAGTGCCCCCTGATGTCAGTAAACTGGTACTCATTTGCCGACCTCGGAAGGATGATAGGTGAGTTAACCAACCTGGTGTTATCTAACGGCACGACAGGGGCTCAAACTCAAGACCATAAGATCTTAAGCCAGCCACCTTAATCGTAAAGCCAACACCAGGCTTTGTTGGATTCCATGAGATGACATGTTTATGTTGACATGTCTCATCACGTGTTCTTTGCTCACCAGCCTAGCAATCTCGAAGCAACCTTAATACAAACAAAAGCCTCAGTTACTTGTGTCACTGCCACTGTTACGAGGTCCACACAGCACTATTGGTGCTGATTTCCCCTTCAAATATCCACTCTAAGACCTACTTACGTCCATTTCTTGCACTTAGGCTATGCCCCCCCCCTCATAGACTTCATGTCCTCCTTTTCAACATTCAAAGTAACTGAACTGAACATATTCAAAGAATCAGGAATCAACAACAGTCCATAATACTGAATATTGGTTAACAGTGTTTAATATCAAATATAACAAAATAAGAGCTGCTTTGCAATACATGTTCCAGATTTTCTGGTCCACTAAAATTTTCTGGTCCTCCCACCCCTTCCACAATCCCCATCCCAATGAATTTTTGGGAGATAAAAATTTGTTTGCGTTTAACGCACGCTCGAGCCGATACCAGAACCAAAATGAGGAAGAAGAAACCCTAAAATGCACCGTGTTTGGGTCTATTCTGCAAATTAAAATGAAAAGCAATTTTCATTTACCGATATATTTTGTCTACAAGAAACCAATAAAGACAACGAGGATAACAACCGGAGATAAAAATTAGTTTGTTTTAAAGGGGAACCCAAATGCTCAGACCACTCAACGCTAATCTATCCCTTGATAGCCTACAAAATAATATGATGTAAATTTGCGATTAAGGTCGAAATCTCTTCTTCAGACTATCCGTGATGTCAACCTGGGAGTATTGCCATATCCATATGGTTTACGGGAGGTATATCGCGGTATGATTTAACTCAAACGGCGAATAAGTTTCGATTTCCATAAGTTTGCCGAGTCGATGCGTCCTTGATGCTTATATAGTAATGCAAACCAAGATGGTTTCATACTACACCAATGCCAAAAAGATCCGAAGTTTACCAGAAATTGGACGAGGTTTGTCAAAATATCCGAGTGTGGATCGGGCCGAGAAAATGCTCGGTTTTGTGCTTGGAACATTTTACAGATAACTGTTTTGAACAACAGAGATGGCTAGATCTTGTGGTTATCTGCCATGATTGAGAGAGAATGCCATACCCACGATGAGCGGAATAACAGCCATCACTCGAAACTAACACCACTCCCACCCAGCTACCAGAACATGTACATGGACGATTGAGCGGTGAATCAAACACCTGTTGCCATTGCCTGGCAGTTACCACGAGAGCAACTGATAATAATTATCAATTATCAGCACAAATTTCTAAAAATCAAATTAATCACCATCTATATATAGTGGAAGAATGTACTGTATGTATGTGTGTGTGTATGTGTGTATGTATATCTTTCCTCCAAGAAGATTTGATCGAGGACATAAATTTCTGGGTCTCCCCACCCCTTCCACCATCTCCCGTCACCGCACACAATATCCACCACCACCACACCCCTCTCCACCATAGCAAGCGTGGTATGAAGATCCGTATGAAGATCACGCGTGGTGGTCGAAAGTCCAACCTGAGTCTTGCCTGCTGAGCAGTTTACTGGCTGGTGATGCCTTCAGTTTTGACCACAAGGAAGAGCTTCTCACAAACCACATGGGGCCGGAAAATTAAACTGTGACAGTCAGATGAAGTTGGTGAAGAACATGATAAATAGTGTACATGAAATAACAAGGAAACTTCAGCACTGGTGGAAGCTATTTGCTCCATCATTCCCAAGCTATATCCTGTGATAACAATATAAGCCACTCTTTTTTGTCTAAAAACGTATATACATCATTAAAAAGGCAGTTCACCAGAATGGCATTTTATATTAAATCCTGAGCTAATGAAAACAAAACCCATACTTTTTATTTATTTAAATTTTTCTCGACACTATCTAAGGCTTTTCGTGGAGCTGCCACACACACATCTCATACACATAGACTTGCATATGAATACAGTACATGAAACACAACACAGGACTGCTGACGAGACAACACAGCCACTGATTTTGGGGGAAGTGCCATCACTTCCTGGGGCACTCTAGGTACAAGCGATGCCACACCGATGGCGCAGCCTTTCTCACCCACTCAGCGGGGTATTTCCTAATAATTTCGCCTCCCATGGATGCCAACCTATGGAGATCGTCCATGTCTTTTCCTTTGAAGTTTTTGCGTATGACTCGGCCAGAGTTTGAACCGCCAACCTCCCAGACTCAAAGCAGACGCTCTAACCATTATTACTCCACCAATTGTGGAAAACCCACACAAGACAGCTCAAAGGTAGGTGATAATGCAAATCATTGGACAATAGGTAAACTTGTACTTGCTTTAATAAATATGTATGTTTTCAGACCATTTTTCCTTTATGGGAGTAAGTGAGGCTTATGGAAGAGCAAATCGAGATGACAGTGGGGAAACAAGGGAATAACGAACAGGAAAGAGGATAGGTAGGAGGGGTGGAAACACTAAAACCAGCAGTAAGGTTAATTAAGGTCATGGGTCAGAATTGGAGATGACAAGAGATGGAATTGAACTATTTGCTGGATGCACTGGAGGGAAGACAAAGACAAATCAGCCTCTGAAAGGTGGGCCCTGTAGAAAACAGAGAGACACCGTCCTGCTGTGATGCAAGAACAACAGACCTTATGCTTCGGTCTCATCACTGGAGATTCCAATAAGTTTGAGAGCTTTAGGTTCCACAGAATCCAGGAGAGACAGGCGTGAGCTGGGGCACCAGCCCATAGCAAGAGCAGTGCTCCATTATGCTACAAGCAAGGTCTTGTAGACGATGAGTCGTGCAGAATTTCCAAGAAAAACTTGGATCGACAGAGGATGACCAGCCTGCAGCTGACTTTTGAGGCCAACTTTGCTATGTGGAATCCTAGGAAAGGCCATGAGGACTAGAAGTGAACCTCTTCCAGTGGATGACAAAGGAAATAGGGAGTTGGTCTCGTTTGATGATCCTTCTGGAGCGATAGAGAGAGACTAAGATGTTCTAGGATGAAGGACATGTTCCATTGATCAGAGGCATGCCATTTCCTGATCAGCAGAGAGAGATGCAGCTGCAGTCTGACGAGCAAGGGATGAGAGTACTGACAACACAATGTTGAGTCATCTCCCATTCAACCCTTGGTTATTACGATGTTGAAGTTGAGATTGTCAGTTGTTTTAATTTTTAGGCATACGTATTTCCAATGACTTTATAAACACCAATCACTGTGTGAGAAGGCTCAGCAATGGTTGTTCTTTCTTGAAGGTTGAAAAGTTTCAGTGTAAGCCGCCATGTGTTGATCAAGTTCCATCGAGCAGTGATAGTGTCTTGCACTGTCTTTCCCGTCTGGCATGGCAGCTTGACACAGGACGACCAATCTCAACTAAACAGGATAGTAAAGACTGTTCGTAAAATTATTGGGTGCAATGTGCCTTCCATCAAGAACATGTGCTCCAGTCGAATAGCGAAAAGAGCGAAAGCTATCATCGAGGTGAGTTCCACCCAGCGCATGACATATTTGAACTTCTCTGTTGGGTAAAGGTTAATGTTCAATCAAGACCAACTGTAATCGCTGGCACGACAGCTTTTACCAACTGCAATCCGCACACTCAATTAATTTGCATCTTCAGTTTTGTGAGCATCGAAAGAATGTTTATGGATATTATAAACCGAGCCACTCATTTCATTTTCTCAATTCATTTCAACACAAAATGTCGTGTAGGGCTCTCTATTCACAGTGAATATATCTGAATCTATTCTTATTCAATGTAATTTTTAAGCACGCACTGTCAAAGTACTTCTCATTGTATGCGCACTCAATATATGTGACAATAAACTCATAATTAATTATTATCTGCAAAAAGGAAGAGGGTTTCCAGAGTATCAGATAGGTCATTTTTGCAGATGAGGAGCCAGATTAAGTACAGAACACGCTTGGTGACCTCCACCTCCACTGGGAGAGGATTCCATCGATGCGAACGTGTTGACTTACTTAAAACAAACGTCGTTGAAAGGCTGAAATAACCACCTTTCCTATAATACCCTCTACTTTAAATGACATCCAAGACTGGTTATCAATGTAAGCCTTTGCAAACACCTATCACAATTCACATTGTACTATTTGGGTGGTGCTCCCAGATACTGGGCTGTAAAAGATCTCTTTTCTCTCTTTGAGAGAGAGAGAGAGATTTATCGGACAGGCAAGAAGGTAGATAGATGGGTCGAGGGAAACAAGAAGGGAGAGATGGCAGAGAGGGCACTCAGCATTCATTGCAATGTCCCAGCGAACCATGGGTCGATGCTATGCAGATAAAAGGCCGCTGTGTTTCTGCACTGGAAAGGGCAATATGGGCAAAGGGCACGTGTGGGGGGGGGGAGAGGTGAGATGCTTGTGGAATTGGTTCTTAGAGCCATCAGTATATCAGGTTGGTGTAAATGCCAGAAAAACCTGAAAGCCCAAAGCACCATTGTGTGAAATAAGTCTTTGCTCACCATGAGCAGTCTATGATTTTACATTCACTACACTAAATGTAGCACAATTTCACTTTGCTTTTACTTATCAATCCAGAGTTAAATGGTGTGAGCAAGTGTTTGACCAATGCAATAACATAGGTTGTCAAACGAATATGGATTTGGCCTGATGTAAGAGTGGGTGCTGCAGCATATGAACTGCTGGATGATCAACTCATCATCATCATCATCAAAAAATACATCATTCAGAAATAAAATGTTTGTTGTTGAAGTCATAACATCAATAGAATAAAAATAATATTATGGGAATACAAGAATTGAGAGTTTGGTTGAGTTCACGTGAAAGACTTGTTTCTTTTGGCAGGTTGGGTTTGATTCCACATCCATTTCCTCTCACTTACAAGGACTATGGCAAATCTGCCAAAAAAGGCTAACCTTCGTTGAATGAGGCATCAGTATTGCAATGGATTGAAACAGGATGTTTTATGGGTTTTTACATTTCTCTTACAAACAAGTGGTGCCAGGCACAACAAATCCGCCCATTTAAGGCATAAAGTTATTTTGGGGATCAAATTTAAATTCGATATATCCTTCACCCATCTTCACAAATGCATTTTTCACTATAGGATTGTGAGAATTTTAAGTCAAAATAGAATAAGGTTCACTATAAGCTTAGTTTGAAGTAAATCGGATCATTTTTGACGAAGTTATGAGCGAAAAATGATTTTGACCTTTTCGTGACCTGAACTTGACCTTTGACCTAATTGGACCCAAAGTTAATGGGGTCGTCCGAGGTTATTACCCACCTGTGGATACAATTTGACATATTTGAAGCCAGCCGTTTTCCCGTAAAGTTGTATTTTCGTAACCATGTTTTAGTTTTAATGAGAAATTTGTAATTTTGACTGATGACCATGACCCCCAAAACTTCGGACCCTCCCGATCTTCACAAATATGCATTTTTAACTATAGGAATGGGTAGGATTATAAGTGACAAATAGAAATAAGGTTCACTATAAGCTTAGTTTGAAGTAAATCAGATCATTTTGACGAAGTTATGAGCGAAAAACGATTTTGATCTTTTCGTGACCTTGACCTTGACCTTTGATCAATTGAACCCAAAAGTTAATGGGTCGTCCAAGGTTCATTGCCACCTGTGGATTAAATTTGATGATGTTTGCTAAAGCAGTTTTGCCGTAAAGTTGCTAACAGACAACAGACAAACAAACACGGATGATTACAATATCCTGCTCCCTCCCAGATAAAAATAGTTGTACAATGGCTTCTGTGTTGCTTCTGAGTGCATTAGGAGACAATAAAGTGCAATATATTTTTGCATATTCTGCATCATGCTCTTGACTATGAACAGACAGGGACTTTCAAGAAACTCTGGTAGCAACAACGGTACACACGAACACGTGCGCACACACAGGCACACGCACACACACACAACACACACACACACACACACACACACCCTCTAGAAGTACCCTTTAGTAAAACCCTTTGAATCACCCTTCAGAATTATCATTTAGAATTACCCTTTAAAATTACCCTTTGGAACCCCTTAGAATTACCAGAGAATTGCTCTCAAGAATTACCCTTTACAACCCTTTAGAATTACATTTATATTACCCTTCATAATTACCCTTTAGAACCCTTTTAGAATAACCATTTAGAATTACCATTTATAAGAACCCTTTATAATCACCCTTTGAAATTTCCATTTCGAATTATCCTTTACAAGCTTTTAGAATTACCCTTTAGAATCACCCTTTATAATTACCTTTAAAAATACCCTTTAGAATCACCTTTTAGAATTCCCATTTCGAATTACTTTACAGAATTACCTTTCAGAATTACCTTTCAGAATTACCTCTTCAGAATTACCTCTTAGAATTACCATTTAGGATTACCATTTAGAATTACCTTTTAGAGTACAATTTAGAATTACCCTTTAGAATTATTGGTTCACGAAAAAATATTTTCACGAAAAAATAAGTGACCACTATATTCGTTATTGTTGTGTGTCTGTCTGTCTGTCTGTCTGTCTGTCTGTCTGTCGGTATGTCTGTCTGTCTGTATGTCTGTCTGTCTGTCTGTCCCGAGCATAGCTCCGTGGGTTTTGATCCGATCCTGATAAAATTTGGTGGGAGGTTTATATCATGATCTAGTTGTGTTTCCTGAAATGGGCGTGGTGCGCCCATTATGGGCGGAGCCACGCCAAAAACATGGGCTATTTGGGTGGTGTGTTTTTAGGGGTAGCCGATTTCAATTTGCATCTTCTCCTAGGGGTTTGTCGAATCTGACAGGGGTTTCAGTATGTGGTTATCCAATGGCACCTGCATAGCCCCACGGAGCTCGATTTTTCATTTTCATCCCAAGGTCAAGTCAAGGTCACAAGGTCACGAACTTAGAAAATTGCGAATTTTGACATTAAAATTATCTTCTCGAGGGGTTTGTCGAAACTGGCTGGGGTTTTGGTATTTTTAGCCCAATGGCACCTGCATAGCCCACGGAGTCGTTTTTTCATTTTCGTCCAAGGTCAAGGTCACAAGGTCACGAACTTAGAAAATGGCGAATTGCGTTTTTTATGGGGTAGCCGATTTCAATTTGCATCTTCTCCTAGGGGGTTTGTCGAATCTGGCAGGGATTTCGGTATTTGGTTAGCCCAATGGCACCTGCATAGCCCCACGGAGCTTGATTTTTCATTTTCGTCCCAAGGTCAAGGTCCAAGGTCACGAACTTAGAAAATTTCGAATTTTGACATAAAATCATACGACGCCCAAACTTTGAGAGCTGGGATGACAATATTTTTTATGCATAATCTTGAGGTCACCCACCTAAAGTCTTGAAACCATTTTGCTCTATCTCGAACACCTTGCCGTGGCGCCCCCTTCAAGTTTGTTTTTCGCTGATTTCATCAAGATATGGATAATCCGAGGAGTGCGAAATTCCATATAGCCTTTATGACGTTATATTGTTCCTGGAATGTTCCAGAGGAAGTTTTGCACAAAGGTCAATAATCCTTGACCTTTGACCTTTAAAGTTCACAAGGTCAAATTTTCAAAGTTGTGGGAATCGAACCGGTTTTCGACCTTTTTCGACGAACTAACTCCAATAAGCTATAGCACGTATCCTGTTTCCTTATTTTAATGTCCACAACATTGTTTGTGACCTTTAAAGTTTATGCAGAGGTCAAATTTTTTAAGTTGTTGAACGAACCGGGTTTTCGACATTTTGCAGCTAATAACCTGTCACTCCGTACCACATCATGTTGATCATTTTTATAACTTAGTCAAACATATCACATTGTCTCATCTTGAC